>WEIU01005954.1:1148-11788 GCA_013389925.1 Aegithalos caudatus | reverse complement strand
TCCCGCCGCCCCCTTCCGTTTTCCTTCTCTTCTCTCTAGCGGCCGGACAAGCGGCTTCTCCCCCGGGGCTTCGTGGAGTTTGCCCGGGGAAAGCTGGGAACGAGGCACGGCCAGGTGGGTGTTGGTAGTGAAGGTTTATATTCGGTAGCAGTGAGGGTTTATATTCTGTCGCTTTCCCAGTGTTCGCTGCAGTGAGCAACAGCATGGGTAGTACTTTCAATTAGCTAAACACCAGTAATTAAAAGCTGCTAATGAAGGCAATGGCCAGAAACATACGCGGTTTTGTGTGAATGCCTCTTTAGTTATGAAGCCACGGCGTTTCCTATGCTTTGCTTACACTTGGAAGTTCTCTTACCAGTTATTCATTAAATTTGATTGACGGACTAAAATCGGTATTTTTAATTACGTGTTACTTGATGGGTTTAATATAACTGAATATGACTTAATCACAGTACGCCTCAATTACTAACCAACAAAATAACTGGCCAATAAAAAATTTGCATCTGCTGAGTTTGTATTCCGGTAAGCTGGAGATGGGGTGGGTGCGTTATCCCAAGGAATGTCACTGTCCCTAATTAGTGCTGCAGGAAAACTTGGCAGCACAGCCAAGACAGGCTACAGCTGGGCAGTACAAACATTAACTCACTCGTGTATCTGATACCTAGAACACACCGGGTCACGGTGCGTGCAGCGTTTGCAGCTGCACATCACTCACAACGCTGAATTTCTCTGGGTACCAAGTTTCGTGTGATGGCTTTGGGTGGCTGGGGGTGAAAGACCAACTTTTGATTCCAAGGATTTCAGTAGCAGAAAAGCTTCTCTCTGAGATAACACAGTCATTCTGGTTCAAAGATCTGTATCTTTCTTGAGCTTTGCAAGAGTATTTTTTATGCTGTGACGTGAACAAATTATGTTTTTTTCAGATACTGGAATGCTGCCTTATCATATGTATTTCTTTTGGCTGTAGCTTATTTTGTAAGTCTTTAGAATCTAAGTAGAACTCAGACTACATTCACGGTGGAATGGTGAATTGCCTTTCCTACAAACAGTTTAATCCTTTAAAAAAAAAATTATACATTTTTTTCACAGGTGCTAAAAGACAGATGTGAAGTTGGCTTCTATTCTGAGCCCTAAGTTGTTCTAGGCCTGCTCTGAGCCTGATACATGGATTAATGTTTCTCTCACTTCACAAATGTGAAATTAAAGTTCTAAAACACTGGATGTGTGTAATACATCTGAAAAGAGATTCCTTAAGCAGTATTATATTTAATGTTGTAGAGTAAGTGTTTGCTGTGTTAAATATGTAGCTGTAAAGAAGGTTGAGCTTTACCTGAATTCTCTTTGATGTATTAGTATCCAGACCTACAAATAATAGTCCTCTATTCCATTCCACTCCATTTCGTACTTTTGTTATACATGCTGAACCTTTTTCAGAATGTATTTAATGCTTCACTGTTGAAAGTGAGCTTCTGTAAGTGATGTTTACCATCTGTCCCTTTTTGCACCTTTGGCATTTCGCGTTTATATCCTTTGGCTTGTAAGGGTAGCAACTTTCCCCTTCCTGTTTCCTGGCATTCCTTTGCTGTTACCTCCTTTCTATCCCCCCTGTCTTTTTCCTATATCCTCCTTTAGAAGTTTACAACTAGTAAGGGAACCATGGGATGTGTATCAAGAAAAACAGGCAAGAAATTGTTTAAATCAAAATATAGCCACTGCATTGCCAATTTCTTTTTTCTTCTTTGTTACCCATTCCAGTTACAAGCATTACTCAGATTCTTACAAAACAGAAGAAAAGTATTTCTTAAAGAAAACAGAATATTAAAGGAATGGAATTCATCATCATCATCATTATTATTATTATTATTACAGTTTCTGTGGGTTTTTTATATTGTTAAACATATTTCTGACTGCCAGTCCTGTTCATGTAAATAACGGCCTGTGTTGTAGCCATGATTCTGAAACGTGGTGTTTTTCAGATCAGAGGCTAAAAATGGCGCTTGGACACTATGGAACCAGTGAGGTTCTGAGAAATACTGCTGATCAGGTATGTGAACTCAGGGATGGGAGTAGTATGAATTTTTTTTATGATGTTTTGTGATAAACAACTTTCCAAGCATGGACACAGCTCTCATTTTCCATCAGATGTAATTATGATTTAGATCAAAGCAAGTCCAGGAAAAAAAAAATCATTATTTTTTCATATTGGGCCAGCACTCAGTTTTTGAACATAAACCTGAAAAGTGATTCTGTGGCCTATTGTGTACAGATTACTGAACAGAGAGTTTTATGTTTCATGTACAAGTTTAAAACTACATACATTTATGTGCAATTACTAATGAGTAAATTATTATTCCATTACAGGAACATGCCCTTGGTGGTGATGGCACATCAGGATCCAGGATGATGGACCAAAGGTAACTGATTCCAAGTGATAAGTGGGAATACTGCAGTGTATTTGAAGGAAACTGTCATATGCTTCTAGGAGTGTAAATATTCAGGTGAACTGAGTCTTGCGTACACTTATCTGTAGAGGTGTTACTGTAAAAGTTGTTTTTAGGTGGTATTGTGTTTATTCAGTAAATTAGATTACTGACTTTGCTTCCACAAGCTGTAAAATAAAGGATGAGAGATGAATGGAAGAATTATCTAGTCTAAGTTTTGAGAGAATAAACAGAAGTTCTGGTGAGACTGTACTGATCCAGGTAATACAGGTCACTGCTGTCTGTTGAGGTTGGGGGATGGTTTTAGAAATGTTTTTTTCACACTCATCAACTAACAGTTGTCTATCAGTAAATGATTTCATGATCACTGTAATTTCCTCTTAAAAATAACTTAGCTTTTCTTGTTGCCTTTTAATATGGAGTTTTCAGGGAATTGCTATCAGTTATGAAAATATTAGGAGGGGAAAAGTATAGAAGTAGAACTACAGTGTTCTGCCTTGTTTTATAGGCCACTCTACTACTGTATGTGAAAGCAGAAGTCTATTTTAATATGTGGGATTCTGTGTGAATCAATGAAATGCTAATATTGTATTAATGGTAATTTATTATGTCCCATCATATGCCCTATTTCTGTTATACAGGACCCTTGCTAGTAATGATCATTATTTAAAAGTAGTGATTAAATTTGTTGATTTAATTCTGGGGAATGTCAAGCTTGGAACTCAAGGAAAGTGACTGTTCTGGCCTCTAGATTTAGAATTCTTTAAAACTAGTTAATTAACAGAGCATTTCAGGATTTACAAAACTCATTCTGAGCATGTTTTTCAACTTCTTAGCTTGTCAGCTCTAATCACAGAGTATGGTAAACACGTGGAGGAAATGAAACAACAGCTGCAGCTTTACCAGGTATGGGCATTCCCAACATTTCAGACTGCATCTTCATTTAGTGGTGTGAATAGGTAGGGCACTGGTTTTTGTGGTGCTTCACAGAGCTGATGGACTGCAGGATGTTTGAAGGGGATGGAGAGCTTTCTGTGAAAAGATTGGGAGAGTGTCCAAATTGCAACAATGTCATCCTGGGGGTTGAGGTGGAAGGGAACCATCCTCCTTTCAGCCACAGCAAATTAAACTTTTTAATGCTTCATGGTGTGAAACAAAGCAAGATTAAAACTTGTGGCATAGAAAGCAGTTTTTCTTTCTGACCTTCATACAGAAGTTACACACTGGTTTTGCTTTATTGCACTTAATTTGTTTGATTTGTCCATCATAAAGACTCTGCAAATAGTCTTCAAGCCTGATCAATTTCCGAAGGCAACAGGAGCACTAGAGCTTCCTTACACCAGTAAACAAAACAGCCAGTTTGATTCATTTAACTGGAATTTCTCCTCAGTTAATTCCTAAACTTTCATCAAATGCTTACAGCATAAAAGATGAGTTATTCATTCTACCCCTGAAAAAACCTGAGTTAATTAAAAATCAGTCTGTAAGAGCCATAAGAATTTCAAAAGGTTAAGTTGAACGTCCATAACAGCTTCCAAATGCTGAGGTGTAACAGGACTTGGCATCTGTTAAATTCAAGTGGCATCCTGTGACTTGCCTTAAAAAAGCAATTGACTTTCATTCACTGTGTTGTGCTGGATTAAATTGTCTCTCTTTTACAGTGTCAGTCAGAAATACAGGATGACAATGTTACCAGAGTTTGTGTAACTTAAATGAGCACTAACTCTTGCATGTCTTTGTGTCAGGCACAAATGGGTGAGATGATGCTAAAATTGGAAGAAGTCACCAAGGAAAATGAAAGGTAAATAATTGCACTGCCATGTTGCCACAGTTGTTTCTCATGATTTCTAAACATTAAAAAGCTTATTTTTCTAGAACCTTGAAATCTTCTAAGTAAATTCAGGATCCTAATGTTAGTCTTTAAGTGCTTAATGCAGATTACAGCGCCAGGTATAAGAGATTTTACCATGTCACTAAAAGAACTAGAAATGAAACTATTTCAAGCTGTCCACTTTGTATATAGAACATAATAGATTTAAATTTGACTTGGAAAGAAGTAGTATGTATAGGTGGAAGGTACAGTATATTTCAGTTGTTAAAAAAATCCCTTTTAAAGGAATACCTTGCTGAAGTTAGTTCTTTGAATTTCAGGCTGCATGCAGAGTTGAAAGAGCCTCTTGAGAAGCAGCTGGAGGCTCTTCCTTTTGTGCACCTGGAAACTGATACTCCTGCAGATGAAGGCATAGTGAGAACCCTTCAAGAACAGCTACGGCTGGAAAAACAAGTGTGTGAGATTAAACCTTTTTTTTTTTTTTTAATTTCTCTTGTTATGCTTTGGCAGATTAGGGGAAGTTGGTTTATTTCTTGTTTCATAAGTCATTTGGTTGGAGTTCCTTGAGGCTGTTTTGAGCCCCTCTTGAATATAAAGACTTGAAGAGACTCCTTGCCTAGATTCATAAAATAAATTTTAATATTGTGTCAGTAATTTTACCTAGTTGACTCGATCTTTATGTTGAATTCATGATCAGCAGCTCCATGAAATATTTTGTTGAATTCAAGCTTTTTGTAGTAACTTGTCATTTTAATCAAAACTATTGTAATGTGAAATGAGGAGGGAAGTGTGGGATGTAGAAACAGTATCTAAATATGAAAATACAAGCAAATTTTGTTCAGTTTATTACACTAAAATAATAGAGAGAAGTATAGGTAATGGCATTTCTTCAAAATAGAAGTTAAGATCTGTCTTTTTAGACAATGATAGATGAAGACAAATGTGCTATAATAGAATATTGTCCTGTAAATTAGGAAAAAGACCAAGCAGTTGAGCGCTGGCAGACACTGTCACGGGAGCACGATCGACTTCAGCAGCTGTACCAGGAGCACCTGACTAAAGCACGCATTCTCATGACTGAAAGGAAAAAGCAGAATGTAATTTTCCTTTATTTTTATTATTCTTTTTTTTTTCAGATGCATATATATGTACACAAAATATGCATGTAATTAATCCTGTGTTTGAATTGCATGGTTGAAAATCTTCAGGACAGTAAAACATCTGAAAAACATGTTTAAGATCTCTGAATTCTGAGGTGAAAGTCTTTCTTTATCCGTTCTCCTGTGTTTGAATAGCTGGAAGAGTAGTCACCATTTCCTGCTGTTACTCAGTAAAGAAGCAAGCAGGTGAAAAATCAAGTTCAGTAGTCTTTGTCTAATGCTAGCTTGCATTTAGCAGCCTGTTTCTCTGCTGAGTGTGGGGAAGGCCTTTCAGGAAATTGTTAGAAAAGCTGTTCTGGTCTGATGAGCTGTGTAAAGATGCTCAGTCTGTGAAGAACTAGTAAAACTTGATGCATTTATGTACCTTGCTCCATGTATTTCCAGGAGAGAACCTACAAGTTCTTTTAATATTTCCTCTCTATTTTCAAACACACTTGACTAATGGGCTCAGCTACAGCTCACCTCAGAAATGGGTTTTTGCTGATTTTTGGTTTTTTGTGGTATTAAGTTCACCTTGGTGATGCAATCTTTTCTGAGAAACAGGTTAAGTGTGCAGCTGTTGTACTCTGTCAAGTTTCATAATTATATCAAGGAATAGTTAAGAGGTTTCTTATCTTTGTGTAGTTCCAGCTTTTTGCTCCTGTTTCTTCTATTAGATTATTTCTTGTGTTGTATTGTCAGTTACTAATAACATATTCACACAGTAGAGTATAGAGTCATTGGTAGCTATTGGAGGGTTTAGGACTTTCAGATTCCATTTCTTATTAGTAAACAAAATTCTGGTGCATTAAAGCCACTGTGACAAGAACAAGGCTAAACAGCCTTTTATTTTTAAACGCTACTGGTCTCCTAGAGAAAACATCTCTCCATTTAAATAAACTTTAATTTTAGGTTTAGCTTTCAATGAGGAGCAGCAAACAGCTGTCAGAGGTAAACAGAAATAGATACGGTCAAGTAGAATTAGAATTGACAGAAGGCAAGGAGGGGAGGAGATATCATAAGGACTGGATGCGGTAGGTAAGGGAGTGGCAGGAATAGGCTTCTAGGGTATCCTTGGCCTTGAGGCTGTTGGAAAGCACAGTCGGATGATACTTCAGCTCAGGGACTTCATTCCTCCCTCTGCTTTAAAAGCACCTGGCATGCTGCAGATGGTTTTTCTGAGTTACACTAGTTCTCCTAGAATGATAGAGTTCACATTGAGAGACTCAAGAACTTAACTGAGTTTGGGTTTTTTTTGTTGTTGTTGTTGTGTTTTTGTTTTTTGGTTTTTTTTTTTTACACGAGACATCCTGTAAGGCAAAGAACAAATTAAAATGTCCATAACAGGCATACAGGCATTTTTTAATTAACAGGTACATGTCTGCTAGTTTGCTTAGCAAAAATTCTTGTAGTAGCATCACAGTCTGTGTGGCTCTTTAAAAGCACTGTTTCATGTTTTGATTGTAAATGCATGTGAGTTTTGGAAGGAGGTAGTTTGTCACCCAGGGAAAATTAGATAAATTGTTCAGTAGTAAATCTAATTTTATGGAGTACAAGGTCAAGAGGTAAAATCTAGCTGAAATCTGTAAAGGCACAATGAATTTCCTGCTACATGTATAGTTTTATTTTAAAATGTTTTCAGTTGACTATGAAGCTTTGTAATTATTCACTCTTTCTGACAATACTGATTATAAGCAACTCTGAATTCTCTTTTTAGGATCAACTGACTAGCTTTCAGCAGCTGGCTCACCAACTGCACATGGCCAAGGAGAAAATAGAGTTGGTGAGTAAAACCTCCTGATCAGTGAATTAGTCATTAATTTATTTTCCTACTAGACCCACAAAGTACAAAACCAAAGCAAAAAGGCCTTCACACATACCTGGTGTCACTGAAATTTGCAAATTTCTCCAGCAGCCAGGAAGCAGTGATGGCTTTATTCCTGAACTCTAAACACCAGGTCAAGGTGGTTGAGAGGTCAGCTTTTCATTTTATGTGAGCTCTTTCTTTTACACTTCAGGGGTAAGCTTACACTCAGAATTACAGTATGTGGCTAGTATACTTTGTACATTCAAAAATGTCTTCACAAAAGAAACATTCTTTTAAATTATGCCCTCTTGCATATGCTAGCTCTGGCAAATTTTTCCAAATACATTCCATTTTCCTATCCATTTTGTCCATTTTTATCCATTTATGCTGTCTTCAGTGTCTTTGTCACTTTTATGCACGTTTTTCTGAGGTCTAATAACCTTCTAGTGCTTTATCCACATCTTTGGACTGTGAGACTTCTTAGATAATAAGCTTTAGCCTAGGCCTTCAAAAATTGCAAACAGTTTTAGCAGAAACTGTCAAGTAGTTTTTTGTTGAAAAATTGAGGTGAAAGAGGGGGTGAAGTTTGTGACTGAGCAGCTTTGGTTTTGATTCCTGTATGATTTTTCTGACTGTTTGTTTTGAATACTGGCAGTGCAAAAAGACTCCTAACCTACTCTAACAGTTTACTTCTGTTTTTATCACTGAAATCTTTTTTTCTCACATCAGAGAAAAGAGTTAAGACAATATTTAAGATAAAGATAATCCATTTGTTTGCGTCATCCAAAAAAACATTTGGCACCACCTGTTACCAAAGGCATAAAGATGTCATGGGATAAAGCATCAAGCCCTTTTTTTAACTAGCAAAATGAAAAATAGAAAGCGAGGAGACATGTTAATTAGTCATGCTTTTTATTGTGGTAAAACAGCTGTGTTTCCTAGATGTGCTCAGGTTGGAATTGTTCAGCATATTTATGCATGCTCTGGAAATGAGATTTGTATTGAGGCAAGGGTGTTCACTGCTGATGTTAAAATATTTAGGGTAGTAAAAACTGAAGTAAACTGCAAAATTTGCAGAAAGATCTCATTGATTATCTGAGTTCATTTCATCTGAAATTTTATTGATATTAATGAAACCAAAATAATAAATGTGGGCAAGATGGGGTTTTTACTTTGGGTACTCTGTGATGGTCTTGAAATGAACTGTTAGCACTCAGAATAGATATTTTAGAAATAGGAAGTGCCTGAAAACAAATCTTAGCAACAGTCAAAAAAGCAAGAAGAACATTAGCAATTAACAAGAGAGAAGGGAGAAAAGAAGAATATTGTGCATTTGGAATGCTGCCTGCCATTGTGGTCATCTTTACTATCTCAGTGTAAGGCATTTGTAACATGTATAACATCTTCAGTACTGTAATGAACGTGTTACAAATATCTTTTCATTTCACAGACCAATCAGCAGTTTCTGAAAACTGTGACAGAACAAGATGTGGAACTAGAGAAGCTACGAAAACAACTGAGGTATAAACATTAATTAAAATTAATTATTTCTTTAATCTGCCTGAAGAAATAATTAATATCTTTTCTATAGCTTTTCTAAACCTGCTGCTGTGTCATGGGCCTTGTTTGTAATGCAGGCTAATTTCATCCTCATATTTACAAAGCTTTCAGTAACTGTCTCTGAAGTCTGTTAGACATCATTAGTGTTATGGTAACATATTTCCAGTTAGTGTTGTTTGGTTCAACTTTTCCCTGAAAAATCAACATTTGACCTTTGATTGAAATGAAAAAAAAAAATGGTCAGTATCACATCACAATTGATTCTGAAGATGGGCTTTCATTGCAATACAGTTTGCTCAAAAGCCAGTTACATGGTTACTCATTACAGTTCTGAAATTTGAGTGTTCAAGCAAGCTTCCAAGTTTTAATGTTTTAAATAAAATCTGCTTTTACCCCTTATCAATAAAGAGCTCTAAACCATAGGTTCTGTGGAAGTTAAAGGTAAAAGAAGTGTTAATTACATTCCTGAAGTATATCATGGAAAAGGAGAAATAATATCTTGGACACAATTTCATGATTATTTGTGCTTACAACTGAAGTCTATTCCATGCTAGTTTACTGTGTCCTCTCTTTTATCTAGTGATGGTTGATGAAAAATTAAAAATTTATTTTCTTTAACAGTGGATTTATGAATTGAAAGTAAAACGAGATTCAGTCATTATCCATCTCTAATTACAAGCACTTATGCTCACCTTCCTAAAGTCTTTGCACCCCTTTGCATCCCAAAGTTAATGGCAGCAGCCCTATCTAGCCCTAAAAAGTGCTGCAGTGTTTCTCCAAGATGCCTGGAATATTTTCACCAGTTTCTTTTATAACATGAAGAGGCAGTCTGCATGGATTATATAGCATATGGTGCAGACAATTCTAATCCTTTGGGATGTTTTTAATAGTTTTACATAATTCAGAGTAATTTAGGTAATAGTCAGGAATTTGTAGTAGTTTTAAAAAGTAGATTTAAGAAAAATCAACTTGTGTGTTAGAGAATTGAGGTTTAAATTGGTTTGTATGGACTGGATAAAACACAAATTAAGAAACTTGACAGAGCTAGGGCATGGATCTCCATTTCAGAATCTTAAAGCTCTTAAACAGAGAACTTGCCAAGATTAGGTTAAAGATATATTGTACAGTAAAGAATAAAAGCTGTATCTTTAGAATCAATTTGTTGCCTGTAAAATGCAGACCTCTGAATTTGATCTGAATCTGAACCTGGTTGTTAAAATGCATTTTTGATACTTATGATGTTCTGATTTTTTAATGACCTTTTTATTTTTTTCTTATTGTTCCCTTCTTATGCTGCCTTTTGAGGTTTTATTTTGTTTTACAACACTTCTAAAATATTTTACAGGAGGCAAATTAGTGTTGTCCTGAATTTACAGTACTTCTTGTAGGAGAAAGATGCAATGCTTGAGATGGACTAAGGTCACACACTGAAGACCATGTCTTTAGGAATAATGTTTTTATTGTAGTTTTTACTTCTTAACGAAATTGTAACCAAATTAACTTTTCCAATTAATTTGGATGAAATAAAGAATTTGCGGTAAAATTGCTTAGATTATGTATATTTTGCTTAAGATTTTCATGTAGGCAAGTATGCTTGACTTTTATACCCTTAATTCAGTATTTCTAGAAGAAATATTTGCTTGAAATCGATAGTTAGAGGTATGAAATATTTTCCATCTCCTTTCATGAATATTGTTGCTGCAGTTTGCATGAGCTAATCTAATACATGTTTACTCTCTTTTAACTTTATAATGGGGTCAGTCATTGTTTTTTAAATTTAGCCTAATATGCAGCCTGAATAATTGGGTTACACCCCAGATGAAGGCTCTCTGTGTCTCTGTTCCCAAGTCAGAGTGGGAGGA
>WEIU01005948.1:278915-295698 GCA_013389925.1 Aegithalos caudatus | reverse complement strand
TGACGTCACCGCCGCCATCGCCCCGTGACGTCACCGCCGCCGCGGCGCCCCGCGGGTCGCAGGTTCGAGGCTGCGGCCCGACCGCTGGGAATGGGAGAATGTCCCGGGAAGAGATGGGNGGAATTACCGGGGAATGTCCCGGGAAGGGATGGGGGATCGGCGGGAAATGTCCCGGGAAGGGATGGGGAATTACTGGGGAATGTCCCGGGAAGGGATGGAGGATCATCAGGGCTCACCCCAACAATCCCACCCTGTGCCCATCAGGGTTAATCCGAACAATCCCACCCTGGGCATCCCTGGCAGTGCTGTCCAAACACTCCTGGAGCTCTGGCAGCCTCGGGCCTGTGCCCATTCCCTGGGGAACCGGGGCAGTGCCCAGCACCCTCTGGGGGAAGAAGCTTGCCCTAAATCCAACCTAAACCTCCCCTGGCACAGCTCCAGCTGCTCCCTTGGATCCTGTCCATGGTCGCAGAGATTGGAGCTGCCCCTTCCATGTCCTGCAGACTTTAATGAGTCTCCCCTTCTCGGTCCTGTGCAGCCAGGACAGGCCTGGGCAGGATTCCCAAACCCTCCCGAGGGCTGCGTGCATCCTCTGGGACACAGGGCAGAGTGCAGGTGCCTCATGGCCATGCCCTGGCCAGGCTCATCCCTGTTGGAGGCATTTTGGGAGCTGGCAGGAGCCCAGCTGCTCCAGGTCACTGGTAAAGGGCCCTGTCCCACTTCATTGTCCATTCAGCTACAAGTGCTGCTTTTGCGTAATTTGCAAAAACCCCCCATGTTCCTCATGAGTTCCTCATGCTCAAAGTATTTGCCCCAGTTTGGGCTTAAACTTTTCACCTGGAGGACTTTGTACACCAGGAAAGAAAATGAAGAAAAACCTGGAAAATGGCTTATATGTTTAATCACATAACATCCAACAAATACCTGTGTGGTTAGGTCAGTTCTCCTGAAATCTGCTGGAAGAAATGTGCTGCCTACAAGGTCCTGTCTGCCCCAGCCCTGGCCAAGTCCTTAAGCCACAGTGAGAACATTCCACTGAGGTTGAAAAAACCCTCCCAGACCATCGAGTCCAAGCTGTGCCCAGTCCCCACTTTGTCACCAGCCCAGCCACATCCAGGTGACATCTGCAGGAGTGGGGACTCCAAACCTCCCTGGGCAGCCCATTCCAAAGCCTGACCAACTTCTTTCCATGAAGAAATTCCTAATGATGTCCAACCTGAACCTCCCCTGGTGGGAGGTTATCACAGAATCATGGATCATCCAGTCCAAGTCCCGGCCCTGCAGAGGACACCTCAACAACCCCAATCTGTGCCTAAGAGCAAAGTCTGTGCACTTTATGTCCCAGCGCTGAAGGGTGACATCAGCAGGGGCTGTCTCCACATCACAGCTGATCCCTCAGCTCCCATCAGAAGAGAAGAGTGACCCAGTGTTCCTTCCAGCTTGAGTGTGCCCGTGTTCCACAGGTGCCTCCCTACACTGCGTGCGTGTCCTCGCAGACGGTCTCTATCACCGAGGACTTGTGGGTGCTCTCTGCTTCTGGGCTCTCCTCAGCGGCCTTCAGCTGCCTCCTGAAGTGGGAGAACACCCTCCTCAGCGAGGAGAACAGCTCCTTGCTCCTCAGGGCATAAATGATGGGGTTGACCATGGAGTTGAGCAGGCAGAGGGTGCTGCAGAAGGCGAACACCTTGCGCAGGCGGTCGCTCAGCCTGGCGAAGATGCTGTAGGTCATGAGCACGAGCACGGGGGACCAGCAGAGCACGAGGACAGCCAGCACCATGACCAGGGTCTTGGCCAGCATCACATCCATCCTCATCCGGGTGTTTTGCTTCCCTACCTGTGCCTGGTGCTTCTCCATGTAGGCCACGTGCTGGCGAGCCCTCCAGAGCACGTGGGCGTAGGCGTAGATGATGCAGCCCAGCAGGACCACGGTGAAGCAGAGCCAGCCCGACAGGTAATTGTCATCCACAAAGGGGAACAGCTCGGAGCAGGAGGAATCCAGCACGCAGCAGTTCCAGCCCAGCAAGGGCAGGCAAGCGATGGTGGCACAGGTGACCCAGAGCACCGCCAGGGCTGTCCAGGCTCTTTTCCTGGTCATCAGGAGCTTGTATTCCGAGGGCCGGCTGATGGAGATGTAGCGGTCCAGGGCTGTGAGCAGCAGGCTGCTGAGGGAGGCAGAGAAGGACGTGTTCACCCCTCCCAGCTGCAGCAGGAACACCTCCTTGGAGAATCCAGCTTCGTTGAACACGTGGAAGTTCACGAAGCTGCAGACAAAGATGATGCTGGCCAGGATGTCAGCCAGGGCCAGGCTGCCGATGAAGAGGTAGGAAGGCTTTTTCCTGATCCCAGGGGAAGAGAAGATCAGGTAGAGCACCAAAGAGTTCTCAAAAACACACATTGTCCCAAAGAGGCCACACAGGATGCCAATGCTGATCTTCTGTGCTTGTGTGCTGAGCACCATGAAGCACTCCATGGTGTTCCCACTGCACTTGGAGGCGTTTACAGGTGTCCTGCAAGTATCCATGGTGGTTACCTGGAGCTGGGAGCTCACAGACAGCCCTCTGCTTCCTTCTGCTCTTCTTCAGATGCTCTGAAAAAGGTGAAGAGGACTTAACAAGCAATAGATTCAACCCAGACACTTCCCTCCCTTTAGAGGGAAGCAAGCAAAATGAAATCGGCCCACAGGGAGCTGCTTTCAGGTCCACAGCCCAAATGTTGGATCCATGCTTTCCCAGCAGAGCTCCAGGCTTTGTCCCTGGGACCCATTTCCCACAGCCCAGGGGCACCCTGGCTGTACTGTCTCAGTCTCCCAGGCTGGTTCCTCACCACAAGAGGGAAGCAGCAAGGCTGAGAATGGTACAGATCCTGAGCCAGCTCTTATCACTCCTCCAGGATTCACTGCTCAGGGCCAGCAGCATGGGAAGGGAGGAAAGGACACTGCCCTGGGCAGAGACAGGCCCTGCAGAACAGCCTGTCCCACTGAAGCTGCCCTGGGAGATGGCTTGGATGGAGCAGGATGGGAGATATTGCCCTGCCAGGGATTCAGTGCAGCTCATCTGGGAACACAAAGTGCACTCTGAAGGATTTACTCCTCACCAAAGCTGCTTGAACATATAAAACAAGAATGGTTTTATGTTGAAGCTTTCCCACTGCAGTTTTACAAAGCTTGTTGCAATTGTGTTTCCCCCTCCATCTTCCATGTGCCACAGTCAGAGTGATTAATAGATATTATTAGAGATTAATTAGAGATTGATATTAGAGTACCTGTTGGATATACAAATAGGGACATGCAGGACTGAGACCACCTGAGCCTAAGAACTCCTGTCCAGGATTAGGTTAATTTTATCAATACTTTTAGCATCAGCAGAGATGTGATGGAGGGAAATGCCTGATTTTACATAGGGCAGATGCTGAGCTACTCAGTGCACTCTGGGTTTTTCTCTACAGTTCTGCAGCTCAATGCATTTAACCCCCTTCATCTTCATAACTTCTGCTTCAGGTGCTACTTTCTCCCATTCTTTCTGTGGATTGCACTGGTGTTTAAACCAAGTTGTGCTGCCTTGGATTTCAGGGAACAAGGTCATCCTGGACTGGGTTAGAGAGCAGGTGAAGAGGCAGCTGTGGGATACCCCAAACCTGCCTGAATTACAGCAAAATGCTGTGCCCAAGCCCATGAAACAGAACTCCCCTTCCCAAAAGCTTCCAGGATCCCTCATCCAGGCAATGGGATCAGGAATTCCCTCTGCTGGAGGAGAGCACTGAGCTGACAGCGTTCCCATTCCGCCAGAACAAACAAGTCACTGTCTCTCCCTGCCCTCTGCTCTCTTGTGAAAGAGGAAATGTCCCAAACACAGAACCACGGCCAGGATGTGTGACAGCCACAGGGCAGGGGCAGGGCTGCTGGGCTGTGGGTCCCAGCCACCCCTACCCCTCCATTCCCCTGCCTGCTGTGTGAAATTCAGCTGCTGCTGGAGGTGACAGCAGCCAGCACTGCCCCACAAACCTGTCCTGACATCCCAGCAGTGACACTGTGAGTTTTATACCCGGCCTGGGGACTTCCTTCCCCACTGATTTCCCCCAACCCTGAGCACTCTTCCTGTGTTTCAGGAGTTGCAAAATACCCCCAATGACTCGAGAAGCTGCCCAGGAGGTGACAGAGAAGAGCTCCAGCTCTTCCTTTCCCACATTTGACTCCTGCTGCCTGTCAGGGCTGGGACATCACTGGCTGCAGGGAGTTCAGTGCATGCTACAGGCAGAGCAGGGCAATTCTGATTGGGATTTCTTGGCATTCCAGGCTGGAGGAGTCCTGGACTTTGGGCTGATGTGGCTGAGTGTTGCAGCAAGCTGCCCTCCTCTTACATCAGGCTCTTGCATGGGGTAACAGCACAGGGCCAGGACGTTGCCCTCAGATCTCAGTGCTCTCGTTTCCTGCAGCCCTTCAGAGGAACATCACACAGGCAGCAGGAATTACCAACTGCTGTTATTAAACCTGACAACATCCCTCCCTCTGGAGAGAGATGGATTTAGCAGACAGATGGACTTTTCATATAGCAGGGCTCACCAGGGACCACTGGAGCAGAGACTGCCTCGAGTCTCCAAACCTCCCCAGCCAAAGCCCAGCATCCAAACCAAGACATCTCTTAATTTAGCAGCCTTCAGCATCACCTTGACATCCATTACCTGCAGCCAGCAGTCCCAGCACCGTTGTAAATCCTCAAACCTGCAGTTGTGCAATATCCAAATAACATCCTTAGGAGCCTGGAAACCACTGAACACCAGGCAAGGGAGTGAAGGCAGCAAAATGCCATCCCTGACGTTCTGCTGCTTGGGGAGAGAATCAGTTTAGAATGTTAAAATAACTCCTGCCTGTCCTGGCCCAGCTCTCTCCAGTGTGTTGAGAAAACACAGATAAGCCTCAGGTTCAAAATCCTATGCTGGGCTCACAGCAATCAGCCAGCCCCAATCTTCCTTTCCCACATCTGTTCTGTCTCAGGCTGAATGACAAGGACAGATCTCTTTGCTCCCCCAGAGCCTCCTTGCAGCTCCTGTGTCCATGAGGGAAAGCACAGGGCTTTGCTCCAGCAAAAGGTCCCTTCTGCACAAGCATGAAAACCCAGGCAGTGCCAAGAGCTCTTCTCCTTGCACTCCTGTCCCTAATTTCTTTTTTTTTTTATTTTTTTTTTTTTTTTTTTTTTTTTTTTTTTTTTTTTTTTTTTTTTTTTTTTTTTTTTTTTTTTTTTTTTTTTTTTTTTTTTTTTTTCTTTTTGGCCACAAAGCTGCTTTTTCCTGCTATGGGGACATTTTCCTCTTGTCAGATGGGCCCCTGGATTTGTTTGTCCATGGCCTCTCCCCCCTGCCTGGCTTAGCTCCTGGGAAAAGTGCCAGCCCATATCTGGTTCCTGGGGCAGTGCTGACCTGCAGCATCCTCCACAGGGCAAGTCGCACTTCCAGGGTGGAAACCCCTATTCCAAGAGCAGTGTCTGTACCTCCCTGGGAATTCCAGCCTCAGGAATGGCTGTGCATCTCCCCACAACCAGCCTGGCAAGCCCAGGGAGTCCCAGCCCCGTGGGCTGACAGCTCAGCTCAACAAGAAAGGGCCAAGTGGCTTCTGGCCCTCCTTTAGATCCAGGGAATGGTTCCCTGGAAGTGCAGCAGCTGAGCCCAGATCCTTTGGGCTTCTGCACAGGATTAACTCTCTGATCACAGCACAGCATCTCCTGCCAGCAGGAAGGCCCAAGGTAGGGAATAATTTGCCAAAATAACGTGTCCTTGCAATAGAGAGCCCCCCCAGCAGCAAGAGCAGAGCCCCAGTAATCAACACAGTGAATGAACGAGGGGTGAGTTTTAGGAACAGAACCCAGATAAGATACTTGGGAATGCAACATATTCCTGATACAGCCTCAATGACTGCAAAGTGCCCAGAGCAGCAGAGAGAAAGCTCCCCTCCCACTAGATCTGCTGTGAGCCCACTCACTCCAGCCTAATAACTCCAACTGGCTTTGGGGGAAATTAAATTTACAAATGAAGAAGCCCTTTTCCTTCTCAGTGCCTCGCTGTGAGTGATTCCAGCTGTCAGGCTCGCCATGCCTCGCACGCAGCAGCACCATCCCTGCTTCCACTTGGGATGGCTCCTGCATTCACAGAGCCATCACAGCATCCTGCTGATTAAAAACTTACGTACCAGTTGCTTTAGATAATGTAAAATGAAGTTTTCCTGCTGCAATCAGCCGGTGCATTGTGCCTGCAGCACTCTGAAAGAGCTGCTCTTGAATATTTCATGTTCAGAGTATCTGAGAGTTTTGAGCTTTACAGTATAATAAAATGCCTTAAATGATCACCTGCTATGAACAAGTCCAGTGATTTATGCAAAAAAAAAAAATTGTCGCTAATGCTTGCAAATTTCACTTGCTGAAGAAGCAAAGTATCTTTTGCTTTACAAACATTTTAGTTTATATGCGATTTCTTGGTTTAGTTGCAGAAGTTTTTTCCATTATTTTGGAATTAGCTGTTCACCCTGCTTTGTCCTGCTGGCTACATTAAATAACACAGAGTGGAATTCCCTCCCGGATGTAAGACCTGTCTGTCTCAAATGTCACACTGAAGATTATTTGGTTATTTATTGTCAGTCCAGCTCTGCCCATGTGTGACTGCCTGAGGGGGAGTGAAACCCAGGACGGGGTGGGTGCAGAGCAGCTGCAAATGCCACTTTGGGTACAAAGCAGGGCAAAAACAGAGCTGCTCTCACTGCACCAAAACCATCATAAACACTGAACTCAGCATCACATCCCCGCGAGACATTTGGAAATACCTCTGACACAGAGAATCCAGGAATGCTTTGGGTTGGAAGGGACCTTAAAGCCCATCCAGTGCCATCCTTCCACTGTCCCAGGTTGCTTCAAACCCCATCCAACCTGGCCTTAGACACTTCAGGGATGGGACAGCCACAGCAGCTCTGGGCAATCTGTGCCAGGGCCTCCCCACCCTCCCAGGGAAGGATTTCTTTGAACCCATTCCTCCTTGTCCTGTCACTCCAGCTCCTGATGAATTGATCCAACATTAACAATTCCCAAAATCAGCTGTAAAGAGTTAACCCACAGGCTGTAATGATGCACTTACCTTTCACCTTCTCCTTAGGAAAGAATCCATCCTAAAAAGCGATTTCCCACCCTCTGTTACACATTGCCTCGCAGTTTATCCCGAATAGCCGCTACTTAATCCCGGGAATGTCCCCGTGCAGCAGAGCCTCCCCAGCCTGCCTGGGGCACGGCAGCACCGAGGGCTCTCAGGGGTGATGTGTTCGAGTGAGAAAAAAGGAGCCAGGGCTGCAGGATGGTGTGGGTCAGCAAAAACCACTCACCTCCCCACGGATGCTCGGGGGCTTCCCATCCCTGCCTGCGGCTCTCAGGGCAGTTGGTACAGCTGTGGACAGCGCCTGCTTCCCTCTCCTCTCACAGCACTTCTGGTTTCGTCTGAGTTTGTTGAACCATTGTGGTTTATTCCCCTGGGTTGGAAATCCATCAGTGTGAATCCTTCCTCTGCTTCCTTGCTCTCTGTCACATTCTTTTGGAGAAAGTGTGTCAGGTTTTCTTGCCTTCCCTGCTTCTCCTCTGGGTGTTGTGTTCTGCTACCTGCTCGTGCCACATCTACAACCACCCAAACCCTCCAGCTCGCTGAAATAATCCTCCCAGCCCCTCTCATTTCTCCATGTAACTGCAGTGTTTGAGGCAAGAGACATACAGGTTCTCCTCCTGATTTATCTGGGAACATGGAAAAGTATGGGGAGGAAAAAAGCTAGGAGGCAGATGTGGAAAAAATCTGGATGTACCTGGCTGTGTGCAGGTCCAAGGGCAAGCTCAGAAATCTGCTGTCTGTGCCTGCAGCTCCACGAGCAGCACAGACCTCACCTGTGCCCCTGAATTTCTCTGTACACACAGTCAGCTCATGCCAGAGGAACGAGGTGATTTTCTCTCTGCAAGTGGAAGGGAAATGTCTTAAGGTCCTCATTTACACAATCCCTGTGGTCAGGAAGGACCTGGGACTGCAGAGGCTGTGGTCACTGCTGTACCTGTTCTCATCCATCCTTCCTCCAGTAAACCACTTCTCCCTCCAGCTGAGCAGCAGCTGCCTGGGGCTGGGTTGTGCTGGTGCTGCTGGAAAGCAGGGACAGCCCCCGGTGACACCAGGGACAATGTCACCACGTCGAAGGAATTGGCCACATTGTAGTTGGATGTAGACCATCCAGGCTATAGTGGGGAGCCTTGGAAGCCAGTGAAAGACGTGATCCTTAGCCCGTGGATGCACCTTACCCCCTCTGCCACCCACAGAGCCACCCCACAGCCCCATCCCAGCACCAGCAACTCCATTCTCCAGCTGGGAATTCAGCTTTCCCTCCTGCTGGGATCCCAGTTCCCTCATTCGGTGGAATCACGGGCGTTTACACCCCGTCCTCTCCAAATTCTGCTTTTCCTCCCTCCCCTTTGCCACCGTCCGCGGCTCAGGGGTTTCGCAGCTCAGCGATGCTCGGGTGCCCTCTCCAGGGAAACCCGGACAGCGGCCGGGGACAGCTTGAGAAAGCGGCAGAACTGGGAACTCAGAGCTTCCTCCTGGCCCCGGCCGGGAAAAGGGGGTTCCCTGGCTCTGCAGGGACCTGCCTGACCTTTTCGGGGCTGGGCAGGTCTGGGAGGGCGTCTGGAAACCACAATAACCATGAGAGGCATCACGGGCTGTGGTGTAAGCACAGGAGATGATGAGTTGTCAGCTCTGTCTCAAAAAATAATTCTTCCACTCCCATGAATGGAGAAATTTGCAGGAACAGACACGAGATTATAAAGAGAAGGTGAGAAACAGATTCTTTGTACTGATCCTGAGCTCCAACAGCAGCACCCAGCCCCAAATTATTCCCTGCTTCATATCCAATCATCATCCTGTGAATATGCACCCAAATTTCCTCTGTTTGCAGAGGGACCTGTTGTTTCACAGGAATGTGTGTTATAGGAAAGAAATCTCATTATTGCAGCATGGTTAGAAGCTTTTAATTTTTTTTTTTTTTTTAATAGCAAATATTCTCCTGCCAGACTAAAGGAAAACCATTACAGATGATTCCTGTAATGTAAAAGGTTTTTGGTCAGCTTGGCTTTTTCCCCCTGGTATCAACTGGAGTTAATCCAGCCTGGAATAACCCTGCTTTGGGAACACCCCCATACTCACGGTCAAAGAAACGCTGTGCAGGCTCTGGGGAAAGCGATTGTGAGCCTGGGGTTGTTTGGCAGTGGTGTCTCTGTCCCAGAGCAAAGAGCCCTGGGGCTGTGCTGGGACACAGCGCCTGTGATGGGGGACACAGACACCAGCCCCGGCAGGAAAGGTGTCTGTGCCCTGTGAGAGGTCAGGGATTGCTCCTCGTTCTCTGACTGCTGTGTTTGTTGAAAGCCGGGAGGTGCGGATGGAGCTGACGGTGGGGGCACTGCTCACCTTGTTAAGGGGTGACTCTACTGCACTCTTAGAGAAAATGCTCAGAAAAAAACCACCCAGATTTACTGCCGTTTCTAGCACAGCTCCTGAGAGCAAGCAGGGCTTGTCTCAGGGATTCTCCTGTGCCCTGGCCTGCTGCAGAAACAACTCTGCTGCTCTTGTAGAGGGAGGAGGGTTCAGGTAAAAATGTTTTCCCTGCTGACAGGAACCAGGCATATTGATTTAAATAAGCTGAAAGTTCCTGCAGCGTTCTGTGACTCAGAGGCGGTGTGGGTTCGAACGGGGAGCTGTTGAGGCAGAAAACAGGGAGTGACTCGGGAGTGGTGCCTGGATGTGTTTGTTTTCCAGAGCGGGGCTGTCAGCTGTGACAAAGCTGCTTCAGCACAAGCCCTTTCAGCCCCCCAGGCTCAGTGTTTGGATAAGTGATCTGTCGGTGTCTGGGGGGATTTTACTGCCAGCGCTGTTTGCTGGGTGCTGTGCACACCCACACACACCGGTGCACAATGCACTGGTGGATGTGATCTCACACTCACGAGCTCCAGCAGTGCCGAGGAGGGAACTCGTGTTCTGGAGCTGATGTAACTCAGGTACTGGTGGATACCAACTTAACTCATGTCTAAATCTTCTATCAACATACTTATAAGGAGATTTAAGCGATTAAAGTGTGTAGTTTTACTGCATTTTTTGGGTTCTTGAGCCTTTTCTTTTCTCTATTTACCTTGCAGAAGTTCAAACGTCTGCTTAGTTCCTGTAGCTCACTGCTGTGAATATCCTGAGCTTTATTTGGTGAACATGAGTCCTCTGCCAGGCAGAATAAGGGATATTTTATAAACATTACTGTGTACTCAGTCCTTTCATGCAGGTTTTAAAGAAAACACAAGCTCGCACGTTTCCCTCATGAGGAAACTTAGATTAACAATCTGGTTAATGTTTGGCTCAAGTGGAAATATCCAACGAGTTTCAAGTGTGTCATGGGGCTCTTGGAGCCACGAAAAGTAAACATCTTGGGTTTACTGAAAGTCACCCACTGCCGGAAACTCGTCACTGTGAAACAGAACTGGGGCAATGGTTCACTACTGAGTTAACAAATGAGTCATCCGTGCTGCAGACTTCCTGCAGCATCCACGCTGAGCAGCTCCATTGAAACATTCGGGCAGGAGCATGTGTATGGTGAGATCCATCTCAGCCACAGCTGGAAGCATCTTAATTTGGGGCTAATGAAGCTCTGGAGGATTTGTCTTCACTGGGACTCGCTGGTTGTGGCAGTGCCAGCACAGATGGAGCTGCTTCTCTGGGCTGGATTAATGTTTGATGTGAGAGGGATGGAGGTGCTGAGTGAAAAATAAAGGTGGCTGGGGAAATGCTCGAGGTGCTGTCACCGTGGCAGCAGAAGTGAGGAGGGTTTGGGTAACGCAGCTCCCTGGGAACATGAGGGAAACTGGGATTTATTGCAGTCATCTTTGGACTACCTGGAGGAAGTGGAATAATCCAGACAGAGCAGACACTTGCACAACAGAAAACCCTCATCCATGCTGTGTACAGGGTGTGAGAGGGTGCAGTGGAGCTGAGGTCACCAGGTCTGTGTCACCCCGTGGCACAGCAGGGTGGGTTTGGAAGCACTGTCCTGTCCCAGCAGGAATTGGGGACTCTGCCTCTGGAACTGGGGCTGTAGCACCATGAAGGGTGGGCACAACATGATCCTGGAGGCAGCTGAAACATCCCAGTCTGCCCATGAGTCACTGAGGTCGATGTAATGTCACATGCTTAGGAGTCACAAATGTTACACGGACACCTTTGAAAAGGAAGAGGGTTTAAAAATCATTATTTGAAGGAGTGAAGTAGCTCCTGTTGAAGGAATCTCGGGTAGTGATGATAAAGGATGGAGGCAGAAGCTCAGGATTCAGTCTGTGCTGTGTGGCAGGAACTCGAGTGCTTCTGTGTTGTGGTTACCACGGCTCTGGGAACATCTCCTTTGTTTCCACTGCAGGAGAGGAAACCAGCCCAGGCTCTAACAGCTGAAGGGTGAAACAGAACTTTGCAAGCTGGATCTTGTGGTGTTTGGGGTATTTGTCCTTTTGATTTAAAGAATAAGCTCGTGTTTCTGCTTGGCCTCTGAATGACTCGATTTGTTTCAGTGGAAGTTTCTGTACAAATCCAGGAATGGCTTATCACTGACATTTCCTGCTCCCCCAGGCTAAATGTGTCAGCCTGACCCCAAAACCAGCTCTGAAAGACAAGATGTTTCTTTAATTATCTCAAAGATAGTGAGGACAAACAGCCAGACCTTGTGTCATCCTTGATCTGAATTGAAAAGTACACCGTGTTGTGTTGTGCTCCCCAGACAAGAGAGCAGAACATTTGCAGCCTGCAAAATGCTGTTTCTTAATCCCTCTGACATGTCCTGGCTTGAAAACATCCACACACTGGGGTGAGATTGTGTTTTGGCAGAAATAAACACACCAGAGATAGAAACAAAGAAAAATCTGCTGATGTGCATGGCAGAAGAGTTGTTTATTAATGAGTGGAATTTCAAGGCTTACAGCAGATATTGTTGTCTTCCATCTAAAGACAAAAAAAAGCTGCTATAAGGACCTCAGCCATAAGATTGTGCCAAGAAATCCAAAGCAAAGGGAGGAAAACAAATTAATTTCAGCTTGCTTTGTGCAAGCATAAAGAATAGGAACAAAGGTCTGGGCTTGGGAATGTCAACACATCTTGTGTATTAAAATATATGCTGTCTTTTTTAATAACTTCACGATGAATACAAACTTCTCTTCAGAGTCTTTACCTTGTCCTGGGTTGGGTCACAGCCCTGTAACACCAGGCTAGCAAGGAAACAGTTTTCTTTTAAATGTTTTAGGGATAAAGCAGGAATAATTTTTCCCTTTTGTAGCTAAAAACGCAGGGAAACTCAATGAACCCGGGATCTTTACATCAAAATAAAAACTCTGAATGTTTATGTGTTGTTTCTAAGTACTGCCCTGACTTGGTGGGGTTGGAACTGAGCTAGCGTGTCAGTTCTTTGAAATTTTCTTTGAAACTTCCTTTTTTTTGGCCTTTAATGTGGTGTTGTACCCTGCTCGACTGGCCCCTCAGTAGTGGGCAGGGAACACTCTTACATGTGCAAATTTCTTGTGTATACCTAATTTCCCTTCATCCTACACATGGTAAAGGCCAAATCTTGTGGGGTTTTTTCTTCAAAACGATCTTTTGAGGCAAAATAAGGGAATGTGAATATAAATACAAACTGTAGCCACTGTCACAGGCTTTGCACACCCATAGTTCTAATTTGAATCTGGGGAAGCTTTTTGCTGTATTTTGACTTGAAATATCCCTCTACGTTGTTCTCAATATTTTAAATTTAAGCATTAAATAGTTTAACTAAATGCAGGCATGGCCAATGGGCTCAACAAACCCGAGGCCCTCCATTTGACATCAGAACGCTGCTGGCATCTCTGGGGGGACTGGATTTTACTCTTTGTTCGCTGAATCCTTTCTCTCGACGCCCTTCGCTTGCACAGCCGGGTGTTTTGTGAGGTTTTCCTTTTTCTTTTCTTTTTTTTTTTTTAATTATTTCACCTCTTTGAAGCCCCCAGCGGCAGCTGGCGCGGGCGTTCCTCACTATTTTTGTTGTGCTAATTNGGGGCTTGGCTCCCATTGGCGGAGCGGGCGAGCGGCGCGCTCCCATTGGCTGCGGCCGCGCTGCCCCGCGGAGGGGGGAGGAGGGAGAGGGTGTTAAACAGGGCAGGACGCGGCGGCCATTTTGTGAGGGAGAGCGAGGGGCGGTGCGGAGAGGAGGGAGAGCTGAGGGTGGGAGCCGGACGGTGACGGCGGAGCAGCGCGGGGTCGGTTCCTGAAGGGCCGCGTGCGTGTCCGTGCTTGTGGGCGAGCGGAACGGACAGAAGTCGGTAAGGGCGGAGCGGTGCGGGAAGGGCCGGGCGCGGCCGCCGCCATGTTGTGCTCCGTTGTTGGGGAAGGGAGGACGGTGGGGGCCCGGCTCCCTCCAGGTGTCCGTGAGGGAAGAAGGGAGAAAGTTTGGAGGCGGAGAAGCTCCGGTCGGCGGGAGCAGACGGCAGCTGGGCCGGAGCCGCTGACGTTATCTCGGCTTTTGATTTCAGTCCAAACGAGGCGGAAGCTGGAAATGGAGATGGGCGGCTCCTCTGGAGCTGGGGGAGGGATGGGCAGGGGGCTGCTGACTTTGGAGAGTGACAGGAGCTGAACAGACCTGAGCGCGTCAATGTTAAAATCTCAGAAATCCCAGGAAAATAGTGTAAGAGTTATCAAGGAATTGCTTTGAGGTTAACGAAACATGACAAATGGAGCTCTGTGATGGCTGGGGAAGGGTTTGGAAACTGGACAGTTCCTGTATTGGTTCCAGTTCCCAAAGTATTTTCTATTGCACTGTACTTTTTCCCCTATTAAAACGAAAGGGTTAAAGTTCTCGATTGTCTGATAAAATGCTTGTTAAGACAGCATGAGCAAACAAAAATGTTACTCGGGATATGCTAAGTATGGTGGTGAACTTTAGAGAAAAACAAGGCTTTGTCTCTTTGGGTGGGGTTTTGAGGTTTTGTTTGTAGCGTGTTGTCATCTTTAACATATACAGAGACAGAGCTGACTCTGAATTCTCTGAATTATTTCCGCTTGCCCTTTTTTCCACCTCAAAGTGAAAAAAATGTTTCCTTAATCTGAATTGAGATTTGTGTCTCGTTTCTGCAGCAGGACTTCTCCTTTGGAGCTTCTGTGCCGAGAATCCGATGTTGGGCTCGGCTCGCTGGCTGAAGAGAGCACATCAGCCCATGAAAACTTCTATTCCCAGCCAAAGGAAGGAGTCCAGCACAAGGCAGCACCTGTTCTTTCAGGCTTGGAAGCAGGAAAGGGGACAAGAGTTGGAGAGTGTGGAATCGGAGAAGGCCACTGAGAGGTAAATGGAGATGGGAGAGGGGAAAGAAACAGGAGAGCTGTCAGGAAATGCTGACTATGCTGTGTTGGATTCTGGGTGTGGGCTTTGGGAATTGAATTAAATCTTTTCCACTTGAGGTGGTTTTCAGTTCATTTTGAGTTTATCAGAGCAGTTCTCACACTTAGCAGGAGGTTTGGGGAGTGGCTTATCATTGCAAACTTTGCTCAGTCTTTAGGTGTTACAGGCTGAATTTAAATATCTCCAGCATTCAATACTGACTCATTGAATCTGGCTCTGCATGTTCTGAGCAAGGTTTTGTCAGTCCCATTCCTCCAGTTACACCTTTTCTGAGAAAAGTGGCGTGTTCAGAGCGAGTTTTGGTTAGATTTTTTTTGTCCCTTTGCTTGAAATCTAAACATTTTCTGAAATACTGTGTTTAAAAAAAAAAAAAGATTGATCCTGACTCATGTTGTTTTTACAGGTGACATTTAAGTTGAAGATGGGCGGTGGAGAAAGGTACAACGTTCCCGTTCCCCAGTCTCGAAATACCACCAAGAACCATCAACAACTTAAAAACAGGCAGAAGAACAAAGACCAGAATGCTCAGATGAAAACCTACGTGAAGAAGGAAAGAGGCCACGGCTGCAGCTCCTCTCCTGGTGCATGGCAGGCCATGCAGAAAGGGGGGAAGAACAACGTTCACTTCCCCAAGAATCCCAATTGGAATCCTGCTCTACCCAATGGGAACCTGTTGTTCACCCCTCAGAGCAACCAGAACTATGCTGGGGCCAAGTTCAGCGAGCCACCCTCCCCAAGTGTTCTGCCTAAGCCACCAAGCCACTGGGTACCTGTTTCTTTTAAACCTTCTGATAAAGAAATAATGACATTTCAGCTCAAAACCTTACTGAAAGTCCAGGCCTGAGGTGTAACTTGTGTGATTTTCAGAAGTGATTTCGACTGTCAGGGTTTAAAATTTGAGCATTGCTGTTCCCAACTGCAGCTGCACGGGTGTGCAGGGCCTGGTGTTCTTGCTGCATGTAGTTAAGTCACTTGGAGAGGGGTGGAAGTTTACATTCCCCTCATCTTTTACCTCAGAAGTTCAGTGCTGTGTTCACCTCACTGTGAAATAGCTGTTTTCTTGAAAATCAATCAAATTCTGAGCAGTCACCATTTAGTGTATATAAGAATAAATGGGACTGTGCTCCAAAATTGGAATTGTGACTTGGACTTGTTAGAAAACCACCTCTTACCTAACTTAATGCAGCATGAACTGAAAATAAAAACGCACTGAAAACTTTAGTCAGGTTATTTGCTGCTTTTCAGACTGGTGTGAGATTTGTTCAACATTCTGCAGAGCAGAAACCTCCACCTGGGCACAAGGGGAGGCACAGCTGATTCTTTTACCTGTCCCTGTGAGCTTTAGTGGCACTCCTGCACTCTGGAATGTTCTGCAAGGGTGGGGAAGAACTCCTGGAGATCCAAAGAGCCTCTCCAGCTGTGCTTCCCAGGAATCTCAGTCAGTGCCAACTAAAGACCTTGCATTGCCAGGTGACTGCCAAAAAAATTCCCCCCCCAATCCTTTTTGTGTGCCCCCATCACTGAGGAGTTCTAAACCACGTTTTTGTATCAGTTTTTATAAAAAAAAAAAAAGGTGGAGTAGTTCCTTAGTCTGGTCTTCAATTGGTTCCCCTCTAACAATCAATAGTTTGGGGCAGGTGTTAGATGTTCTCACAGGGAAGACAGAGCCATGTAAATACATGTAAAACATTGTAGCATATGTAAATTTCTGCTGGGCTTTCCTGCACAGAAGTATTTTTAGTACAAAACTGCTGAATGTAAGATGACCATGTTGATTACGTGGCCTGGTTTTAAAAAATGTATTTTGTTTAAAAAAAAAAATTAACAAAAAAAAAGAGACATTTGTGGCTGTGCCCTTGCACTTCACATGCAGTGAATATGCACATTGTATTTGGTTGTAATGTCTTTTTTTAAGTAAAATCAGTGCAAAAGAGGCTTATTTAGATTTTTTTTTAATTAAAGAAAAAAAACTTAAAAAAAAAAAAAAAAAAAGCTGCTGGAGTTTCAGATCCTCCTGTTGTGAATGTGTAGGAGAGGTGTGTGTTCAGTGATGAAAAAACACTGAAATGTTCCAAATCGAGTGTTTCACAAGCAATGCAAATGCCTGGGTTTGGGTGTTTGATAAAACTGAAGGATTGTAATCATTCTGTGTTTCTGAAATGCATCAATGTTCTGTAAAACAACATTTTGTCCCAATTTTGCTAAAATCCCTTGCAGAGGGGCCAGGGCAGGTGGCTCCTGTGCTGTCACCCTCCAGCTGAGCCTGCAGCAGGAACAGCTGGAGGGTGACAACAGGAAACACCAGGGTTCTTTCAAAATACAAGGATTACTAAAAAA
>WEIU01005948.1:266764-278905 GCA_013389925.1 Aegithalos caudatus | reverse complement strand
AAAAAAAAAAAAGTGTTTTAATTTGAACAGGCCTTTTGCAGATTGTGAAGTGTTCAGAGGTGTATTTCTGTACATTCCAAATGCAGCGGCAGCTGAGCTGAATGTTTACAAAATGACTGCTCCAAATCACACAGAATTGGCAATCTCTAAACTTGTGTTGTGACCTGGACCTTCACCAGAGTCTGAGTTGTATCCCAGTTAATTATCTATTCTCCATTCAAATTGTCAATTACTGATGATGTTTGTACAAATTGGAAACAAAACATTTAAATAAACTTTTTTTTTTTAACCCCCTAAAAGCATCTCTTTGTTTTCAGATGGAAATGGAAATGTGGGATGACCTCATTTTGGCAATTCCCTTCCCAAGGGAGGTTTCTTTAACTGCAGCATCCTCTCAGTCGTGCCTTTCCAGAGGTTTGGGAACACAGGGCTTGAGAATTAACACTAATTAACATTCCTGACAAAAGCAAAAGCCGGCGAGGCTGGGAAGCGGCGCTTGGGGCTCCATCTTCCACAGACCAGGGCTGGATTAATTAAGTCAGAAGGTGCTCTCAAGTTATAGTCAAAACTTGTACATTTTATTCCCAATTCACAGGGTTATTTGCACAGATGGAACACAAAACTCAAGAAGAAAGGATGTGGATGAATAAAACATCAGCATCTCCGATCAAACACACTACAGGGTACAGAGTCTTCCCTTCCTACAATAGTCTCAGCAGCAAGAGCATCTTTAGACAAATATTATAGCAATGGACTACAGACTGTTTTTAAGCAAGTTACAAGATAAATGGAGAAAACCAGCAATTCTTAATGGGTGATTATGTCCTAAAAATGTGTCAATTTTATCCCTTTGTAATTCAAAATGTTCAGTCTGCACCATCCCTGCCGAGGCCCGAGCAGCAGCGCTGTGCTGGCTGCACTGCCCTGCTCTGAGCACGCCCCGAGCTCTCACCCCAGATTCAGCAGGCAGGAAAAAAAGCTCTGTCCAAGCAGAGAGCTCAAAAACAACATTGAAACCAAAAGATTCCACTTCCAGTAAAACCATGATACTGTACATTAAACATCTTGATAAGACATAGAAAGGATAACATTGAGCTTTCAGAGACCAGTCTATCAGAGTCCCTAATTAAACACCCAGCTACTTAACCACTAAATTGAAGATTTTTAATTACCAGTTGGGTGCATGGACTTTAGGTGAAAAAGAAGTTCCAATAGAGCCTTCTATGACTGCTGACACCAATCGATTCGCTGCAGATATTTTGGAGCACAGCCATTACTTTCAGCAGAGGTTGTGTTGTTTTTTTTACACGCTATTTCAATTCTACAAATTTTGCAGGAATGACAAAATCTACTTTTACCACAGAAAAACATAATTCCCACCATTCTTGAGACTCCAAAAGAAAGATGCCTAGACATGATCTTTTGTAGCCTGCAAAGTTCTTGCATTCCAGCTGTGCATAACCTGCAGGAAGCTTGCACAAGACAGGCTCCTGCTTTTTTTAGGGCAGGACTGGGATACCTGCATCAAGGAAGGGAGATGTTATCTAGATGGGCTGTGGCTTGACTTGCATGAATGCATAAACATTCCCTGCCCTTTTGGCCACATCCTGCTAACTCGTCCCCAACTGAAAGGCCCACAGAACAGCTTCTTCACAATTTTTCCATGGGAGCAAGAACTAGGACAACATCTTTATTCATGCACTCTTGAAACATCGTGGGTTTGTGTTCGGCTTTTCTGGCTTGTTCATATACACAAGTCAAGTCAAAGTTTAGTCCTACCTCTGGGAGAGAAAGAAAGAACCATCAGAACTGGCAGACACTACATTATACTTGCAATGATCTGGCTTTTCAAAACAAAAATTAAACTGTGCTATACATAAATGCTGAGGCACACAATATAAGGACATGCTGACACAACAATTAAGGAATAGTTACTGTTACTCTGCCTGCACATGGAGATTCCTCCTCCCTCCTCCCACCCTTCCAGCTCCAATTCCAGCTGGAGCAGCATCACCATGGAGCACAGCAATCCCTGCAGGTCCCTGACAGACACAGCCACGCTGTCCCCACCACTCAGTCACCAGGACCCCTTCAAGCAGGAGTCAGTCATGAAGACTCTTTTACACATACAAATCTTTAAAGCTGGAAAGAGCGGGGGTTTCTGCTGTTAGAAATAATCACAGCTCGACTTATAAAGGGTGAAAGTGGCTTTATCAAAGCAGTTCAGTGCTTTACAGAGGAGTTTTGTCTTTCAGGGCAGAACCCTCAGCTGGGCACACACCAGTGCCAGGAGGCAGCTCCATCCCTGTTGCCACCTCTCACAGAACCACTGCTGGCACCAGTATTGATATGGCAATTATAAATTGATATGGTGATACTGTAAATTTGATTCTATATGAACCTTCAGTCATTGCTTTTATGTAGTTTCATAACCTGGCTAATAATATCTGAATTGCAACCTATGGGGCAAGTCCATCCAGCAATAATAAATGTTAATGGCAAAGAAAATTCAATATATTAGAGTACAACTTATGCTTAGCATTCTCAGTTTGTCTTGTACCCCTTCAAAAATTGTGAAGTGACATTTATTCAGACATTAAATGAAAAATTCCTGCCTGTACTGAAATACCATAGTAAGGATTTTACTCCATAAGGGATGCATAGCTCTACTCCTAACCATGCTCTGGAGTCAAACTCTAAAGCTACAATAATTCCAGTGGGTCAGTATTTCCTTCATTTTTTTATTACAGCATGTTTGCTAAATTTACAGCAAGCAGAAAATAAGCTGGGTCTTTAGTTATTTTGATCAAAACATCGATGTTTTAAAGGTAGTACACAATATTTGTTAAAAAGAACATATAAAAATACCTTTTTAGAAGCCTCTATAAGAAAGGAAATACAAAGTTTAATCCCACAACTTTCCTCTGCTAGAGCTGCACGCTACTGCTACAGTTTTAAATAGACTTTTTGCTGTTTTTTAAACTATACATCCAGGAAAGTCTACAAAAATTAAAGGAACGTGCATATAAATGATTGCATAGCAGAACATGAACATTAACTGCAAACAGTAAAGGAAAAGTTAGAAATACTATCAAATGTACAAAGGTTCTAGGATCAACACCTAAGCACGTTCCGCTGGCGAGATCCCAAAGCCATCTGCGCTTCTTTAAAGGCCCTGCTGAAACACTAAAGCCAAACCCTAAAACATTTCTCTAAAAAGGAACTTTTGGAAATCAATGTCTTTATATGCTACAGACATCAGACAGCCAGGAACACTTAAGTGTTTGATGGTGGCTTTTGAAGAAAAAAAAAAAAGCCAAAAGCCATTTCCATAACAAAGGATCTTGCCTTCTAGAGAAATAACTGGTAAGATTACACACTGGGTTTGTTATTTTTCACGTTCAATTTTCTAAATATACTGTATTAGTGATAAACTACATAACTAGAGATGCAGCTCTTGTTCATATCCAACTTCAAACATTTGTTCTGAAGGAAAAATGAAATCTTGTGACCAAACCACTATCCATTCTGAGGAAGGAGTGATTTAGACTTGCTTAACCAACTGCTTTTTTTTGCTGTGTAAAAAGCAAGCCTGGTAACCCAGGGAGATGGCTACAGTTTGATACCTATGAATACACCAACTAACCACAGGAGTCATTGGCATCAAAGTTTAGTTCTTATATACTGTACACACACAACTCGAAACGATCTACTCGTATCTAACAGCAGGAAAACTAAGCAACTCTATGGTTAACTGCTCACTAAAATTGAGAATAGATACAAAAAACTGCATAAAATGTACACACAACCTATTATTTAGTTGCTCTGCCTTTTGCTGAAATCTGAATTTAGATGTTCCATTTCAAGGTGGGTTTTTCCCTCACATTCAGCACCAGCAGCCAGGGCAGAGGCAGTGAAGCCTCTGTCCTGACAGGTCACGACACTGCACAGGCTCTGAGCGAGCTCCAAGACCAACTCTCTGACCATGCTGTACATGGTGGGTTAGTACCATCTCTCCAGACAGCAGGGTAAGGAGAAATCTCTCCAATCTCCCTCCAGAGAGCTCCATCTGCCAACCTGCTGGTGCTGGTGGGCACGGAGAACACCGAACCCTGCCCTGGAGCCATGGAAACAAACTGCCAGTCTGATTTGCCAGCAGCCAGTGTTGCACTACAGCTTGTCCAGTTTTCCTTTTTCTCTTTTAGAGTTGAACAACCAGTTAAACAGCTGGTTTAACTGCCCAGCACAAACTGGTACCAATTTCTCTATGGGTGTCACATTTGTAAAAGGACAATGTTGCAAGTTACGATCAATCAAGTCATCACCAAATATCTAAGCATTAAAAATGCAAATCTTTACAAAAATATACATAGAGACACCACAACCAAATCAGTAGCTGCCCATGACATTTAACCAAGTGGACAATCTCTCTCTCTCTCTCTCTCTCTCTCTGTGGCTTCTCAACACTGTTTTAATTTCAACCATTGTCGGCTACAGGGAAAACTGACAAAGAAAATATTTTTTAGCACTGTTGCAACATCATATTCCTGATAATTTAAGTAAACTGAACTGTGTGTAAATGAATCTTACATGCCTAAACCAACATGGATACACTATTAGTGGCCACTGGACTTGGGACTAGTCCAAGACCTCGATCTGGATTTTGACCTAGATCTAGAATGTGATCTTGACTGGGATTTGGATCTAGCTGCTTCTTTTTTTCTCGACTCCTTCTCATATCTTGAGCTGGACTTATAGTGTGTTTTAGAATCTGTTTTAGAGGTGCCTCTAGATTTGGTGTGAGATGCAGACCTAGACCGTGATTTAGCCTTCATTTCTTTCTTGGGCTGTGACTTGGATCGTGATCTTGAATTGGACTTAGATCTTGAAAAAGATCGATTGCGGTGTTTGAACCTAGCAGAATAAAGGGGAGAGAGGAGATTTGAATGTAAAAACACTATTCTTAGACATCTAGTACATTAAAAATTGTTTACCGTTTTTGCAGGAGAAACTTTTTTTTTTTTTAAACCTATAGTTAAAGGAATACAGTGATCTAGTTTGCAATTTAAAGGGTGTAAAAAGTGGTTTTTTACCTATCATTGTCCGAATGGCTTCTGCTACGACGAGGTCTTCCAGTAGGTCTACTGCTAAAAAGGTACATCAGAAAAAGTAAACGGTGACAAATACCTATGTCAACATACAATTACTTCATACATTATATTTTCAAGCTGTGCATTTGCTTTTAGTTATTCTCCAATGCAGCACAGAATCGTTTCATTCACTACTCCTGATGCAGCATGCAAGGTACGCAACTCCCAGTGGTTACTCCCACGATAGAAATAAAATTAAAAAAAAAAAAAATTATTCCAAAGTGTAACAATGAAATAGGCAGCGTGGTGTGTCTGTGCTGTGCAGCTGAGGCCAGCCCCACACACTACACTTACTTTCTGGGGCTATAGGATCTTCTATAGCTGTAATCAAAGGAGCGACTCCTCGACCGCCTGCGCTCGTAACTGCGACTCCGAGACCGCCTGTATCTGTCATAGTCATCGTAACGAGAAGAACTGTACAGGTTTCTCCCTTCCTTGGCTTTCATTTGGTTTGGTGCTGTAAAAATAGCAATATTTGCAGGTGAAGAAGATGCCCTACTTTTTCCCCTTGAGGTCTAAGCCGTGTAATTTTGGTGTTGAGCACAAAGGCTCACTGGTGATTTGATGTTTATGAAGGGACAGGTGAGAGGCTGCTCTGTGTCATTTCTTTTGTGCTGGTTTAGCCACTGGACACAAATTAATGCAGCCTTGGGGGCACTGTAAATCTAGAAAGCAAAACAAACCAAAAAACCTCCTCAAAACCAGTCAGGAAGGACTAATGCTCCATAAAACCAGAACACAGAGCTGGCCAAGGTGATTTCAGGCCAGCTGGAAACTGGTAGGGCAGGTCAGACCCATGACTGACACATTCTGACATTCCTGAATTTACCCAATGAGTGAAAGCTAATTAAACACTTTGCCCTGACTGCACAGCACCATCATCACACCTGATCCACAGCAGAGCCTTAATGATTCAAGGCTCTGCTTATACAGAGGATCTGGTGGATGCCACACAAAGGGAAGTCTGATTCCAAAAGGAACCCCCCAGTAAAACAATTCATTTTCACTCTGCAGCTTAGCTATTAAAGTAATTAAGCATGAATGAACCTATGAGTCTTCCACTGTATTTGCTCTAAGCAGCACAGTTATCCTTCCTTCATATCAAATTCAAACTCAAAGAACCATGTTTTAAGTATTTTAAACATGCTGTAACAAACACCATCTGTACTAAATGGCTTCAAATTTTATGGTTTTAGTGCTGCTCATAACACACTAAGGTGGATTTAGTTAGTTTTCTTCAGAAACTTGTTAGAAATCCCAATGTTTATACACAGGGCAGAAACTTGTCCTTTGGAGTGTAGAATTTCCATTGACTCCATTAAAGTTAATTGTGAGGACTTAAGGGAGAACTGGACAGTCAGGTTGTTTCTCTGAGAGCTGTAACTAAAGACCTTTAAGGTCCTTTTATTCCCAGGCATCACATGAGCATTACAGTCCTGCTTTAGACCAACAGGTTTGTGCCAGGTTTTACAAATCTGCATCTCCCTGCAAATTCAAACCATGCACACAAACAACAGATTTAAAAGATGTAAATTCTCTTTACATTTAGCTGTTCAGAAAATACGAGTTCTGCTCCACCTTGAATGGAGATAATTGAAGCTGACTTTTATCCTGAAGCCAAATGGAAACAAAGACATTACCTCAATCCTGGAAATCACACAGAGCTGCACAGAAAGCTCCAAAGAACGATGGGCTGAGACTGCTGGACTTACTTATCCATTTATAATTAAAACAAGTCATTAAAAGTTACTGCATAAAAAGGCAGAACATCCACGTGCTGTTTCTATACAATAAGACCATCTCCCAACAATCAGCAGCATTGTTTGGTGCTGAGATTCAGGCTGAGGGGGTGATGGAATGCAGGCACTTACTCTTGCGGTCCCCCTGTGCAAACTGGATTTCTATTTGCCGGCCACAAATCCACTTCCGATCCAAGTTGTGGAGAGCATCCTCTGCATCACGGACATCTTCGAATGTGGGCAGTGTTAAGGTACTTGGGAATTGGAGCAGTTTAACAGATTGGGTATTTAAAATAAAAATAGAAAACATTTTAAAGTTTTGTTTTCTTGTTTTACAGCCACGTTTTAAGGGGTTTTTGTCATGCTGTGAATTCACACTAGTGAATTTATTTTAATTAAGCACCAGCTATCTGAGAACTCCTGTTATAAAATTAAAATCTTTTAATATGATAATGAATTTAATATGATAATTAATTTATCCATCAGCAAGCACTTGCTATGTGATACTCAATTTTTTTCTTCTCCCACTTGTACTTATGCAAAGAAAACAAAGGTATCCTTTCAAAATACACTTGTTAATGGTCATTTAGTTCTCTCCACTACGGTGAGTTTATTAAAATTAAGCCCTAGTTCTTAAATTATGTTGGACATAACAACAGCAAATATTAACTTTAAACTCTGGAATTGGAATGAAGCTTTCCTTTTTGTTTTAAACAACTGGTTTTAGGTTTAACTGGTGTCGTGTCACAGCCCTGTGTGCAGAGCCTCCCCAGTGTGAGAGAAGAGCAGACACTGTGAGCCCTGCACTGCCACTCAGGGCCAAGGTACAGTGACAGACATTTCTTTTAATGCTGGAATTTACACCCCTAATTCCAGCTTGTGGGACCCAAAACAATGAGCTGCCTTTCCCCTCCACGGGGAATTTCTCAGCAGCATCATCTCTGCAGGAGAGAAACTTCCATTTCATTCAGACCACACTTACAGTAGCACTCACAAGAGAAATATTACAGGTTTTGTCAATGGACTAAACCAGAATAATTCATCAAATTACTGCTTACATGACAGACAGAAGAAAAACTGTTATTCTGTAGGATACATCAGGTATGACTCCTTTAATCTTGGCCACCATTCAACTTCATCTTGACCTTTAACTCTTTAAGTGCTTGTCAGAAGGACTTGTCATGAGATGCTTGGCCAAAAATGACAGATGGCTTTATCTTTAACTTTGAAAAACAACCTTTTCCCCCTTTTGCAGATAAAGCGAAGCTTTGTCTCCCATTATGGCTTGTCCTTCTTCCAGCTTTTCTTTATTTTTTCTTTTCCCAAACTCTCCCTTCTCTTCAAGCCTGATCCTTAAGAGGTCTTTGGCTTGTCTACTTGCCTTAATTGTTGAACTCTACTCTAAAGGTTCTTTCATGCTTTCTCTTTGGGGTCGCCATTACTGTACAGCTTTACATTCTGAGGCAACAACAGAGGACAGCAAATTAGGGGACAATATTAAAGAAAGAAGTTCACCTAATTTTTTTACACAATCTGATTTTGATCAAGTGATTCCAGTTTCCATTTGTTAAATTAACAATGAATAGCAGCCACATTTTTGCTAAGCACAACTTTACTTACACACCAGTGATAATAAAAACGTGCTAGACAATTTTGAGTCAGTGATAAATTTTCATTTAAATCATATAGTATTAATTTCAGTGACATAAGCAAGCTTTTATATTACTGGACTTAAGTTTTGCAAAAAAAGGCAAAGAACAACTGAGAGAAGTTAATCTTCAAAAAATCACGAAACACCACGACATAAGTAAGACACTTATTAGATACAACACAAAAGTAAACTGCTTTTTCATTTAGATTGGTTACCTCTTACACAAACTTGAATTTCAAACTCCAACACCCCTCACTAATGAGCCATCTGAAGAAAGGATATTGAACATAGGCAAATCCTCTGGGACGACGAGTGTAGAAGTCAAGTGGAACGTAAACATCAACTATAGGCCCGTAACGACCAAACTCCCGGCGCAAATCTTCGGACCTGCAACACCACAGACACCTGATATGGCTTGGGCACTGCTCAAGGGGCTACCAAACACCCACCAAAACCAAATCAAACCAAATATCTAATATATTAATATGACCATCCCTGGTTTTTTGGAAGAGTATGGTGGAGGGTGAAAGTAGCAAAATGGTTTTTTTTTGGGGAATGAAATGTTTGGGCAGTTCCCTGTTGGCAGCACCCGGAGCTTTTCTGAAACATTCAAGTCTCAGGATGCTCAAGATAAACCCTGGCAGTTTGCACCAGCCTTCAGCATATCCCTAAAATAAAAATGTAAACTGAGAAGTGATGCACATCAGTTCATTCAATGCAGCAGAGGTTGGCAGAAAGCGAAAGGATTGTTGAATTATTGTTGTTATTATTCAAACACCTCATGTAACTCCACAGTGATTTTGCAACACACAAACATCAATTATGAGATCCAAATAAGCATTATGAGAACAAACCAGTCACCCAAACTCATTTCCATAGAATAATCAATACTTACAACCACATCAAATAGAACAGAGCTCCCTGAGCAGCCACTCATGCCCTCAGGACAGTTTTTCCAAAGAGCTGCCTTTAGAGAGCTGAGACAAAACTGTTCAGCTGCAACTGCCCTGAACAACACCCTCAGCTCAAGAGAGGTTACTTATTCACATGAGCTTCTCACGTTTAATTTTGTGACATTTGAGGACAAAAACCTGCATGAGAAGATTGATGTAATGCCATATTTAGGTGGGATGTGAGAGTTACTGTTGGTTTTTAGTATTTTTACATCCCTCCTCTATCAGTTGGGAAACAAATCTGCACACATCCAAGGACTCTGTGCTTAAGATGAATCCTCAACAGGATCCACATTATTGTAAAGAATTTGGAAGTAATCATCCTCAGCTGCTCTTAAAGTAAAATAAACTATTGGGAAAATGAACAAGTTGATGGAACAAATGTAAAAGTTTAATGAGAAGTTATTTATCACAACGGTCTCAATTTTCCATCCCATCATGCCCACATTACTGTCGTTTGCTGAACAACTTTGGTCCAAGTCGCCCAAGCAGAGTTGGAAAACTCTCATTTTATAGGACTAAACTTTGCAGGGATCTCAGACCAAATTCTACACAAAAATAACAACAGTGCTCTGACAAATGCGTTCTGTGCCAACAATGCTCTGTAAATGTTCCACAGCTGCTAACAAACACCAAAGGTGTTTTTGGTCACTAAACTGCCAAAGTGAAAGGATGAAAACCAGCAGTTTACTAAAAGCATATAAGGAATAAGAACCCGTGCAACGCTCTGTTTTTGTTGTCTCAATTGCCTGTGAGAAGTTCTCTCACCGCACATGTTTAGTCCTTACGGGCTCTGGGTACAACACGATTATAACGGGGATCAAGCATTGCTTCCCTCGACTCCGTACTGAGCGTCCTGAGAGGCCCCGGTACATAACAATTACCGCAGGAACGTTCCATCCGAACCGGCGGCAGCTCCCACGCTAACAGTACCGGCTACGCCAGGAATTTTGGGCACAAATGCTCTATTTTCTACCATCTAGCAGCAGTACTGCATTTCCAGAAAAACATCCCAAACTCCAGCAGCTGTCCAGCATCGCCGCGGTGGCACATCCCGCCTGGATCTCCCGCTGGACACACTCAAAGGCGGCTGCGGGGAGTTTCACTTTGTTGCGGCCCAGCTTTGTTCTTTCTGGACGCTGTTTGGAAACGGATCCGCGTGGAGAGGCGGGGAACGAGCAGCATCGCGAGGAAAATGGAAGGCAGTGCATGGAGAAGGGAGAGCGGAGGGAGGGAGAAGGCAAAGCGAAGGAAAGGAGCGGGCCGGGCTCGCCCCTTTTCCTCCCCCGGCTGCGGGGGGACCCCCGCGCCCGCGGCCTAGCGAGCCCGCCAAAGCCTGCGCGAGCCCCCGCTCCGCCCCCACTCACCGGGTGTCGTCGGCCACGTTCCGCACGAAGAGCGAGGTGTTGGGGGGCCGCAGGTAGCGGGACATTGTCGGCGGCGCCGGGNCGACCGCGGGGCCTCGCTTTTCCCGCCGAAAGAGAGGGAAGGGAGCGCGCGCGGGCCAAGATGGCGGCTGCGCTCCCGCTGTGAGGGGACAGCGCGGCCAGGCCTTGTGCGGCCGCTTCAGAGCGCCGTGGCTTCCTCCTGTACAGCAAATTCACACGTCTTCGGGCTATAATGCCCTTCCTGAGGCTCAAGGGATTGCTGTCCTGTGGCCTTGTTGTTGAAAAATGTGGAGTATGTCCAAGTTCTGATGTTCTTTGGTTTTTGACGTTTTTCTGCTTTCAAGCCTAATCAACAAGAAGGGAGATGATGAAACAGCAGCCAACAAGCTCTAAGTGATGTCCCTGTGTTAGAATAACAAATTGGTAGAGCTGCCTTGTTAAGATTTAGGGCTGGACATGCGTCGATGATCTCAGACCTTGGGGGAGGTTAACAAAGCTTGAGAAAAAAGGATGCCCGCTGATAGAGGANCTGGGTACAACACGATTATAACGGAGATCAAGCACTGCTTCCCTCGACTCCGTCCTGAGAGGCCCCGGTACACNCAAGATAAGGAAGATACTAATAAACTCAGCAACTGCTGAAATGATCTCCAACTGGGTAAAATGTAATTTCACGTTTTACATCTGCAGGGGCAGGTCATGACCACCAACCCGCAGACCACTGACCCAAAAGGAGAGAAAGACTGAGAACTAATTAGCATGAGAAACAACAGAATAATTAACNTAACAATTACCGCAGGAACGTTCCATCCGAACCGGCGGCAGCTCCCACGCTAACAGTACCGGCTACGCCAGGAATTTTGGGCACAAATGCTCTATTTTCTACCATCTAGCAGCAGTACTGCATTTCCAGAAAAACATCCCAAACTCCAGCAGCTGTCCAGCATCGCCGCGGTGGCACATCCCGCCTGGATCTCCCGCTGGACACACTCAAAGGCGGCTGCGGGGAGTTTCACTTTGTTGCGGCCCAGCTTTGTTCTTTCTGGACGCTGTTTGGAAACGGATCCGCGTGGAGAGGCGGGGAACGAGCAGCATCGCGAGGAAAATGGAAGGCAGTGCATGGAGAAGGGAGAGCGGAGGGAGGGAGAAGGCAAAGCGAAGGAAAGGAGCGGGCCGGGCTCGCCCCTTTTCCTCCCCCGGCTGCGGGGGGACCCCCGCGCCCGCGGCCTAGCGAGCCCGCCAAAGCCTGCGCGAGCCCCC
>WEIU01005948.1:214457-266237 GCA_013389925.1 Aegithalos caudatus | reverse complement strand
GGCCTTGTTGTTGAAAAATGTGGAGTATGTCCAAGTTCTGATGTTCTTTGGTTTTTGACGTTTTTCTGCTTTCAAGCCTAATCAACAAGAAGGGAGATGATGAAACAGCAGCCAACAAGCTCTAAGTGATGTCCCTGTGTTAGAATAACAAATTGGTAGAGCTGCCTTGTTAAGATTTAGGGCTGGACATGCGTCGATGATCTCAGACCTTGGGGGAGGTTAACAAAGCTTGAGAAAAAAGGATGTCCGCTGATAGAGGACACAAAGAATGCAGAATTTATGGGCCATCTGGCAAGAACTCCCAAGATAAGGAAGATACTAATAAACTCAGCAACTGCTGAAATGATCTCCAACTGGGTAAAATGTAATTTCACGTTTTACATCTGCAGGGGCAGGTCATGACCACCAACCCGCAGACCACTGACCCAAAAGGAGAGAAAGACTGAGAACTAATTAGCATGAGAAACAACAGAATAATTAACCAACAGAAGATAGAATACTAATTTAAAACTATGTGCCTCGTGGCCAAGGAACACTAATCCCTTTGTTTGCTAAAATGTGTAAGTAGTAATAAATTTTGATCGTTGGTGTGCTCGATTTGTGGAATCCCACAGGGCCCCCAACTGCGCAACTCTGAAATAAATGACCAACTTCTCTCTGGAGTTTGCACATGGAGTAATTAATCCAATTTTTGTGGAGAACACAGTTACCCACAGCCCTGTTGAGCCCCAAGAGTTTTCACCACAGTGTTTGCACAGGACCAGCCCTTTCCACTGAAGCCGTTTCTGAGATGAAAACAATGCCCTGGGTGGGTGGAGAGGTTATTTCTTACCACGCTCATGTGTGACTCACATAAAGGGGGATAAAAGGCACATCTGTGACCCAACAGTCACCGAGTTTGGGGAAGACTTTAATGAAAAGTGTCTGCATTTTCATGTGAGGGATTTTCAGCAAACTCCTGCAGGGACAGAAAGACTTGGAGCTGGTGCAGCCCTGGTGTCTGCCACCAGTGTATTTGCATTTTTATTTTTAATATTCATGAATGAAAACCGGTGGGAGGACATTGCTGTTCATATCTTGGCAATCTCATGCTAAGAAGTGCCTCATTTTTACAGATAATTCAAGTTTGAATGGCAGATGAAGTTCAGTCAATAACACAGGAGATATGCAGCCATATACACTTCCAAAAAAAAATGGAATTTATGTGGTTGCATGTTCAGAGTTTGTGTGCAGGACTCAACAGAGAAGGGATGGGGACCTCTGACCATGGTTTTTGCATTTAATATTTACAAATAACATTTTTTCAGTATGCATGCAGCAGGTTGAGTTATTACCTTGTGCACTATAAACACAGCTCTGCTCATACAAATCATTGAAAGAGCATAAAAATCAAGCCAACAAGGGACATTAGAGACTGGAATTGTGGTGGCAGTGCTTGGTGCAAAGCAAAAAAGAAAAAAAAAATTATGGACATTCTAAATGAATATACCAAAGAGTGGACTTTGGTGATGGATAGAAATCCAAACTGCCAGCATTACCTTCTCAGAGCTTCTCAGATTGGGAATCAAAACTTTGAACAAGATCCGAGTTGGATTATAAATACTCCAAGGGAGTCCTTCACAGAACAATTCACTTGTTTTTTTGGAATAGTGAATGCAGAGCTACCATCCCAGCCTGTTATGCCACCTAAGAATGCTAATTCCTTTGGGACATGGATCTCAGTCTGATCAAAATCCTTCAGGTTTTGACTGCTTCTCTTAAGGACCTGCACTGAATATTCCACCTAAATCTGGGGTGCCCCGTGGCAGAAGGACTTTGCCAGAAGGATGGGAAGGATTGGCACCACTGCTGGAAATATGAAATCATTGCAATTGTGAAGAAAGCCAGGTGAAGTGTTCTAATTTTTTTTAGAATTTTAGCCACTAGAATCGCTTAGCATGAGCTTAAGTTCTAAATAAGTTTGGTGTGTAGTATCTACAAGAACCATTTTAGCAGGTTTTAAATGAGTAATGAATGATCTCTGCCTTGCTTTAGAAATAAACCTGAAGTGTCTTGCATGTTCCATCCTCCAGTTGACATGTACAGCCTCTGATCATTGCAAAGCTGCAGCATTCTGTGAATTTCCTGCTGGAAAACCACATAGTGTGTTTGGTTTCAGGGCGTGTTTGCAGCAGTTACCCAGCAACTCCCAGAGAGAAGGGTGCTGAGTTCTTGGGTGGCTTTTTGCAGCACCACTGATTTAAAGCAGCCTTCTCCTCCTCCCTGAGTTTTACCAGCCCTGATTTCTTTGCTGTTGATCTTATTTCTGTTTAACTCACATGGAATTTAATTCTGGCTGCAGGAGTGTGCTTGGCATTAGAGCTGCCTGGGAAGCAAAATGAGCACAATGATCCTTTATGCCAGTGAAACTCCCCCTGAGAACAGCCTTATCCCAGAATAAGAATACACTTCCCAAATTGCTTATATCACATTGTGTTATTAACTAAAACACAACCTCCCCCCTCACAAACTGCTCCTGTAGCATGGGGAGATGGAAACTCAACACTCTTCTCTGGGATAAAACCTCCCCACAAGGATTTTAAATGGCATTATCAGTCCAGCAACTTTCTTTGTGGAGGTCTTGCACCTAAAACCAATTCTAAGAAATCTACAGTGACTTTAATATGAAATGAGGCTGCTGATGGAATAATTGGATTTAACCAGCAGAGAAATGGCTCAGGCACAGCTCCTGTGTGTTTTATACTTAATAGAGACACAGGGTGTGAACAAAGTCTGGTTTACTTGAGCTTCACAAACTTGGGCCATTATAGGATACTGGGAGTTTGTTGCAAATTGGGAGAATGTTTAATTCTCTTTGCTCTTGTAGTGCCTCTTAATTGTACTTTTGTGTAATTCAGTTTAAGGACAGCCATAAGTATTGTTAATGACTGGGGAGTGCTTCATAGCTTTTAAAATATTGCTGTTTCTATTCCTGGGACATGTGGTACAGATCAGCTCAACAAATGCCTGATTGTTCTCTGTTGGCCAGGTCATAGAGAACGGGGTTTGCTTTTAAAGACTGAACTTTATCAGATGCAGGAACTAAAGCTGAGTGTGCTCAGTCTGTGTGTAGGAAAATCAAGAAGCATTTCTGTAGCTTTTGGCTGCTCCCAAGGATTATTGTGGTGAACTGGAAGGATGTGATTTGTGTCCAGGTTGGGTTGTCTGAGAGGCAAATTTCTGTCACAGAGGACAGAGGGGAAAACAGTCCTGTAACAAGGGAAAGTGCTGTGTGAAAGGAGAGCAGAAATCATCATTATTTCCTGTACTGTTTGATCAGATAAAACAAAGATCACACCTTGTGGAAAGTGCACTTTATTTCAGGTATGTAAAGGTGTCACACAGGAGGGGATCTGTCTTCAGACTTTCTTGCCTCTTCTGACAAGCGTTACTCCACCATATGTTATCGTCTGTGGGAGACAAAGAACACATTGAAACTTAGGAAATCTATTTATAGCCAAGTGGCAGAAGTGTCTGTAATCCATGCATAAATCCATCTTAGTCCACAAGAAAATACAATCACAGTACCTGCCCCTAAATGTATGTACAACATTTGCATGAAGGAAAAGTTGGAGTTACTTATGCTCCTTGGAGCAGTGTTTATCCACAGGGACACTTTGTAGACACTATGAACTAATCCACATTTTTTTCCTTCAGTGTTTTTCTGCAAGTGTCTTTATTTTCTAGCACTCACCTCCACCATTTCATTTCCTTTAACTTCTTGCTCGTGAGAGAATTTATCTGATTTGCACACCAGCTTCCCATTGACCAAGTTCACAGTGCACTGTTGGAACATTTTAAAAATATTTTTAAAAAATCAGATTTTGGAATTCAATTTGAGGTAAGTAGAGGACTAATAAACAGGAAATAAATTACACAGATGTTCCATAATGACAGCTGCTAATTTAAACTGGAGAGCACAGCATTTGAATAGGAGTTTTAGGAACATCTCTGTTTGTTGAAGTGATAGAAATGTTTGCAAATGGAATTGGTACAAACAAATTCCACTCACACATGAACTGAGCTTTAAGGATAAATAAAGAGATGTCCCATTCTTGGAATGCTTTACCTTGAGTTTCCTGCCATCCATGGTGTTGATGTCAGCCTCTTTACCAAGTGTAAACGAGTTGGTTACAGATTTGTTGGGTGTTTTGGAGGTCACAACAAAGTCATTGCCTTTTTGTTGTATTTCAACAACAGGCTTAATATCTTTGGCCATTTTGATAGTGTCATCTGGCAACCCTGCAAAAATAGGCAAAACAGGACTTTTTGTTATGGAAATAGCAAATTCTTTTCTCCAATAAAGGCAGAAAAGATCCAAACCAATACTGGAAGGTGGTGTCCAAGTTAAGACAATTCCTGTTTTGGATTCCTCTCTTCTCTCTGGGTTTTTTTGCTCCATTCCTTCTAGTCTGGCTAGGTTTTGATATCATATTTGGTGATGTATCATTTCTTTCCCTAAGGGCTGGGGTGATGATTCTCCATGAAGAAAACCATGTGTGCTTCACTTGATTTTCCTGGGGAGATGAGGGTTGGGGGATTATCTGTCCAGTCAAAACTGCAACAGTGGGAGTACCTCAAACTCCCTTTTTGGGCTGTCCCTGGCATGACTTGAAGGTGTCATTGTCACCAGGAGAGTTGGTTCTCTCTGAATGTCTCATATTTGCTCTTAAAAACCCCAAATGGAATATTTTGTTGGCAAAGGTAAGTGCATATTTATTAATGTAGCACCTCCTAATCCTCACAGATTACACCTGAGAATCACTGAGAGATTACTGACACTTATCACACGTGATAATCACTGATTAGTGACCACTTATAACTGACTCTGTTAATCATTCACAGATTACTCAGGAGCATTTGTGCTGCAGAAAGAGCTTCTGTACCAATAATTGGGAATCTGAATAAGTCATTGACAGCTTGTTTCTACTTATATGTGTTTATAAAATTACAAATTAATCAACACAACTTCATTTCTTCTGTCTCGAGGAGCTCATCTCACAAGAAGACAGGGGTTTGGGGCTTATCTGTAACCTTTCTACATCAATTTATACAACTTTCAGCTCCTTTTCACATCCAAATTGAATCAAACAGATTTAACCAAGCCAGGGGGGAAAAAAACCCATGGAAAAGCAGCAGTAAAAGCTGCTGAGGAAGCAGCCACTTACCCAGAGCCTTGAGGAAGGGCTCGAGGTTCTCCTGAGCGTAGATCTGCCAGGTGCCAGTGAACGCCATGGTGGGACACAGTGAGGGCTCTCCCTGCTCACTGGGATGCTACTTATGGAAAGAGAAGGGCCAGCCCCAAATTGTCAGAGAGCTAATTATTAACTGGCAAAGTGCAATTATTAATCAGTTATTTGTTCTTAATGATCATGACCTCTCGTTCATGCTGCTCTTACCTTGATGCTGCGTTTGTTGTGGGTCACTGACCTCGGGTGATTGTCCAGTGTTGTTGGAAAGTGTTGCAGTGCAGCTTCATTTGTTTGCTTTTTGTTCACAACTTCTGTGTTGAACACATTTTCTGTGCCTTGAGTAGAATTCTTCAGATAAAGTTACAGTAGATCAAGGTTATTGGTATTGTACAGCAGGAACTTCCTAATTATGACAATATTCTCTGCTGTGGGCACTTGAACCTTAAATGGTGGGTGAAGAATGAGTAAAATAATTCTATTTCTTTCAAAATTGTGGGCCTCACGTTGCTTGAGGACAAGGAAAAAACCATGTTGGAGTGGGATATCAGTGATGACTTTATCCAGCAGATGTCAGTGGTGTGCACCTACCTCTGAATTGAATTGGATTAAATTCAGTTTCTTTTTATTTTTATTTTAATAGAAGATAAAACGTGAAACATTGCTTGGAGACTGAATGCAGGAAGCAAATAGAATGTGTTATTTTTTCTTCTCATCAACTGCACAAGGAATTCTTCCATCATTCCAGCCCTGGAGTGATTCCTTGCTGTCTGTGCAGGCCTGATTGTTGATTTTGGAAGACTTTCATTAGATTATGTGTCTTGCAATTAGATTGCTTAATTCAAACAGAGCCTGTATCCCAGGGGTGGCTGACCTTTCTAAGTTAACTTTTCATTCTATTTAAATAGAAACCCAACACTCAGCTTTTTCTTACCAATTCACAACCCCTTTTTTTTTAGTTTTTTTAGTAGGTGATTTTAAAGAAGATTCACACAGAAAGGGCCAGATTTGTAATTACATTTACCTGTGAGGATTCCTGATTTGCAGGGCCATTTTTATGTGTGGAGCTGACACATTTTTATGTGTCCTGACTTCCCCTACACCCACAGCTGGAGTGATTTCATCATGGATATATTCAAAGCAGTGCTGAGATGTCACCAAGGGTTTGAGTTTAATCACACACACACACAGGCTACAAGAAAATCTGTTACAAGTAGTGATTTAATACAAAACCCCTCCACTGAAAGCCTCATGTGTGAATCCTCTGGTATTTCCCACATGGATTTCCCAGGGCAGAGTCTCTCTGGAAGGTGAACATGCACACACACACACACATAAGAATTGTTCTCTACCAACTGCCAAAATACTGAAATATTGCTAAAATAAACACAGAGACACAATTTTAGGGCAGGGACACTGAAAGGCCTCTGAAGGAAGTTAAATTCCTTTGAAATTCAAGGAGACAATTAATTCATTTAGGCTTTTTTGTGGCAATCCCAGCTGGGACTTCCTGCTCTGTTCCTATTGGGATCTCCCCGTGTTTGTAGACACTGATGGTGACCTGCCCTGTTTCAGACCCGTATTTATTCTTGACATAGATGCTGTATTTTCCTGTGTCTTCATTGCAGACTTTTTCTATGGTGATTGTGACCATTGGCCCCTTCACATCCATCTTGTATCTGTCCTTAAACACGATGACCTTCTCGTTTTTGAACCAGGTGATCTCTGGGGCGGGGTCTCCAGACACACAACAAGTTAAGCACAGGGTCTGTCGTGGAACAGAGAACAGAAATGGATCATGGAGCTGTAAATGTGCAGGGAAATTCAGTTCATGGAATCACAGCATCGTTTTGGTTGGGAAAAACATTAAAAATCGAGTCCAGCTCTTAAACCAGCCCTGCCAAGGCCACCACTGAGCCATGTCCCCAAGTGCCACATCCACACACCTTTTAAATTAAGAATGATAAAAATCAGTTCTCATCTTTTCATTAGGTGACATTCCAACACTGATATCTGATATTCCTTTTCCTGATATCCTCCAGTACAATCAGGACTAATCTGCCTGAATTCACTGGGCCTGACTCATATTTGTATTTCTGTCTTTTTATGGCTTCCTGTGCTGTAAAGTGGCCCTTAAACAGGCACTGGTGAGTTTGCAGTTACTTTGCAGGGGTTTTGTGCTGTCTGTGTAAAGGGGAATGTGACTCAGAAATGGAAGCAGGGAGTTGGTCTGATGGGAAGATCAGGGCCTTATAAAGGGCTTGGAAGTCCAATCCTGTGAAATGGGAGGATCAGAAGAATCTGGCTGTGAAGATGACCCAGGAGGGCACCACTTCCCACCTCTGGCAACTGCAGCAGCTCAGAAAAGCTGCTGGCAATGCCCAGGAGGGTAAAACAAGGATCTTCCCTCCCCATCAGTGACCCTCCTGTGTCTGTGCAAGGACCAATTAATAAAGTTACTCAATATTACCTTGTCCTCCATGATGGTGGCAACATCTGGCAGACCTTGAACGACTCTGGCACGACCTGGGAATGAACAAATAGAACCTTTTAGTTTTCCTTATCAGCAAACTTGGCTTTGTTTCACTGAAGGGAAGAGATTCATTTACTTACGCTTCTCTGCTATTGCTGCTTCCCTGAAAGGGAGAGAAAATGATTGTGGTTTTATTTATTAGCCATTATATTAACAATTCAGAATGTGAGACTCAAAATAGATTTAGGTGTGAAAATATTTAGGCAGGAACTTACTTCAGCCTCCTGTGCTCAGCCAGGGCATCCTCGAAAACTGCAAGAATGAAAGGTTTTAGGGAGAGTTGCCTTTTGTTTCCTTTGACTCAGTAGATTTAGCATTATGTTGTTATCAGTGCTAGGATTACATGGATAAATGTAATTATCCTCTAGCTGGTATCTGCCCCTGCCTTAACACAGCTCTGTTGTGTACTGCTGAAATGAGTGGGATTGAGTTCTCTTTTTCCAGAGAGAAGTTCAGAGGAGGAAAAAAAAACTCCAACAGTTTGGAAAAGCCTTTGTAAACCTGGAAGTTCTCTTCTCCAAGATGTGAGCTCTGTTGTCCAGTGGAGGAACTGGACACATCTCAGGAGCAGCTGCCCCTTCTCATCCTTTCCCCAGCAGTGCCAAGGCTCCCCAAAGGCTTCAATCCTTTCTCCTACCCACTTCCCCTCTCCTCCATGGGCTCTCCACTCAATCCCACAGGGAAATCAGCTCCAGCTCCAGCAAGGGACAGAGGAATCCCTGGCCAGGATTTGAGGGGCTCCTGGAAGGCAGCTCAGCTGTGACTCAGCTCACCTTGCCCAGACAGATCTGTTGACAGTTTGTGGGAGCTTTTCCCATCGAATAACTCCAGGATGTATTTGCCCTTATCAGCCTCCGTGGGGTCCAGGATGTGCAGCCAGATCTGATTCATGGTGCTCCCAGCTCTCAGCCTGTCACGGCTTTCCAGTCGTTTCTCCCTGAATAAACAAGTGATGTCATTTCTGGAATATTTAGGAGAGCTGGAGAAATCAGAGTGTTCACTTTTCTCTAGACCTGTAGTGGTTGGAAGTGTGGGAGTCAGGATTCATTTCATGGAGTGAGGAAATCCCATGGGGCTGTAGTTTTAGGCAGTTTGCCAAAGCTTCACAGACTCTACAAAAGACCTCTTAGTTCTTATTTAAGGGATTAACTCCCATTTAGATGTTGAATATTTGTAAGTATTTAGCCCTTGAATGTTATTAAAAATTCCTCCTTATCTACATGTGTAGGTGGTATCTAATAAAACACCAGCTCTCTATTTAGGAAGACATTATAAGGCTAAATTATTCAGTGTTTGGGAAGAATTTTGTAATTTTGGGAATATTTCTTATTCAGAGTGGGGGAAGAGAGTGGTTTAAGGAAACATGAAGTAGTAAAAATAAAATGTTTGAAAAATTCTGTCTGTAACCAAGGAGGTTGTAACTGAGCAGTATGATAAATGCAGTATCATTATTATTCTAGTAAAGATGATAACTTATAAATAGTTCTATGATAAAAAATAACAAGACTTTTCATTCTGGAATTCCCAGACTTGTTCTAGGATAGGAGTGAATTGTGAATTTCAGCCCTGCCTGAAAAATTTACAAGCTCAGGTCCTAATATTTAATTTTGGATAAACAGTTACAAGGAACAGTGCTCCAGAAGCTTTGCAAATACTTTTGGGGGACTTACTTGTGATACCAGGTGGTTTTCATGTAGTCTGTGTAGTACTTGACATCTGTGTAGATTTTGATGCCTTCCTCAGTGGACTGGATTTTCAGAGGCGTAGCAGAGAGAGCTGATGGTGTAAAGGAAAGACTGAAATTGAGGAGGAGTGCACAGATTTTCCTGTTCCCTCCCAAAATCCCACCCAAAGGAGCAGTGAGGGGGTGCTGCTGTGATTGTTCCACACTCAGGGACAGCTCTTGGAGCACTTGGCTCTGGCTGTGCCATCCCACCTTTCCCCTCTGGTGAGAGCTGACATACCACTGATCCTGCACAGCTCCTTCAGAAGCTCCTCAAAGGCTGAAAGACAAAGATTGAGGCGTCTATAAATACAATTCATAGCAAATCACATCCAACCTGCCAATTAATTTCACTGTGGTTAGGATGTTTTATATGCATGGGTATTTTTCTGTGACAAAGCTCACTGGGAATGGAGTTTTTGCCTCTGATTCATTTGTTTTCAGATGCTGGGCATTTCTTACTAAATTTAGATGCTCCTATCTTCCTTCACACTCACCATGTGCAACCAACTGCCTCCCAGACAGGAGATTTATGCACCAGGTTTAAATGATGGATTCCAGATGTCAGGGCAGGATTTAATCTTGGGCAGCAGAACCTTCTGATTGATTCTGGGTTGAAGTGACTGAAACATCCCTGAGCTTTTTATCTGTGGGGCTTGACAGAATTTATAATGCAGTCCTGGCTTGAGAAATGACTGCAGGGGGAAATGACATTAGCATGTAGAGCAGGAAAGTCTTTACATTTGACCAGTAACTTTTAAATGCAAGTTTTAACTCCTAAAAAAAAATAATTAGGACATGTAGGTTTCATAGAAAGTGAGGATATTTGGTTTTTAATTCAAAATGAACTCAGGGCAGGGGTGTGAATGTGTGATCCAAGGTTCTCTTACCTCCTTTTGTGAGGTCCAGCTGGGTGGAGTCCTCTCCTCGGTTATCTGAAACAACTGCTTTGTACAGGCCCTCATCTGCCTTGGTTACCTACCAAATACGTGTGTGCATGTGTAATATTGATTAAAATAGCCCAAACAAGCCCCAAAACAAACAACACCCCTCCCAAAGAAATTTCCCATATCATTGATACAGGGCAGGATTTGGAAAAGGGGGAAAAGCTGAGATTTTCTTCTTCCTTCCCAATGAATTTGGTTGAACTGAGCAGAAATGAGAGGGGGAAAAGGGTCAATTTGCCCCCAAACCTTCTGTGAAAGGACAGGGGGTCTGGTTCAGAACCTGTTGGTTTTGAGGGCTCAGTAGCTCAGCTTTTACCCTCACTCCTGGTGTGAAACCTGCAAAGCTCTCTGGTTCTTTTCAGCCTCTCAGGATGTGTTAAACTTTGAACAGCCACCCACTGTTAAAAACAATTTATTTCTTATTGGGATCTTAGAATCACAGCCTGGCTTGGGTTGGAAGGGACCTTAAAGATTGTTTAGTTCCAACCCCCTGCCATGAATTCCACCAGAATTCAGATTCAGAACCTGACTGTAACATTAAAATTTCTTCTCTTTTGCTTTTCTCAGTATTTCTTTCACTCAGTGGGCACTACCCCAAACCCATTAATGGTGGAATATTAATAAGATCAGCCCATCTATTTTGCCATTTTCCTGTGAACCTCTGAGCTGTTTGATGTTTCACCTTTGGGATTTGCAGAGTTCCCATCCCAGTCTGTGGATCAAACACTCCACCAGCTCGTGCCTTGTGATTGAAGAACCACTGGAAGTTGGTGTCCTTCCTCAGGTTTGTTGCCTGTTTGAAGTCAACATTTAGAAGTCAAAATACATTTGATTTCTTAATTCTTGGATGTCCTAATATGAATCATCACTTACATTTCTCCAGAATCTGGGAATTTCCCTTTTTTTGTTACAATTTCTGCCCAAAATAAACCATCTCTTTATTGTCACTGGTCTGCAGCACAGCATTTGCACGAGCCCTGCTCATATCCTCTGAAAATCACACCTCAAACTGAATGCTGAAGGAATTCAGCCCGGCCTCTGTTACCTTGCAGGTGAGGAGCACTTCACAGCTCTCCAAAATTTTCCATGTCAGGTTCTCTATGAAATGTGGACCTGGAAAAGAAAAGAAATATCTGTAGTGGTGCCTTTGCCCTGTTTCCTGTGGGAATGCTTCCATCTAGTGCTGGATTCCCGCAGTGCAGCTGGGAATTCCCGAGTTTCCCAGGAAATAGGGAGGGGAAACTCGGAAATAAATCACTTTAGATCCTTTCATCCTACACTGAGCAACTCTGAAGCCGAGAAGGACACTGGATTTATGATGTGGTGTCACAGCAAATCTTTTTATCCTCACTAGCAGGGAATCACCTTTCCAACTGTAGTGTTTTTCCAGTGAACTTGTTTTATAAATTTCTTGGTTCATCAACATAAGGTGGAACATGAAAGTGGAATGCATGGATCATTACTTAGCTAAAAATCCTGTTTTTTACAAGGAAAGGCAGTGGATCTTAATTACAGAATGTATATTCAGGTTGGACAACCTCCAGAGTTTGAAAGTGTTCAGTGCCACAGAACTGATGCAGAAGATCTCTGCTGATAAATCTGCCTAGCTTGGCTAAAACTATTTCATTATTTTGATTTTCAAGGACAGGGCAAAGTGCCTGAAAACAAGGAGTCTTATCCTAGTGTCTTAATCATCTTAAATAATGTGTTTAAAAAGATGATGAAGTGAAATAAATTCCCTTGGGATTTTCCATCCTGGCCTCATTCTGACAAGTCCTTAACCTTTGGCTGGTCTTACCCTGCTTTTTCTTCCATTGTCTCCGTTTTGCTTCAGCTTCTTCTGCCACTTTAGCAAAAGCTATGGAACAGCAAAGGACAAAGTCAACAACCCCTCATTATTGGATATTTCCTGTACAAGAGGTGTTATCATTAGAGCTGTGCTGTTTGTTTATGCTGAGAGCCTAACATTTATTTTCATTAAAACAAAAGAGCCATTGAAGACTTGACCACTGAGCATTTAGCAAATTAAATACAAGATTTCACCATATAAAAAGGTGGGCTAGAAAACCTGAAATGAAAATATTTAAAAAGTAAGAAACACTGAAGAAAGCAGAGGGCATAACCACATCTAACTTTAGTATCTGCCTTTCCATTGTCAGTAAAGAGAAATGGGCACTTCTAGAGCACAGCTCATTAAATTAAATTTCTCTCCTGAAAATTCAGCAAGTGCTGAATCTCTCTGGGAAAGTGCCAGTGTCTCTCCAGAGAGTCAGAGAGATTTGACATTTTATAGACATTTGCATTCAAAAACTGAGGAGGTTTTAGAAGGTCACTTGAAAGCAAAATGCAGAGAACTGAAACCAGAGATAGGCACACGATGGGGAAGGATTTGAATGAGAATCTTGTTCCTTTCTATTTTTAACTAATTTTAGGAAGCTCTCTGTACTGCATGTCCAGGGAGCTGCGTGCTCCATGTTGAGCTTTTGTGCCCTGTCCTGGAATGCAGTTGACACTTTCCTTCTTGCCTTCAGTGCAGTGAACCAGCTGCTAAATACACTGAATTTCCAGCCTGATCCTGCCCTGAGATAAATGACTGCACACACTCACTCTGCTGCCAAGGGACAGTTCACCACTGCAAGCTAATATGTAAAACATTTGGAAGAAAGAACTAAGCATTCCACTTCAGCAGACTGCCTTTATCATCAAGCATCTATTTATAAGACCAAAAGCTTTAATTTATGGTAAAGAGGGATTCAGATCATTTCTTAAATGATTCCTGGACTTTAAATCTGGGCTAAAATTTGCTCTCCCCATTCCCAGTGTGCCATTAGAACTGTTGGAAATACTTTGGGGCCATAAGTGCCTCACAAAGTTTCCACTGAGCATGGCAGTCTATATTTGATCCCAAATTTCCACTTACATTCATCCACGAGAGCAAGGGTGAATTGATTTTTGGCTTTCCCATCTTTGAGCTGGGCTGTGTACATCCCTTTGTCATCAGCACAGAAATCTTGGATTATCAATTCCACGAGACCTTTCTCTCTGACAAAGTTGATTTTGTGTGTCTGTGGAAAATAAAGGAAATAGGATAAACTGAAGAGCTTTTCCATAGTAGGTCAGACCTTGGCACAGCATCTTCTACAGCAGATATTCCAGTTATTTTCTACTTGCATCCTTATAAACTCCCCTCATTTTACAGGATAAGGAAGGCAGTGCCCTGTGCTGTGCCATGCTGGGGGATTCATCTCTTATTTATGTGTGTGGGAATGGTGGAATTGCTTCCTGCAGAGAGAAAATTTCTGTAAAACCACCTAACACAAAACATTCTTCCTTGATGGACATTACAGAGCTGAAAGCAGAATATCTGTGTTTTTTAGTGGCATGGAAGTGTTGCCCTTAGTTCTAATCTGTGATGTGTAATTACCTCTTTGGCCAGGGTGAGGAATATTTCCCCCTCTTGCCGAGGTGCAGGTACCACTGAGCTCCTGCAGGTGCCAGGAGCCTAAACACAAATCTCATCATTCTGCCTCACTGCCCCGTTTGCTCTGAGCAAATATTGTCCTTTCAACGAGCCTGACAAATGCTTTTCATTGTGCAGAACCGTGTCAGTTCTCCAGTGGAGAGGAGACAGATTTTAGAAGAGATAAAGCCTTGGATAAACTTGTTACATGTTGATTTAACATGTCAGTGCCCCAGCAGGACACTGAGAGCTCCAAAGAGCTCTGGCCTGTCCTGTCCTTTGTTCTGGGGGTCCTGGGTGTTGTCTGGGCATTGCTGCTCTGCACTGAGCTGACAGCCCGTGATTTATATTTGTGCTTCATTCTCAACTGTTCTCCCCTCTGGTCCTCTCATTCCAAGTATTTTTTAAATGTTCTAATATTAATTTGATATGGGAGGACAAGGAGGAGGCCTGAGCATTTTTTTGAATGTATGAGGAGCTTGGAGGGTGCTGTAACACACAGGGTTATTTCCAGTGCTTTGGACTGAGAAATAAATCACTTCCATCTGCTCTTAGAATTCATGAGATATGTCTGCGTTCTGTTCAAAATCCCCATCAAGATATCTGATGGGAATTTAGAAAACTGGGAATGTGTCAGGATTAAATGCAGAATAAAACCCACTGGGGTACTGGTGAGCTCCTTGTCATTGAAGATCAGGTGCAGCTCAGCGTTTGGAGACAGCTTCTCCACCTCCAGCCACAGCCTCACTTCCCCTTTCTCCAGAACATCGATGTTCCAGCCAGATATCAGCTTGATCACTGGCAAACAGAGAGAACCAGCAGGGGAATCACAGGCACACCACAGGAGCTGGCTCAGCCAGGCCAGTGCTGGCTTCCCCTTTCCCAGGCTGGCCCTGTGCTCGTGGCTTTTGCTGCTTCAACTTACGTGGGTTCCTGATTTCGTGGCTCCGTTTCAATAACTTGTCCAGATCTGAAATGCAGAGAATAAAAAGTCAATGCTAGGCCAAAATAAAATAATTTGTATACATTTAAATTAGTTTGTTGATGAACTTAAAGAGAAGGTAAAACATTCAATAATGGCGAGGACTAGAAAAGGTGGTGAAGGTAATTGTTGGTTATATCTGAATAAAATGTTGGTTGGATCAATTCAGGGAATGTGCTAAAAAAGTTCTAAATCACTCTGACAGAATAGCCAAATGTGAAATCTGAACTGCAGTGGAAAAATGACTTTGCAGGAGCATGGAATCTTTCCTTAGGGAACTGTAAAAGAAACTGCCCTTGAGCCTTCAAGGAATGGGAAACATCTTTTTAGTGATATCATTAAGTGACATTAGTCACTCACTATTCTTCTGCTAGAAACTTTCCTCTAAACATCTAAGATTAGAAAATGAGGGCACATTAGTTTTTTGTTGTTGGCAATTACCAGTTTTTACCTTCTTTTGTTAAGGTGCAGCTGGCAGAGATATCATCATCTACATCTGTAACCTCCACTGAATACACACCCAGGTCCTTTTCTGAGGGCTCTTTCAGTATCAGTTTTGATCTAGAAGTACAAAGAGTAATAACAAACATTATATTTTCCTCAGAAATTATGTCTCCTGTGACAGAATTTGATACACCCAGAACAGGAGATACAGAACTCACTGGAATTTATAAATGACACTGAGGAGCAAGGTAAAGATACTGGGAATATGATGGCAGCTGCTCCCCAGATTGCAGTGAACAGCTCCTTTCATGGACTCCAGGGCTGGGAGTCAGGGAAAGGAGAGGGAAACATTTGGCTTCACGTTTTTCTTGGTGTTTAATGTGTTCTTTACTCACCAATCCATGATTCATTTTCTCAGTGTGCATTACATGCTCACCTATTGCCTTTCTCTTCAATCTGGACTCGGTCAGCATCTGGAGGTCCCTCATAGTCCTTGGACCAGATAAATTCAGAGGAGTCATTCTTTTCAGGAGCTTCAAAGGCCATATAAATGAAACCCTCTTCATCCACCCCGAGTTCAATTTCATTGGTGCCTGAATGAGTGAAAAACCCATAAAACATTTCTTACCAAAGCAGATCAGGGCTGAGCTTCTGCACATCTAAGTCAAAAAACACTCCCCAAAACCAAACCACACAGTGCACACTTAGAGCTAATTAATTTGGGCAGCTTGATTTATTCATCTTTGTTTTACTGAGGGTGTTTCTTGCTATGAAACAAGTAGCTGATGCATCACAAAGCAGTGTTTCAGCCAAATCATACATTTATTTACAGACTGGCCCAGTCTCTTGGCTTTTAGTTTCATACCAGGTTTGGTTTTAACCACCACAGGATCTGAAGGGAGTGAAGGGGGTCCAACTCCAGCCTTGTTCAGTGCTCGTACTCTGAAAATGTAGCATTTCCCTGTCTCCAGGTCTGAAACCTGCAGGAAACACGGCCAGGAATTAATGTCAGCCTAAGACAAGCAACACTTGGACACTAAGAGCAGGTACAGACCTTCATGTGGGTGGTGGCTGTAGGTTGCTTGTTTATTTGTTTCCATTCCTCTGAGCCTTCTTCACACAGGTCTATGAAATAGCCCGTGACTGGCCCTGCCCCCAGGTACAGCGGAGCTTCCCAGTGCAGCTGCAGGGAGGAGTCCCTCACCTCAGTGCACCTCAGGTCATAAGGAGGGCCTGGCACACCAGGGAGCAGAGAAAACTGCAGTTGGGGTGGGTTCAGAGAGCAGAGTTTAAGGTAGCAGTTGAAAAGTGGATCTGTAGGGAATGCTTTCTATGGTAATTAGGGGTAGCTTTATAAAATAGCATAACCAGCTGCTTTAATGGTATTTGCTGTGGTGTAAAGAAAAATGGGATTTAGAGTTTAGATCCTGATTTGTCATTCTCGATGAAAACAATATTATTAAAAATCCCTGGGTGCTCTGTCTGTGTAATGCAGGAATAACACCCTGCACCAGAAAATTCCCTGGAAGTGTTTGTGTGCTTTTCTGTCCTGGGAGCAATCATTTCTATGGCAGAAACCCCTTGGAAGAGTGAGGAGATAACAAATACAGCTGGTAACATTTTCCTGCATGGTTTTACATCAGGGATACCTGGCTCTGGCATTGTCCATTCCTCACATCTGAACAAATCACTGGGTTCAGACACTTCTCCAACTCCAGCCCTGTTCATGGCACGGGCACGGAACTCGTACAGGTGCCCCTGCTGCAGGCTGCTGACCTTGGGGTGCAGAAGAGCAGACATGGTTAGTCCAGCCCTGAGGGGCTGGGGAGGCCAGCAGGACACTGAAGAAGTAGAAAAAAACCCAGCTCAGCCCTTGGTGCAGCTGTTGCCAGCTGTGCTCCAAATGGATACCGTGCAAACTCGCCGAGGAATTGGCTGAGTGTTGACTTCGTGCCAGTCTGGCTCAGAGTGGTCGTGCTGGTCCAGGAAATATCCCAGGATCTTTGTTCCTCCTTTGTGCTTTGGGGCTTTCCAGCCAATGGTCATCTCAGCCTTGCCACAGTGCAGCAGCACAAAGCCACGTGGGGCAGAGGGACAGGCTGGGCACAGAGGGACAGACACAACAGGAATGGTCAACACAACGTCCACCTTGTCCTTTGGAAGTCACAGCAAAAGCCTTGGATGTATCTCAGGAGGTCCCTTGCCTGGTGCCTGAGGGTTTGTGTGGCAGAAAAAATGGGAGCAGGGGGTTGTTAAAATGAGGAACATGGAGGGTTAGGTCCTGGATGGTGTGGTTGTAGAATTTTTCTCATTTCCCTGAGAAATTCCCGATGTTGATTTCCAGACATCACATAACTGAGCCCTGAAAATGGTCATTTGTACCCAGGGCCAAATTACCACCACAAATGTAACACACTGCTAGGTTAAAATGCTAATTAATTAACTCTGTCAACGCTCGGCAAGTGTAATTGATGGCAGAAGCTGCGGGGTGCAAGGAAATGAGTTCCCTTTTGTTTTGTTTCTCAGACGTTGTCACCACAGCAGGCAGTGGTGGCTGTGCCTGACAGATGGGGGCTGGGGGGGTTAATTTTGGTCACTACTCACCAATTGCTGGCCTGACAACGATGGGATCTGTTTCTGGTGAGCTCTCACTCAGTCCTGCCTCACTGACAGATTTCACACAGAACACATATTCTTTTCCAGGCTGCAGCCCAGGAACAGTAAATCTGGGAGAACAAATGAATATGTTTGTTTGCCTGTGCAGAGGTAAACAGAGCTGAAACAAACAGCAACACACTTTAATAAGGCTTTGTTCTTGCAAAATCATTATTTGTCATTACAAATTAATGTGTCACATGAAATTGCTCCAAATAAATCACTGTGGATGAGATGGAGAAAAATCACATTGGCAGGGAGATAAACAGGACTTTTTAATGGACTTCTTCTGCTTGACATGTGACCCCCACAGCTGAAGAGCGACTGTAAATTCTGCAAGTGATTGACACCGACTTACTCTACTGGAAAACAGGCAAACCCATGGAATGTGGTTGTGCTGGTGCCCCAGGCTCTGTGGAGCTGTACAGAACACACAGCCCTTGCTGCCAGCTCTGGGTGTAAAAGCGAGCCTTGGAGCAATCCTGAAGCCTCCAAGAGGCCGTGGTGGTGGTGTGAGTGCCAGCCTGCGTGTGGGGACTGAAGGAAGTTCTTTTTTTATCTGAAACACGACTCCAGTCACAAACAGAAGAATCCAGGTTGGGCCTTGTCACCCTTCAGCAGAGCAGAGGAGCTGAACTCACTCGTTGCATGTCACTGGCTTGTTATTGACTGTTTGCCATTCCTCTGTGCCCGTCTCCCGGCAGTAGATGTAATAACCAAGGGGCTCCAGGCCATCCTTGAGCTTGTCCCACTGCAGGACAACAGATGTCTTGGTGTCTCTGAATGCCAAAACCTGAGATGGTGGAGGTGGAGGAGCTAAAAATGGGAAGAAACAAACAAAAAACACAGAGAAAAATAGTGAGGGTTAAAATCTATAATTTAAAAAAACCCAAAAACTATTATAAGTGAGTTGGCCTGTTTGATTTATTCACCTTTTCCAGAGCACCATTTTTAAATTGTTGCCCAGGGAAGCTGTGACTGCCCCATCCCTGGAAGTGCCCAAGGCCAGGTTGGATGGGGCTGGAGCAACCTGGGATAGTGGGAGGTTCCTGCCTGTGGATGAGCTTTGAGGCCCCTTCCAACCCAAACCATTCTGGAATTCTGTGGAATTAGAGCAAAATGCCAAGGACAGGGCCCACTCTACAGGGTCTGTTTCTGTGCTTGGGCTTGCCAGATGTCTTCTTCCTCTCCCACTGATTTCTGCAGTTACCCCACACCTCCTCTGAGGCAAAGGAGGGACAAAGCTCATCTGTTGATTGTCCTGGGCTCCACCCTGAACTGGGACCTGCTCCACTCTGCATTTCTCTTTATAAGTGAACACTGGAGCAGCTTCAGTGTGGGACAATATACAAACAGTGCTCATCTGTCTCCAGAAGAGAAACACCAATGTGAGCCTTTGGCCCTCTTACTGTCATCTCAGTCCAGGGAGAACCAACCTAAAGCAGCCCTGCAGAGGCTGCTGTCCTAACTGAGCCCCCCAACCCAGGCTGCTGCAGCCTCCTGTCATTCCTTCCACACTGTCACCTCCCTCACACCATGCTGGAAACATCCTTGGATTAAACACAGGCTTCAACTGTTCCTATTTTATTAAATATAATTCCCCTCTCACTGCTTGCTCAGATTAACACTGCCCTGACCAACTGCAAACCAATTAAAGAAGGATTTAAGGCATCAAGAGATTTCCTTATATCAAAGCGACTGCTGTGTAATCATAGACATGAAGTGTAGAGGAGCGTGGGCAGGGGATCCCCTCCTTCCCTTCAGTCAGTGCCTCCTCCCCAGGCTGAGTGCAGAGCAGGGGGTGCAGGGATTACCCGGTTTTGCCCCGGCAGTGACGGGCAGGCTGGGCACCGAGGGCTCGCTGATCCCAAACTTGTTCACGGATCGCACGCGGAACCGGAAGGATTTTCCCTTAACCAGATCAAAGAGTGCAAATCTGGGGGAATTTGCTGGCGTCTCCAGGTTCACCATTTGCCAGGAGTTGCTGCCTACGAGCGACTGCAACGAAAAAAGTGATGATTTACATGATTTACAACTCCTGCTGTGAGCACAAAACCCTCCTGACCGATAACAAAGTTGTGCTTTGTAGGAAAGGAATTTTAAAAAAGCTTCAAACAGAACACAAACCAAAGCCATAAATTACATATTTCTTGGTGTACCCACACTTTTCACCCTTGGCAAGAGGGCCCCTTTGCTACATAAGGATGCATGAAAGGAGATTGGCAGAAGATATTAATTAACCAACAGAATGATTAGCGGGGAACTTATCAGTGAGGTGTTGTGCAGTTCTTCACAGCTTTTCCACCTTTCAGGGCCGTAGGGCAAGGAATGGTTCTTCCCATTAGAATTCTGCTACTGTTCTGTGGTGTTAAAATTCCTTATCCCTTCCTTGTTAATCATTAGTCCTTGAGCTGGTGTCAGAGTCAGGGCCATGGCTCAGGCCACCTGTGGGGCTGGAGGAGGCTGAACCAGCTGGGTTTGAGGCTGGATCTCCCCAGTTCCTAACTGGGAATGGCCTCACCTGAGAAAGAAATGGTTCTGCTCTGCAGCTCCCCTCCTGTGTGATATTATTTTCTTACCTTTTCCACATAATAATTCAGTGGCTCTCTGCCTCTTGGATCTGGTTCATCCCAGGCCAAAGCCACATAATCTTCTCTGACCTCACTTGCATGAACATTGGTGGGTGGCAAGGGAATTTTGATGTGTCCTATGGGAAGGCAGAAAAGGCTTTATTGGTAATGTGGCAGGAAAATAGAGGTCTTTTACAATGGATTCTGTTCTCCCACTATAAATTAAGATTCTTTAATATAAAGAAGGAGATAAATACTTTGGGGATATTTGAACTCACCCTCCAGGTCATCCTTGGATATTTCTATGGTCCTGCCCTCGTCATATGGAATCACTGCAGTGACAAACAGAGCAGTGTTATCCACCCACAGGAGGTGCTTGGGGAGAAAGGCAGAGCCCAGGACTGGGTCACTGGTTCAGTGCACAGTTAGGGACATTTTATGCCACAAACAATGGTATTTTGAGCTTTTTCTGTCCAGAATGCTCCCAGTGAAGGCATTTGTGGGAATGGGGAGGATATGTACAATCTGCACTCACTTATTCCTGCAGCCCCCCATGGTCCTGAGGGAGCAAATTGTCCTGGGTTTAGAACCAACCTGTCACTCTCTTGTCCCTGCTGGAGTCGTGGGTTGTGATGGGGTCAGTGGCCTTGGAGGGGTGGCTGGTGCCAGCCTTGTTGACAGCCTTGACCCGGAACTGGTACATCTGTCCCTCAGCCAGGCCCAGCACTGGGCACCTGCAGCTCTTCACAGGCTGGGCACTGCACTGCACCCACTCCTCTGAGCCAGCCACACACCTGCAAGGAAGCACAGCCCACGGGGTTCCTTTGCTCCATCTCCACAAGAAAATGAGGTTTCTTAGCTCAGAGATGATGCCTTACAGACCTTTCAATGAGGTATCCCAGGATGGGGCTTCCTCCATCATCACTGGGTGGTACCCAAGAAAGGACCAAGCAGTCTTTGTTCACATCGTGGCATTTCACGTTGAGGGGGGATCCTGGGGCACCAGGTGTTAGTGCTGGAGCATCTGTAAAACACCAAGGTGGTTAGGTTTTGTTCTTCTCCAAATTTTTCATTGAACAGCTTAATTTTAAGTGTCTAAGGGCCTATCCCAGTAACAGAAATCCTATTTTCTAGCATCGAAATCACCAGTGAAAATAAGATTGGGCCATTGTGATAATTGTGTCCACACACAAAATTAGGAGCTGTTTCCTCGTGTGTGAGGGTGGGAATTCCTTTATGCCAAGGTTTTGGGAAGGAGATCTGTGTGTTCTGCAGATACCTCTAACAAACACGTAAGTGGTCTGCTCCTTGTATCCATCCAGCGAGGGGACACGGACGGTGTAGAACCCCTCATCCTCCTTGTGAGCACAGGGCACTGTCAGAGAGGCCTCACGCTCCTGGCACCTCAGTTCCTGACCTTCTGAGTCCTGCAGCAGCTCCCCTGTGGGGCAGGAGAAGGGGGAAAGGAATTTCACCTGGATTCACCTGGTTAGGAGTGGCAATATCTATTTCCAAATGCCTCAAAAAGCACAGAATGAGATGAGGGAGCTCGAAGACATTCCTGGTATTATTTTTGTGCCTCCAAATTGCAGCCATGGGCTCTGATCCACAGAAAGACCCAAATCCTTGACTGCCAGCAGGACAGCACAGGGTATCCAAAAGTTTTTCTCACTGGAGAACCACAGGCTTTTCAAACTAAGGCTCTTAAAATATTAGTATGAACAGGAATGTCATTACCTCCAAAATATTTCAATGGTATCATCCTTAATAACAAACATTAAATATTAACATCTGTAGCTTGAGCAGGGCTGAGAACCGCTCAGGAATCCTGCATTTTAGTTATTTTCTTTTTTTTTTTCTGTGAATATTCAATCACAGCCATGAATTCCAGTGGGATATTCCCAGAGGTAAAAACACATAAGCTCATCTGTTGCCTACAAACCATCTCTGAACCAGGTGATGCCTTGTTGGTGGTCCAGTAAATCAGAGGAGAAATAACAGGAGAGGGTGAAAGGCTCCTTCTCTCTTGCAAACAAGGGTTTCAGTGGAAAAGCAAAATCTGCCTCTCTGGCCAAAAGGGATCCTGTGGAATAAAAGTCAGCATGATAAAGAGACTTCCAGAGCCTTCCTCCTGTAGTATTTTTATTGTTGTATATTTAGAGTGAGCCTTGCACTTTGCATGTGCACTCAGGCTGATAGGTAAAGCTCTCAGAGAAAAAATAATTAAATTATGTCAGCCTATAAAAGTAATTAATGATAACATCAGTGTATATTGCAATACTCACTTTTGTATATTTCTGAATCAAATCCTGACTCCTTTCCATAATATTCTATAAGACAAGAGAAAAATACATTTAGCAAATCTCAGAGTGTTTATCTTCTTAAAAACACACAGTAATGCTCACAAAGTGTTTTCCCTAAAGCCAGCCCTTAATCTGAACCTCTAAAGTGTCACCATGGCATAAAACTTTAATTCATTTGACAGCTGATGCCCCTCACAAGCCACTGGGGAGGTGTCTGCAGAGGAAATTGTTCCCAGGACTATTCCAATGGAAGCAATCCTGCTCCAAATGCTCACGTGCACTCAGGGTGCACTCGCTTTTGCTTCTGCCTTTTCAAGCAGGCAAGTTAAAACCAGGTAAAATAAAGATTTGAATATGAGCAACCCCTGAGCTTTAACAGCATTCCCAGAGGATGATGTGGGATTCTTGAAAACTACCAGTGACTGGGACTTCAAGATTTAACCCAAGGAAAAGATGCTTGTGCTGAGAAACTGAGGCAATTCCTGGAGCTCAGGGAAGGAGGTGCCCAAAGCAGCTGTTTCTGGGTTCTCTGGAGATGTCACAGGTGGATTCTTGGCATCACAGCACAATGTGAAATCGTTTGGAGCTGAAATCCAAGAACTGCAGCACTTAAGATGAAACTGAGGTATTATTCTCTCAAGTTGCAATAAATGCCCATAAAATACAGCCTGTGCTCCCAATGGTTGAAGTTTGGCAGTAGCAGGCCAAAAAAAATGAGAGTGAGTGTGACCAGTGGAGAGGAGGGGAATGTAAAGCACTGGAGGTAAAATCCTCATCCTGGGTCCTGTGAGACCCTCAGGGATGTCTTAGGGAAAGGAAACTGTGGATCCCAGGGACCCTCCCCTGGCATCGAGGCCTTTCCAGGCAGCCAGGGGCCAGGGGAGGAGATGCCATGGCCTGCCTGGGGCACCAGGAATGTTTCCAGTGGAGGCAGGATTAAAGGCTCCCTGTAATCTCTATTTTCAGAGCAGTAAATGCAGATAGCAGAAGGAGGACTCGGGTTACTGGGCTGGGTTTGGGGGGAGGAGCAGCAGGGGCCCCAGTGCTTTGTCCCTGGGGAGGAACAGCTTAACCAGGCACCCAGAGGTGATGAGAGCCCCTGCTCCATCCTCATGCCTGCTCTGATCCTAAAGATTCCCCAGGGAATTGAGTGGAGTGGGTTATTATTGGTGTGGAATTTTTCTCCTGTTGTGGCCACAGTGTGAGAATCTCCTGGTAACTTCTCCTGTCTTCTTGCATTAGGGTAGGGGGATTTTAGGAATCTGGGAAGGATGCAAGTGAAGATTTTCTGGGCTGTTCTGCCTGTCCCTTTAGAACTGGTAATTGCCTCCTGCCTATTTCCAGATATGCTGGGTTTTGACATTGTTTAATTAAAAGTGTGATGATACACTGCTTTTACCATGCTGGAGTCACATTCTTCTGCAGGGATCTGCATCCCTGACAGGATTCAAATCAAAATATGGCATGTGAAAATAAGTGTGATAATAACACAAGCCATGACAGAGGCCTCTGTCACTCCCACTGAAGGGTTTAATTGTCTACAGTCCTGTAGGTCTATTCTGTCCATGCTTTTTATGATAAAATTGTAATTTAGATATAAATATATGAAATATGAAATATGAACAGCTGCACTGTGATCCTGTGAGACTGGTCTGCATTTTTCTTAAAGCTTGAGTTGATTTCCCTTTTTAAGTGCTGGTGGTTTATTTACTTCCTTCCCCAAGTCTGGATTTGGCTGTGCACAATGTGTATCTGTGGAGTCTGTGCCAGTTATTTTAAGAACAGCACAGATCAAAGAAGAAAATCTTGCATTTGCCCTTGGTAGTTACTGATTTCAGGGAAAAACGCGGGGTTCTCTGCAATAATGGTCTGAGAGGTCCCACTGAAAGCCACAGATCTTGGGGAACCATTTCTTGCTTATCTTTAGCAGACTCTTTGTGAACCTGTTATGTGTGTCACTATGGGGCTGTTTCATAGCAGTCCAGAAGAAATAAGCACCTAAATTTAGTACAATTTTATCCCAGTGAAAGGACAGCTGTGTCCAAATGGAATCTGAAAGGAAAAACTTTGGCTGGGCCCAGAAGTGACTAAGGAAGAGAAGCTGTTCCATCCTTTTCCAGGGTGTTCCTGTGTGCCTATCAAATAATGAAAATATTTGGAAAACTCTGCAGTATCTGGAAGTTTGGACCCAAAGGAATATTTGTACTTACTCCTGACAAGCACTGTAGCAAAGGAATAAGCTTCACCGTACTGATTCTTTACCTCCACACTGTATTCAGCAGAATCTTCCATGGAGCACCTGAAAAAAGAAAAAATATTTCCCCTCCTTCATATTTCACAGAACAAATTCAAAGGAGTTGCCCTTTAATCCCAGAGGTGTTTGCTTTTCATCCAGAAGCTGCTTTTCCTTTCAATTACAAGGATTTCTAGTACTTTCTAGTCAATTTTTTCTCTTGAGACCCAGAAGGAAAACATTTTAAGTAATGAACAAGCAAAAGGCCTGTGGTGCCCTTGATTCCACTGAAGATTTGCATTTCTCTATCACTGTATAATTTATAGATCAGAACTAATGTTGTTCTGATTACACTGATCCATCCCAAATCACATTTGTTTGTCTGCTCATGAAGTGCTTAATGTGCATTCCTTACCCTGAAGGAAAAAAAAAAAGTTGCTGATGCATAAGAAGAGGAGCAGAAGCAAATTAAGCCATTAAATTTTGTTTGATTATGTTTTATTTTTCTTTGATTTTTTTAAAATCTTGTGAACTGCTGTGGAGATTGGCAAAGGTTTAGCTCATATACAACAGCCTAAAGGCAGGCAAGGTCAGATTCCAAAAGAATTACTGGTTTGTTTATCATACACAGACTGGGAATTTAGGGGGAGCAGGTCTCACTCAGCTGAAAAAGCAGCTCAGCCAAGGGCACAGCCATTACCTGCTGATGTGCAGGGTCAGCATCCCAAATTTATTTTTGATCTTGTATTTTCCTGCTGGGGCTTGGCGGAGATCGATGGGGATTCCATTTTTATACCTGGTGGAAAAGAAGGAAATGTGCTGTTAGGAAAGGACCCACATCAAACACCACAATTCCCTCTTTTACAGATCTCCCTCTTCAATCCAAACCAGTCTGGCAGCTAAACCCTGAGCCCTCCATGGTCCTGTGTGGCTGCTCAGCCTTGGCTTTACATCCCCTGCCCTGCAGCTCCTGTGAGGGAGCTCACAGATGCCTGTCCCTTCCTTGTGTTCCCCGGGGATGTGTGGGAGGTTCAGATTCTCTTTACTCTCAGAATAATTCAGAGAGGTCGTTCTGGAAGGACACAGAACAGGCAGAGCTCCCACAGAGCAGAACTGCTGCCTACGAGTCATTAGTAATGCAAATGTTTGCACACTGAAACCTTCCAGAGGAGGAATGGTCAATCACTTCAAACTGATCCAAGTACATTTGGCAAATTGGTTTTTTGAGGTGGTCTTTCATTTATTTCTGTTATTTATGGTGTGTGCTCCACTCTGGCCCAGTCCATAACACTCTCCCCCTGAGGTTGGTTAATATACAAAGGGAGTAAATGAAAATTGTGTTGTATTTTACAAACTAGAGAAGCAGCAGCACTTTAATGATGAAACTCTCCTGGTGTCCAAGGCAGCCAGGCCTTGTTGGGGTGTTTGTGGTGATTTAGTGCTGAAAGGAGGTTCTGGGTTTTGAGACTGAAATCCCAAGTTTACCTGTGAGAAAACCAAAGGAAACAGGGAAAGCTCCATGAACATCAGCCCTGTCCCAGAAGATTCCCACAGGAATGTTCAGGCAACAGGGAAAGCTCCATGAACATCAGCCCTGTCCCAGAAGATTCCCACAGGAATGTTCAGGCAACAGGGAAAGCTCCATGAACATCAGCCCTGTCCCAGAAGGTTCCCACAGGAATGTCACAGCTTCCAGGCCCCCATGTCCTCACTGGTGTACCAGTGGGTCTGGACACTGAGGTGTTTGCTGTGACCTCTGAGGTTCTTCCTCCCTCCCTCCTGGCAGGACAGGGCTGCCATTCCCCGTGTGCCTGTGCCCATGGGTGCTGGCACTGCCATACCAGGTGGCCTGTGGCACAGGGCACCCCAGGGCTGTGCATGCCAGGGTGACATCCATCCTCTCCCACACGGCGTGTGCCCGCAGCGGGATCCAGAACATGGGCGCCCGGGCCGAGCGCAGCTCCAGGAATTCCTTCTCCAGGAGGGCCTTCTCCATAGCCTGTGGCAGGGAGACACGGGGTAAAGGCACTCAGATGGATGCTGTTGTTACACACATTCTCTGCCATGAAGGGCCTGTGACAACATTTCAGTGGCAGGGGTGCAAGGCCTTCAGTTGGAGGAGGGATTTTGGGGTTGTCCTAACACCTGCTGAGGTGTAGGATCCTCTGTAGGCACAATTTGAGCCCTGGTGGATCTGCTGCCAGCAGTGAATCTGCTCTGACCTTCCTGCTCAGGCCCTTCCTGTCAGCCCTCACTCGCAGCAGCCTGCAGAGCCTGATGACCTCCTCTTCTATCTTCTCCATGTCGTTCCCAAAACGAATCCTCTTCTGCCCCCTCTGTTCCAGCTCCAGGATATCAGCTTCCCTTCTTAGATTGTACTGCCTGGAACTACATGATGATAAAAGCCAACAGAAGTCAAGATAAAGCTTCTTTTCTCTTTCTTTAGGGGTGTTTTTTTTGCTGTTTATGGTTATATCAGGAGTGTTAAACAGCAGCTGACGGAGTGTGAGTAGGAATGTCAGGGAATTGTTCCCCACAGGAACCAGCACTCCCAGAAGAGATCAAACTTCCATGGGGACCCATTATTTGGCCACTTTTAATCCCTGGGGAAAGGATCAAAGGGAGAAGAGATGTGGCTAAGATTTTCTAGGAAAGAGGGAGAGTCCCATCTGTTGCCATTCATTTATTAATCTGTCAGTGTTTTCCATTTATTCCTATAAAATCTGGTTTCTCTCCCACTCCTACATGTAAGCAGAGCAATGTTCCTCATTATCACATGGCACCATCATTTCATTTCCTGCATTTTAGTTGAGGTCTGGTGTTTTTAAAAGAACAACCTCTGGATTGAACCTGCTCTTTTTGCTTCCAACAGAATAAATTGGAAGCTGTGACCCTGCTGCAGAGCTGTGATGTTGCCTACAATGGTTATATTGGAGTTACAATAATTCCTGACTTACTTTGCTCTTTCGGAGGTCAAGGCAAGGGCAGCTGCTATCGATAGGTCTGAAAGGCTGAAAGTTTCCTCTTCCTCACTTCCAGGGGCAGATTCATGGAAAAGAATCCAGATAATGCTCCATCATTTCACAAACCCAAAATTCTACACATCTGTGAATGTGTGGAAAGCCCTGTCTGCACCTGATTGACTCAACCTGCCCCCAACTCTGGGACTTACCTGGTTTTAAACCTTTTTTTCCTGGTTGTGGAAGTCATTTCCAAGCTCTGTTTCCTCTCCTCCTTCTGCTCCTCCTCTCTGTGGTGGAAAAGGGCTCGGGTTCCCATGGTGGGATGTCAAAGCCAAACTTTCTTGCTGGAATAGATTGAAACATTCAAATCAGACATTTCAACAGAATCTCTTTAGTCCTTGCTCTACTTTGGCATTCAGGGGCTGTGAGTGAAGGTTCATATAAAAATATTTTCTGACATCCACGCTATGAGAGGAGTTTGCTTCATGATGCTTCTGTGGAAAGTGGGATCAGGGGGAGAAATGGAGTCTCCCAAGGCAGCTGGAGCTGTCCCAGAACAGGGAACAGGCAGCTTCTTGTGGGTAGATTTGTTTCTCCAGGATCTTGTCAGGAATCCTGGAATGGTTTGGGTTGGAAGGGGTCTTAAAGCCTATCTGAGGGGCAGGGACACCTCCCACCAAATCAGGGCACTCCAGCAGTTCCAGAGCTCTCCCTCATGCTGCCAGCTACAAATGTGTAATTCCCTATTCCCAGGCTGCCCAGGGAGCAGTCACAGCTCGGCACTCCCAGAGGATAATGCTTTATCCAGTCCTTTGCATCCTGAGGGATCAGGATGAGCTCTTAGGGAAAGGTTGAAAAATCATGGAGTAAAGAGCATCCCCCCAAATGTCAGCCTTCAAGGAGGGGCTCAGTAAACAGCAGGATTTTTCCAAAGAGTGACCAGGAAAGCTTCCCAGAGAAATCCCATTGCACAGGTGAAACACAGGAGCAAACATTGGCATTCCTGGCTCCCATCCATCCCTGGCTGTTCCCAGCCTCTGCTCTGGGAGTCCACAGCTCTCTGCTTTTAGGCTCTGACTAATGGGTGGACATTAAATTAAAGTCAATTTTTAAAGTGGATCCCTCCTCATCTCCCTCTGCCTGCAGTTAAATCCCAACCACCCAGCACGATCTTTGCACTGTGCACATTTACAGCTTTGAAAGCTCGGGTTACTTTGGAAAAGCAGCTTTGCAAATGTAATTGTTGCTGGATAGAATTTGTTGAAGCATAGCTGTAAATCTTTCCCTAGCTCGTGTTCCATGACTGAAATTTTCCCTTGGCAAATCTTCCACCTGGATTTGAGCTTTGCTGCTTTTGAATCTGAACTTGATAAAAATACAAATCCTCAGCTTTTCCCACTATAATTTTCTCATACATTTTTTTTACTTATACAATTTTCTGTTGATGTAAATGAATTTCTTATAAGCAGTCTATGGAAAAGTAGAGTTGATTTGGTAAATGCAAAATATCCCAATATGCAAATGAAAATACAGAATCATCTTGATAATATTTCCTTTGTGGGCATTAACTTTGAAGCTGACGACTAAAAGAAGAAGAAAATAAAACAGGCTTTTGTGGGAAAAGAAATCATTTTAATTTCAAATTGTAGCTTCTGCTGTCTCCAGAAGTGGTTCAGCTGCAGAATGAGTCCTGTCATCCTGGGTATCAGAGCCTTGTTTCCGTGCTCATTAATAATTACTGATACAGACTCATTTTTACTAAATAATAGCTTTTATTTTTCCCTGAACAAATTTCACTGTTTTATAATCACTGTTAAAACCTACACTCTTCAATTCAAACACTGATTATTTTCTAAACATGCCAGTAAAACAGAGCAGATTCTGGTGAGAAAACATGAAGCAAACCAGGATTTTCATCATAACAACACTGGAAAAACAATTAAAGCAGATACAATCACAAAGCATAATCTACTTCTGCAATGCAAGCTGTCACACAAAACAACTGAAGATCCTACAAAATCTTACAATAAATACCAGTTTATTTACAGATAAACCAAACTCACCCTCTGAAGGCTGCAGGGAGAGCCCCTGTCCCCAGGCAAGGCGAGGGACAAAGGAGCTTTTCCTTCTCCCTGCTGATGACTCTCCCCAGAAGAATGTTCCCCATGTTGGAGTGCCCATCCTGCAGTCAAATATAGCCCCTGCCAGGCCCTCCCTGGACAATGGGGATGGCCCAGCTGGGGACACTCACTGCTCCCTGCAGTGCCAACCCAGCGCCCTCCCACATCTGCCAAGTGATGGAAGGAAGGACAGGTGCCTCCAAAATCCACTGCACTGCCTCAGGCTCTGCTCTTTTAGCATAGAAGCTCACAAAGCATCCAAACTGAATTATGAATGTTTTAACCCTGTCCAGGAATGTCCCTTGGGGTAACCCTGCCATTGCTGCCTGACAGAGTGACATCATTTGCTTTGACATCTCTTTAGTGAATGTCAACTCCAGGCAAATCCTGGCAGTGTCTGATTACACCAGGAGCTCCAGCAGCTCTCAAGTTTTGGTGGGCTGTGATGGTTTTATTTGCTTTTCCCAGCAAACAAAGGCTTGGTGCCTCAGAGCAGGTGAGCTTTGTGGATCCAGCAGCCCATGGTGGTGTCTGAGAGTTTGGGGCAGGATCAGAGAACAGAGATTGCTGATTTTCCATTTATTTGAGATGGTCTTGCAGTTCCAGCATTCTGGGAAAACCCTTTCCAGCAATGTGAGGAGCAGATGATGTTTCTTGTGGTGTCAGAAGGCTCTGTGGGAGTGAATTCCACCATCAAATCTGGTGCAGTGCCAGCAGGAGCCATTTCTAGGAACCTTGTTTGCTTCACTGTCCAAACAAAGAAGAAACCCAGCAGGACCAGCACCAGAACTGCCAGGACTTCCAGGTGTGAAGTTCATCCAGTGGCTGTTTGTGACATTCCTAAGAAAGCAGTGAACAGGAAGGGCTGGGCTGGCGTGTCTGAAGCACTTTGGTGTGAGCTGAGCTGTCAGAGGGAAGGAAAACTTCTCTTTCATTGCTTTTGAGTTCATGGCCACTTGAGGGCTTCCCTGAATTTTGTGTTATGAGAAGCAATGTGAAATTATCACCTATTCTGCTTAAAAATAATAATTTCATTCATTTTATCACATCAGCCCTCTATTATAAAATTTATTTTTATAGAGGGGCAGGCACTGATCTCTGGTCTCTGAGCAGGGACAGGACCCAGGGAAGGGCTGGAGCTCCCAGGGGAGGGTTGGGATGGAGATCAGGGCAAGGTTCTTCCCCCATTGGGTGCTGGCACTGCCCAGGCTCCCCAGGGAATGGGCACAGCCCCGAGGCTGCCAGAGCTCCAGGAGCCTTTGGACAATGCTCTCAAGCACAAGGTGGGATTGTTGGGGGGGATCTGTGCAGAGCCAGGGGTTGAATTTGATGATCCCTGAGGTCCAGCTCAGGATATTCTGAGATTCTGTGAGCTCTCCTTCATTCTGTCTCTGGAATCTGGAGCTTTCCTTTTGTCCCTTGTGTAAGGTTTTCCTCACAGAACTTGTTAAAAACTCACCAGTGAATTTTTTGTGGTGTTCAAACACCCTCCAGTGCCAAAAGAAAGGAACAAACAGGGAAGGAGAAGGGGATCCTGGGCTTGCAGAGTGCTCATCCCTGGGCAGGGATCCCTGCTGAGCAAGTGCCAGCTCCCAGATTTAGCAGAGAAGACAAAGAGCAATGCTTTGCTCTAGGGTTACAGCTGCCACCTGCTCCTCTGGTGTCCTTGTGACAACTGAACCACAGCTCTCACCTGTCATTGGTGTGACATCTGCTGGGGACACACGCTCCTTGTGGCAGGACACCTCCAGCTTTTATTGTCCAGAGCCATCAGAAGTGTTATCTGGAGCAGCCAGGGTGACTGCAGGAGGAGAGCATTGTTAGGAACAGATGGCCTGCATGGGAAGACCTTTGGAACAATGTTGAAATCCTGCTGTTTATGTGGAAGTGTTCCTATGCAGAAGGAGATGGAGACAGGGAGGTCCTGGAGCAGCTGTTTGACACAAATGGATCTGTTTGGTTCTGAATAGAGCAAGGCAATGAGCTCAGCAGGGATGACGTGTTCCTTGCTCCAATAAAACTCAACAGCATCAGCATTTCTTTCCAAGCTTTTCCAAAGAGAAATAGAAGGGATGATCTCTATGGTAAATTTAGGTGGTGACTCATGAGACAAGAATCAATCTCCCTCTGCTCAGCAGATCCAGGCCTCAAAGATCAATATTGACTAAGCCATGACGAAGGCAGGAAATTGAGGATATTGTAATCACTCCCTCCATAGGACAGGGCTCTCCTGCCTGGGATCCCTGGGCATTACAGCTGCTGTCAGGGTGGAACAGAGAGGATGGGATGGGGCTGGAATCATTCCTGCCTGTTGTTCAGTCAGGGGTAATGCAGCCCTGAAGATATTTAAGTGCCTGAAGGAGAGGTGGATGTCCCAGCTTGGGGACACTTTGCATCTTTAGGCACCATCTAAAAACCCATTCCCAGACTTTCCTCAGTTCCCACCTGCCCTCCAGCAGGATGACACATTTATTACAGTCTGGGCATGATCAGACCCTGTGGCAGGGGTTCTGCAGAGGGATTTGGAAAGGCTTTTAAAACAGGAAATAACATAATTTTAGCAGCAGATTCAAATGCTCTCTCAAGGCCCCCATCCCTTCCACACAACTCTGTTCACTCTCATCCTGTGCTGGGGGTTGTGTTTCACAACACAATCCAAAATGCTGACATTGTGGCATTTGATTATTCCCTGAGTGGCATCACTGGGAATGTTGTTGACATAAGATATGCAGCCCACAGGCAATTCTGAATAAGGTAATTGGCATCACTGGCTTCAAATGCCTCTCCAGGGGGGTTTAGTGGATAAAAATGTTACTCCTGAGGTCTCCCAGTCTTTGGGAACAACTCCAGGAGCTGCAGCATTTCTCTGTGTGTTGTTTTTTGGGGCACTGAGTACAGGAAACAGATCAAAGGACATTCCACAAACCCTTTGGTGGTGAATGATATGGAGGGAACTCCCTGGAAATGTCCTGCTGGTCACTGCCCAAGCCATGCACGTATTTCAGTCATTGCTACCCTGACACTTCTTCACCACACTTGGAATTTTGACCTTTTGGCCTCACAGGCTGTGGTCCTTTGTCACTTGTAGGTACTGGAGCTGAACCTTGGCCTGTAGAGTTTCTAAGACTATTCCTTTAATCCTGGCTTGAACCATCAAAAATCTTCATTTCATGGGCCTATGGCTTATTTGCAAGATCACCCCAAAGCAAGTGGAATTTAGCCTTTAGCTTCAGCTTTCCTGGGCTGAGAAACCCCCCAAGTGTACTTGGAGTGGGAACAGCCGAATTTTACCTCTGGTCAGCATTGGTCTCTTTGTGTAAATACTTCCCCATACCAGTCAAACCTTGCTCATTCCTCTAAATGCTTTCACTTCACTAAAATCAATGTCCTCAGACACATTTTTTCACCACAGCAGTAGAAATGAACAGGCTGAACTGTGCCTTTCTCTAAATGAAAAATAATTTCCCCCTCTAGCCCCTGAATTAGAATTTAGCTTGCTTTTGGAGGTGGTCCAAATTTGCCAAGGATTTTAACTTCTAAAAATGGGTCCTGACAGCTCTGGAGGATGTGCCAGGAACATGGAACAGGTTCCTCATGGGCAGTGAGGGGTGGGAGGTAGAGCTCCAGACCTCCCTGGTCTCCTTTGTGGATTACTGAGTGCATGGACTGGGACTGGGATAAATTGAGATTGAGGGTTGAACTGGGAGGGCTGCAAATCCTCACATCCCTGCTTGCCTGGAATGTGATCCCAGGTGCTTCATCCCTGGGGATGTCAGGGGAGGAAGAAGAGATTGTGTGACTACTGCAGAGAAAGGGAGGAGCAGCAGCTGAGAAATCTCAGAACTGGGCCAAGGCTGTATTAATCAGTTGCAGAGATGAAAAAGACTTTATCTTTGTACAGGTATTAAAAAAAGGCTTTATCTTTGTACAAGTATTAAAAACCACAGGGTACAGGGACATATTTCACAGAACTGCTGCATCAGGAGCTTTAAAGGACTCCTTTAAAGGCAAAGTCCACTCCAGGGAAGTGGAATACTCTTTTCCAAGTCATTTATCCAAGAGTAGAACATCAGTAAGTATTTCNAGACAAGAATCAATCTCCCTCTGCTCAGCAGATCCAGGCCTCAAAGATCAATATTGACTAAGCCATGACGAAGGCAGGAAATTGAGGATATTGTAATCACTCCCTCCATAGGACAGGGCTCTCCTGCCTGGGATCCCTGGGCATTACAGCTGCTGTCAGGGTGGAACAGAGAGGATGGGATGGGGCTGGAATCATTCCTGCCTGTTGTTCAGTCAGGGGTAATGCAGCCCTGAAGATATTTAAGTGCCTGAAGGAGAGGTGGATGTCCCAGCTTGGGGACACTTTGCATCTTTAGGCACCATCTAAAAACCCATTCCCAGACTTTCCTCAGTTCCCACCTGCCCTCCAGCAGGATGACACATTTATTACAGTCTGGGCATGATCAGACCCTGTGGCAGGGGTTCTGCAGAGGGATTTGGAAAGGCTTTTAAAACAGGAAATAACATAATTTTAGCAGCAGATTCAAATGCTCTCTCAAGGCCCCCATCCCTTCCACACAACTCTGTTCACTCTCATCCTGTGCTGGGGGTTGTGTTTCACAACACAATCCAAAATGCTGACATTGTGGCATTTGATTATTCCCTGAGTGGCATCACTGGGAATGTTGTTGACATAAGATATGCAGCCCACAGGCAATTCTGAATAAGGTAATTGGCATCACTGGCTTCAAATGCCTCTCCAGGGGGGTTTAGTGGATAAAAATGTTACTCCTGAGGTCTCCCAGTCTTTGGGAACAACTCCAGGAGCTGCAGCATTTCTCTGTGTGTTGTTTTTTGGGGCACTGAGTACAGGAAACAGATCAAAGGACATTCCACAAACCCTTTGGTGGTGAATGATATGGAGGGAACTCCCTGGAAATGTCCTGCTGGTCACTGCCCAAGCCATGCACGTATTTCAGTCATTGCTACCCTGACACTTCTTCACCACACTTGGAATTTTGACCTTTTGGCCTCACAGGCTGTGGTCCTTTGTCACTTGTAGGTACTGGAGCTGAACCTTGGCCTGTAGAGTTTCTAAGACTATTCCTTTAATCCTGGCTTGAACCATCAAAAATCTTCATTTCATGGGCCTATGGCTTATTTGCAAGATCACCCCAAAGCAAGTGGAATTTAGCCTTTAGCTTCAGCTTTCCTGGGCTGAGAAACCCCCCAAGTGTACTTGGAGTGGGAACAGCCGAATTTTACCTCTGGTCAGCATTGGTCTCTTTGTGTAAATACTTCCCCATACCAGTCAAACCTTGCTCATTCCTCTAAATGCTTTCACTTCACTAAAATCAATGTCCTCAGACACATTTTTTCACCACAGCAGTAGAAATGAACAGGCTGAACTGTGCCTTTCTCTAAATGAAAAATAATTTCCCCCTCTAGCCCCTGAATTAGAATTTAGCTTGCTTTTGGAGGTGGTCCAAATTTGCCAAGGATTTTAACTTCTAAAAATGGGTCCTGACAGCTCTGGAGGATGTGCCAGGAACATGGAACAGGTTCCTCATGGGCAGTGAGGGGTGGGAGGTAGAGCTCCAGACCTCCCTGGTCTCCTTTGTGGATTACTGAGTGCATGGACTGGGACTGGGATAAATTGAGATTGAGGGTTGAACTGAGAGGGCTTGCCTGGAATGTGATCCCAGGTGCTTCATCCCTGGGGATGTCAGGGGAGGAAGAAGAGATTGTGTGACTACTGCAGAGAAAGGGAGGAGCAGCAGCTGAGAAATCTCAGAACTGGGCCAAGGCTGTATTAATCAGTTGCAGAGATGAAAAAGACTTTATCTTTGTACAGGTATTAAAAAAAGGCTTTATCTTTGTACAAGTATTAAAAACCACAGGGTACAGGGACATATTTCACAGAACTGCTGCATCAGGAGCTTTAAAGGACTCCTTTAAAGGCAAAGTCCACTCCAGGGAAGTGGAATACTCTTTTCCAAGTCATTTATCCAAGAGTAGAACATCAGTAAGTATTTCCTTCTTTTACTGTACTGTGGTGCATTGAATACTTCTAGGTTTGCATACCTGAATTTCTTCAAAGGAAGGGTACATCTTAGCCCTCAATCTTTGGTGTTGGTAAAGAGCAAACACAGTTTTTGTTGTGAATTTTGCTAAATTTTCAGGAAACTGAATCTGGGATTGGAAACTGAATCTTAATTGATCTTTTAAAGTAATCCAATTCATAATAAATTTGAGAATATGCAAGAAATAAAGACCTGTTGGTTAAGTGCAAAGGTACAGTATTGCAGTATAACAAGGAGCAATTCTATGAAAAAAGGCACCAAACTCCATGATGGAACAATCTGACAGCCCTGAGCTGTGTTAATACAGCCAGGATCAGCTGTGGGGTTGCATTGCTTCTGTTTCACGTGAGAAAACATCTGGATTTTAATACCATTAGGTGATCTTAATAAAATTCTGTGTTATCCTCCTCATCCCACTGCACTTTCAAGTCCAAATCTTTGAAGAGCATGGTGAGAGGAGTGCCCCTGTCCTGGCCCGAGCTGCTGCCTGGGGACAGGCTCAGGTCTGTGCAGCTCAGCTCCTTTGCTGCTGGGAACATTTCCATGGCAGTCCCTGGGAGCTGCACTTTGTTTGCAGGGGGTGGGGATGGGTCTGGCAGCGCCCACTGCCCCCCGTGCTTCTCTCCGGGAGGGTCGCTCCCAGTCCGGACCGAGAGGAGCAGTGCTGCTGACAGAGGTGCCAGCAGCTCCTCCTCTGGAACAAAGTCTGGGGCAGCTTTCCCCGCAGACAGCAGCAGGGGCAGCTCTGCCTGTTGTCTGTAGCATCCTCCCTGTTCCAGTAAAGACAGGGACAGCTGGGACACACACTTCGCATCTTCCAGCCCCTCGCTCTGCAGCAGCGGCTGGGTCTGCCCAGGGCTCCCCTGGATCACAACTGACTCCAATCTGTCCCTGCTCTTCCACAGGGCCGCCTTTGGCTGCTGCTCTTTGTAATCCCAGTGGTCGCAGCTCTTTCCCAACCCCTGGGTTCGGAGTTTTCCATCTGCAGGACAATCTGGAGAAACTTCCTTCAGTTTTTGGTGGGGTTGTGAGCTGTGGTCGGCGAGGTCCGTGCCTTCCACACACAGCCCGTAGGTCAGGGGCAGGCTGCTGCCTCCGGGGGCTGCAGGAATGCTCCGCTCGGCTCTCTGAGGGGCATAAGCACACGGAGCTGGGATTTCCACCTGGGATGGCCGAGGGGGCAGCTGGAATGTTGGAACATCTGCCTGCTGCTGGTAGGGACAGAAAGGCTGTGGTGGCTCCAGGGTCCAGTCCAAATGTTGGCTCATCTGGGCCAGCTGCACTTCAGGGATGAAAAGGCAAGGTTTGGATAAACTGAGGGGCTTTATGATGTGAGATGTCAGTGTGAGAGGCTGGAACGATGAGATCCCTCTGAAGTCCTGGTGGAGGAGATAAAAAAGCATTAGTTATTAAGCTGTGACCTTGAAGGGTTGCTTTAGTTACTCTAACATTTTGTTTGGTGAAGTGTCTGTAAAAGCCAGTAACAACCACCGGGGATCTGTTCTGCTGACAAAAGAACACAGCTTTTTTCTTCCTGGAGAATGACCATTCACAGGAATACAGACATTTCTCATTGTGTATCAACTAATCAGCCTTGAAATATGAGGAAGAAAATCTCCTGCTTTCGCTTTTGCTTTTGCAAGATTTGTCTGAGCCCTGCAGCATGGAAATGGCATAAAAATCCTTGAGCTCATTAGCGTGAAAAGCCAATTCTTGCTGTGGGAGATGAGGGATAGGTGAGAATCCCACAGTTTCAAGGGGAAGTGGGAGGGGCTCAGTTTAGGGCAGGTTCTGAGCACCCTAAAGTATCAATAATCTGCAATGATTGCCTAGCCCAAGCTCATTAACCCTTTAAATGAAGGAGGGCGGGTTTAGGTTGGATGCTGGGAAGAAATGCTTCACTCAGAGTGGTGAGACCCTGGCCCAGAGCAGCTGTGGCTGCCCCTGGATCCCTGGCAGTGACCCAGGCCAGGCTGGACAGGGCTTGGAGCCACCTGGGACAGTGGCAGGTGTGGAGCCCATAGCAGGGCATGGACTAAATGATCTTTCAGGTCCTTCCAGCTCCAGGCAGTGGTGATTCTGTGATTTCCAAGCTGAGCTGCAGTGGCTGCAGGGCACTCACCAGGGCCCTGGGCTGGGCACTGCGCTGTTTGATGTATTTGTAGATCACATAAGCGCTGGCAGCACAAACCAGCCCGGCACAGAACGCCAAGGCCACCAAACAGTAGAGAATCCACGTTTTGTCTGGGGAAAGAACAAGTGCAAAAAGAGCTGGGTTAGAAAAATGTCACATTTAGCTAGGTGATGTCACAGGTTTAATCTCATAGGAATGAATTTTTAAATTATTAAAATGTTCTGTGCTGAAAATCAATGTATTTTGTGTGTCCAGTATCCCAGCTGGACTTTTCAACTTCCAGCAGAGTTAACAGCCTCACCTGCCAGTGTTTTCACCCAAAACACTTGAGCTTTGCTCCTTTTCTGGAACAGACAGATATAAACTGTCCCGTTGTATTCAGTGTCTGGGTCCAAGTTGGAAACTTCAAATTCTTTGCTGTGCTCATTCTTTGTCCACTGTTGAAAAGAGAAGTAAAATCTGTATTTGGGGAAGATTAAGTTTTCTTCAATTCAGATTGCAAATTTCGGCATAAAATATTATTTACTAATGAGGTCTTACAGAGCTCTAATGATTCTGTATGTATAGAACTCTGATTTTTTCTGAATCATATTTATATGATTTTGTTTTCTATTATTTCTGTATTTAATTTTGCATTTCAGTTTCTTAAGACTTGGACTACTTAAGTAATTTTTAGTCACCGATGGTTTTACTTTTTTCTACTTATACAGTACTCTTGGAAAGTCCTTTTTTTTTTTTGCCAGAATTTAAGGAAAAAGCTTAAAGTTCCTGTTGTCCTGAGAGTCAAAGATTCCAAGACTTTGCCTTGCACATCAGAAATCTTCCCCATCCTGTGTAAACTGATGAGATTTAGATGAGATTTAGCTCATCTAAATGGGATTTACAGCATCCCAGTGCCCGAGGCTGTGCTTTACCTGCTGGTGTGTCCTCTGGTTGAATATTGTCAGGTGATAATCCATAGCCCCAAATTTGCTGTAAATGTCCTCCACGGTGAGCTGCTGCTCATCCTCACCCCGCAGGGGCGTCAGGGGGGGCCGGATCAGGAACTTTATGGAGCGTACATAGGGAATGTATTCCACTTGTGGTGGCCCTATAATGGCTGGGAAAGGCAGAGCAGGCAGTGTCAGCTGTGTTCACATCAGCTGATAGCTTAACCACACCTCAGATTCACTGAATTTGGTATTTCTGTTCATACAAAAAGGTGTCTGAGCTGTATGAGCATGGCAGAAGTTAGCTGGGGTTCTGTATCTTTATAGGAATTCTCATCCCAGGCTTTTCCAGCTCCATGCTCCCTGTCCCTGTCCTTCATGTGTGTGTGAGAGGTGAAATCCCACCACAGGCACTCAGGTAACAGCTGCCCAAATCCCAATTCCCATCCTATGCCACATTTACAGAGCTTTTGTGCCTAAACTTATCTCTGGTGACAGGCACACACTCCGTCCAGCACGGAAAAGGGCTTTAATCCAAATTTTCACAGCTTTTTTGGTACAGAGGTCTGAAGGCTCTTGACAACCCTTGGCTGCTGATGCCACACTGAATTATTCTTGGTGATTTTTCAGTGGGGAGATTTCAGCCACAGAGCCAACAAGGCCCCAAAGGCTGCGTTGTGCCTGCAGTAGGGCTCACTTTGGGGTTGGGACATGAAGTATTCATTAGAATGGGTGCTTATCCCAATGTTCCCATTTCACAGCTCCTGGGACTCACTGCCTTCAGGTTGCCCATTGTGTCCCTTACTCCTTTCATTATTCCTCTCACCAGCACCTCTCCCTTCCATCACATTTGGCTTTTCCTTTCTCTTCTGATGCCGCTTCAGGGTCAGATCTCAGCTGAGGCCTTACCCATTTCCCATTTACCTCCTTGCCCAAAATACCAAACCTCCAGGCCTTCCCTCCCTCCCCACCAAGCACAGAGCCTTGCGAGACTGAAATGTGAGGAAATGCTGCCCTGGAGGTGCCAGGGATGAGGAATTGGTGGCTGCAGTGGTACCTACTCTCTTTGCGGGGCTCGAACCTCTCGGAGCGCACCCAGCTGGGGGAGCAGCCCCTGGCCCTCACCCGCCCGTAGAAATGCTCGGTGAAGTTCTCTGTCTCCTGGCTGAGGTTGCAGAAGAGCTGGGTGATGCTCTGGCACTCATGTTTGGTGAGCCAGGATTTCTCTCCATACCTGAGGACAAAACAAGGGTTTGGGTTTGTTTGGTTGAACAGGACTGGAGGAAAATGGAATAGAGAGAAGGAAGTTGCTGAAAGCAGGAGTAGGTCAGTCATGGAGCAAAGCAACCCAAGATGTAAAATGTCTGCTTAAATGAGCATCATCTCCAACTCTGAATAATCCTGTCCTTCCCTGAGTTCTCCTCTGAGCAGAACCATAATACAGGCAGGAGAAACAGCAAAATCAACTTTTCTCTCTTGGCCCTTCTCCTTCTGAGACCCCTGAGAGCAGCCCAACAGAAGCAAACTTCACCTACTGTTTGTATTGGACATCAAACACAGTGCCAGGGGGAATATCTGCCTCTGTTTCCCACGTCAGGATGTTCTCAAAGTTTGTGGAAGAAAATGCTGCACGTTTCAGACATGATGGTCTCTCTGTAGTCACAATGCCTGAAGGAGCAGAGAAACTGGTATTAAAGGCATTTTCTGACATCTCAGCCCTCAGATGAAAATGGATCCTGTGGTATTTTGCTAAAGCTGGGTTGAAAAGGAGCTTGAGCAGAACAAGACTTCAAACTGTGTTCACGTCACACTCTTGCAGACAACTGACTCATCCCAAAGAAATGTAAGTCAGGAATTTATACATATAGAAAAGCCTCAAAATCTCGAGTCAGAAAGAGAATCCTTGAATTTCTCCTTGGGTTTCTTTAAGAGCTGTTAAATGGGTGGTAAAATAAGACCAATGTCCTGTTTTCAAACCCAGTCTCTGCTTTCTGCCCCTGCTCAGGGAAGTGACATGCAGAGCTCAGTGTCACCTCCCTGAAGATGTGGCTCCATTCTCCTCTCATGCTCCAGGTTTCATTGGATGGAAACTTCCTGTACAGAGCAACACCCCATGTCTGGACTCTGGCCTGGGTGTGCCGGGGTGACAGCAAACAACTCAGCCAGCTCCCTGCTTTCTGAGCCCTGCTCCTCCTCCCTGGGGAGAACAGCTCTGCCTTTGGGGGGCAGGAATGTCACCTGCCCCTGCCAATGTGTCCCTGGACAGCAGGACCCCACCATGGCCCTCCTGCTGGCTCTGAGGTGCTGCAGAAAAGTCCTTGAGGATTTTGTCTCTCTCTTATCACCAGAAAACAGCCCAACGTTTTCCCAAGGCTGATCCACAAGATTTCTCAACTTCAGGATTTGTAAACTCTGAATTCAAATTATAGGCAGACACTCAAAGATGCATCATTTATGCATTATTCAGCTCTTGGCTTGTGGCACTGATAAACAGCCTGCAGTGAACAATGAAACCCCTCATGAAAAAAATGGGGTGAGCAAATGAAAATAGCACAGATGGGCAAACTGAGCACTGGGATGGGGGTGACTTGGACAAGATCACATAGAACAGAGACTAAATTCCACCTGGATCCTTGCTCCAAGCTTTCCCCTCATGGACCAGAACTGAGTGTGAGCAGTTTCAACTCACTGGCTGAATGGAGCAGGGTCAGGCAGAAAGGCACAGATCCCTTCAGGCTTGTGTGTGGCATTTGGGCAGGGAAGTGGTGCAGAAACCGGCTGCTGGCTGCTCCAAATTTTGTCCTGACTTCATCTGCAGCTCCACATTTGCCTCTGCTCATTCCAGGCTCAGCAGGAGGCAGCAATGTGGGTATGAAGGACTGGGATTCCCTGCCTGAGCACCCTGAAAACTGGGTCACAAGTACCTCCATCTTATCAGGAGTAGGAAATCTCTGTCTTCCCACATTTATCCATGCTGGAACACTGCTATGCAAAACAGCGTAACACAAGCACAGTCAAGTGTAGGCAGGGGAAAACCAGGATATTTCACAGTGTGACAGTCCCTTGGGCTGAGGAATTTCACAGGGTAAGATCCCAGACAGGATTAGATGAATGACAAGGCTGAATGCTGAAAAGCTGGTGTCTGGAAAGAGCAAGTTTTTCCTTCATTCACCCAGCAGTGAGCCTGTCACATCTGGAGTAGGATTAAATGGCTTTTAGAGGGTAGATCTAGGTTAGATATCAGGGGANGTTTTTCCTTCATTCACCCAGCAGCGAGCCTGTCACATCTGGAGTAGCTGCTCCACCTCTGGAAGTGTCCAAGGCCAGGCTGGACAGGGCTTGGAGCAGCCTGGGACAGTGGAAGGTGTCCCTGCCATGGCTGGGGTGGGATGGGATGAGCTTTAAGTCCCTTCCAACCCAACTGCTCTATGATGACTCCCTCATTTTAAGATTACATTATTTGTTTGTACCTCTTTTAAAATCAGGACTGTTCTTGTGTTCATTTGTGCCTTTGCTTAAGCCACGAGGAGGGTGATCCAGAGCCCCCTGATACCAAGGAATATCCTTCACTCCTGTAGGATTTGGGTTGTAGGACAATGGCAAACCCTTGGAAGTGGAGGAAACTTTTCCTCTCCCTAATCCCTGAAGTGCTGAGCATAGCAGCCACACATGGGAGTTACTACAAAGAGAGATCGACACAGAAGAGAACTCTGACAACAGCTCATTCTCCAGGTGATAATTCAGGAAACAGGATTGAAGTCCAGACCCCAGGATCCAACAGAAACACCACAACCAGCAACAGCAGAGGAGAGCTCAGGACTTACCGACCACTGAAACTCCAGCCAGGACGATCAGAAATCGCTGCATGAATGGCTCTGCAGGCTGGGCTCTGAAAGCAGGGAGCTGCTCATGTGTAGGTGAATCACCTTTCAGGAAAGCTGAATTCTTTCTTGCCAGGCCAGGTTGGATTTGTTGCTCAGTAACAGAGCAGAGCTCCTGTCCTGCCTTCCCTGGGCTCTGAGCTCACAGCTGCTCGGAGCCCTGCGCATGTGTGACACAGGGGAGTGACAGCACCAGCACCTCTCCCCTCCAGTGCACACCTGACTGTACAAAGGTGCACGAGCCGGAGGCTGAGAAAATCCCCAGCTCCTGAAAAAGAGCCAAATACCTTTTTGCTGAGAGCTTCCTGCCTGAAAGCCCTCCCTGAGGTTCCTGGGGTTTGAGGTTTGATTTTCTGGTCGAGTAACTTGAGCTTGTTACAACTCTAGACATTGAAACTTAGTGCTGTGCACGTGGTTGGTTTAATACCTGCTGCAAGCAATGCACCTATTTCCTTAAAAAAAAAAACTTCTGAATACTTTCTTAAAATGAAAGTCAGCCAGAGCATTGGGTTTTATGCTTGTCTGTTGTTCTTGCTGAGCTGGGATGGGAAGTGAAGCATCAGCACATGCCCTGCTACAGCCTGGGCTGAGCAGGAGCTCCTCAGCTCTGCCCTGACTCTGCACCGCCAGGTTCTCTCATCTGATGTGGGAAAAAGGTAGAAGAGTGGTGACCTTTCCACAGGAGGAGCACCTGCTGTCCCACAGCTTTTTTGCAGAGGCCATTGTACACCTACAATGTTTATTTTTGTGGCTGTTTACAGTGTAAAGTTCTGTTACTGAGTCCATGTGACAAGAACTGGGAGTTTGTGTGGACAAGAAAGGGATCCAGTCCCTTTTCCACCAGGTATTCCATTTTTAGGGTGTTGTTAAGTTTTCAAAATACAAACCCTGTGTGCTTCTGAAGCTGCATGTTCATTTCACTGCTCCATCCTTGAGGCCAAGTGTGATAGAATTCAAACCCCTTCTGCTTCCCTCCTGATCCATGGATTTCCTGTTCCTGATGCTGTTTCTGTTCCCTGCCCTGCCTGGGTGTGTAAGGGCTCTGTGCTCCAACCCTGTCCTGGTGCATCACTGGCACTTTGTCATTCTCAGCTCACCTGGACAGAGGCAGAGGCCTCAGGTTTGTTAAAGCAGACACACCTATCCTGCAGTGTCTAATTAAATACAACTGTTTGTCAGGGTGTTTCCTGAACAGCCTGCTAAAAGTATTTCCACTTTTCTCTTCCATCACGTCACTGCCTCACATTCCTGCTGCTGATGGGGCAGAGCTGAGGGACCTTGGTGTACACCTGGGCCTTCAGTTCTGAGAACAGAACTTCAAACTTTACTTCTGCCCTTATTTCTAACAAGGTGTCACCTTTTGACTAACCCAGAAAACATCTCTCTGGATCTTTGGGGACCAGAAGATGCCCACACCTCAACTTTCAAGTTTAAAATTAGGGTTTTGTCTTCCAAACTCTCTCAAACTTTTGATTTCCTCACGGTGTGTGGGGACTGCAGCAAAGCTGGTGAGTGCTGGGCATGAACCCTCCATGTGTAGGTGTGGCACCTGGGGACAGGGTGGGTTCACAGTTGGACTCGATGACCTCCAAGGTCTTTTCCTAAGGAAATGATTCCTTGATGTTGTGATGAGACCTGGAGCAGTTGCCCTGGGAGAGGGAGCACTGTGCTCTGACCACGAGTGACCCTTCTGCAGAGGACAACAGCTCTCAAGCCCTGCTGAAAGAAAATGAGGAGTTGGATGCTGCCACCACCTGTCCAGCTTACCTGGCCTGCAGCCTGTCCCTCAGTTCCCTGGACAAGACAAGAACTGATCCCAGGCTCTGTTTGCAGAGCTGGGACATGTCAAAATCATTTTGTAGAGGTTACACAACTTGGATGCTTCCTGTAAGTCAAAGCCTGGGGGTTTTTCTTGATTGCACAAGAAATTGGGTGGTGATTATATTTGGATCATCTGTGTCTTTCCAAATGAACTGGAGGGATAACAATGCAGGATGTACCTAAGGACACTTTGCAGAAGACAAAGGAATAGTCCAGCTGGTGAATCCTTTCCCCCACCTCCCCTTTTTGACTTTAATCCAGGACTTTAATTAGTACCTCTTGCTGCAAAGCAGTTCCCAGTCCCTCCTATCACCCCTTACTTCTTTTTATCCCAATTCTCAAAAGATTTCAGCTTTCATACCCTCCATCAACACCCTCCTCTCATCTGAGCCCTCTCCCTGAATGCAGAGAATGGCTGGGGAGGGTTTTCCTCTTTCTTTTAATGCTTTGCTTTCCTGTGAGACCTTTACACAAAGGCTCCTTTTGATATTGGAGTATAAAAAGCCTTTACAAGGGCATGAAGTGATGGGACAAAGGTGATGGCTGTAAACTGCCAGAGGGGGGATCTAGATTAGATATTGGACTGAAATTGTTCCCTAGGAGGGTGGTGAGCCCTGGCACAGGGTGCCCAGAGCAGCTGTGGCTGCCCCTGGATCCCTGGCAGTGCCCAAGGCCAGGCTGGACAGGGCTTGGAGCAGCCTGGGACAGTGGGAGGTGTCCCTGCCATGGCAGGGGTGCAGTGGGATGAATTTCAGGATCCCTTCCCACCCAAACCATTCTGTGATTCTTTGTTCAGAATGAGGGTCACAGTCCTGGTTTTCCAATGACCAGAGTTAACTGGCTGGGAAGTCTCAGAATTCCACTCCAGCCCAGGATGGGGTCCTGTTTTAAAGGTAAGTTTTTTTTCAGGATGAGCTGCAGTCCCCCTTTGCAACTCTGGAGAACAAAACCACATGCACATGGAGATTTATATCAAAATATTATTGCTCTCAGACATTCTGCACAGCAGGAGAAATTTCAGCTTCAATAAGTATAAAATAATAAATAAATAAACAAACATGCTTTGGCTTCAGTTCCCTGTGTTGGAACACAGAAGGCAATTTCTGCAGGATGAGTTGGAGAAACTTTTCATCCCACCAAAAACAGATCTTGCTGAATATCTCTGTGAGGAACTTCCAGTCAAGCTCTGGTCTTGCAGGGAAGCAAAGGTGTCACAAAGCAGTTCAAAATCTGCTCCAAATCCACAGGCAGGCACAACATTGTGTGTTCAGGCCCCAGCTGATGGTTCCACCCAGGGCTGGGTTGTGCTTTTGCCTTTCATAGCCCCAGGTGCAGCAGTTCCCTTGTTCTGCAGTCTCAGGTGACCCCCAGGCAGTGCTGGGTGGTCCCTCAGAGATGTCCCTGCCTCCCTCACCCCGTGCTGAGCACCTTATCAGAGGCACAGTGACAGTACAGAGGTGGCTTAGCAATAAAATTCACCTTTTGTGTCCCTAAAGCCATTGCCTCGATGGGTCAGACATCAGTTTTTTTGTCCTTGTTCAAGGATCCTGGCTTGGATATCTGGAGCTCTCCAGCATTTTTCAGGCACTCCCCAGACCTGCTGGGTAGTTTAGATCCTTCCCAAGTAATGTGAGTGCTCATAGCCTGAGAATTGACACTTTGGATCATATTTTTCCTTTGTATTTGAAGTCTCAAAAGCGTCACTCTGCACTGGGGACTCAGGTGTCCCTTCTGTAAAATCCTCACTGCCACAGTCACTGGCAATGCCTTCATCCTCTGCCACCTGCAGTGTCCACAGGGGGATGAGCACCTGGGTGCTGGGATCCTCTCTGGGCTGGGATGTTGAGTCCACCTGGAGCTGTAGGTCAAGGATGGATTTCTGGTAATCCCTGGAGAAAGGAGGAGCCTTCCTGTGAGGGTGGTGCTCATGGGATTCAGCACAAATCCCCCCCAGCAGGGGCTGGGTCATTCCCAGCTTCTCATCCCTGTTTCCATCATCCTGTCCATGCTCCCTGGCACCTGGGAATCTCACATCAGTGAGGGATATTCTTCCCAAAGAGGAACAGTGATAAAGGGATGTCTCCTCATCTGCCTGGGAGCCCGAGGTGTCCACCTCCCCCTTCCTCTCTGCAAAGAGAGTGAAACCCAGGGCTCTGAGGTCAGGCACAGATCCCCTGTCCACAGAGAGACCTCCAGATCCTGAATCCAAGCTGGTTTCCCCTGGAGCTGCTGGAGGTGGCTGACAGCTGAGATGTCTCTTTGGATACCGGGGCATTTCATGGTATGGGGTCAAAGTGCTGCTGTCTTCTTCCTCCTCATCCTCTGATGATGATGATGATGATGATGATGATGATGATGATGATGATGATGATGATGGGAAAGAAGCCATCCATGGCAGGCAGTGTCCTCCTAAAGCTCTGTTTGTCCTCCTTTGAGGCATTGGCTTCTCTGTGCAGTTCAGATCACTGCAGAATTCCTTTTCACTGAACTCCAAGTGGAAGGTTGGTCCAGCAGCTTTAAATTGAGAGAAATCCTGCCAGGGAGAAGGAATGAGACAATAAGCCTGTGATGCTTTTAAAAGAAACATTTGGATGTAAGAAAAATTACTTCAAAAATGGGAATTACAAATGTAAAACTGAGAAGTGCAGAACCCTCCACCCTTCCCCAGTTACCCTCTGAAAACCAGCAGGACTCTGAGTCAGGAGGGGACCTCAGAATTTGAGCCATACCAAAACCTGAGGCATCTTCCTTTGCTTGGCCTCGTGTTTCACCAGGCAGCAGATGAAGGGGCTGCCCACAAAGATGGGGAGGACAAACAGAAGGATCACAATCAGAAGTGAGAACTTCCAATCCATTGCTGAAAAGGACAGAAAATAATCTCCTGTGAGTGGTATTTTTATAGGAATTATTTGCTTTCCACTGACATACAAAATATTCAAAGTTTTCAGAAAATATTTCAGGGTTGGCTTTTTTAAATGAAAATATTTCTACAGAAAGAAGGAACCACTCACCAGAAAATTCAAGCAGTCCTTTTAACATGAAGCATTTTTTTTGTGTGTGTGTGTGTGTGAGGTGAAAACCTGATTTTAGTAGAAATCTTTGCCTTGCCCTCATCCCACTGGATGTCTCCCACATCCTTTCCTAGGAAGGGCCATACCTTTGTGGTTTAGTAGCACACACACGGGCTGGGAGAATTCACTGTACTTCAGGTTGATGCTTTCATAGAGAGCCCTGGCACTGAAGCAGTAATTGCCTCTGAGAGCAGTGGTGTTGATGGTCACTGTGTCCTTCCTGAAGTGACCTTCGTATTTCTTCTGTTGAGAGACAAAGCAGAGGATTGGAGAGATGATTCTTTCATTATTGGGGTGGTGTTTCTGTACCACTTTAGCCCATGGATCCCCATGTCTGGCATCTCCCCTAGGGCTGATGGATCCAGGGTGGGAATTCCAGCTGTGCTGGGCTCTGCTCTGCCAGGGAATGCTGCCAGTGGCACCTGGATTTATTGTTTTGAACTTCAGATCTTTAGACTGACTGTAGTGTAGCCTCCCCTTCCTGATAAAAAATAGGGAACTACCAAAAAAAAAATAAGGATGCACACACACATTTCTTTTTGTCTCTGGCTTTGGTTTAGCTCTGGTTTGGCTGGTTCATTTCCTCCAGGCCCTGGATCCAGTCCCTTCCTCTCTACCCAGAACTTTGAAGCTCTTTCAGTTCCTCCATTTCATCTAAAAAGAGCCACTTTTACCAACCTTGTCTTCAGATCCTGCTTCCCAGAGGTTCAAGTCATACTTCCAAGTGAGGTTCTCCACACAGGCAGGCAGAGGGAAGGAGGCACTCACTTGGATGGAATTCTCCCTGACATTCAGGGTCAGCACGGGGGGAGCCAGTTCCACTGCAATTGAGTGAGCAGATGTGAGAATGGGGCTTGCTTGGCTCTTACCTCCCCAGCACTGACACTTTCCATGGCAGGTCCTCACTTCCAGCTGTTATCTTGTGATAAGAGGGAGGCAAAGGACACCTCTTATACCTAAAACACCCCAGAGAGCTTGAAGCCACTTTGTTCACAAATTCTGCCACTTGCAACAAAATTCATCCTGAAACGATCCCAGCTCGTTACTGTTCATGCTCACTCAAATCTCTGCCATCCATAAAGCTCCTGAATACCTGTGGGGTGTGGTCAATCCATTTGTGGGAATGTCCTATCCAGGCTTGTCACCTGGCAGGCACTCACCATCTGAGTAGTAATCTTTGAACTGGGATTTCACCCACGGTGACTGGGACTGTCCCCAAACCGCTTTCACTCGAGCCCGGACTTTAACGTAGAAGCTGGAGAGGGCACAAGTCAGATTGCAGAAGGATCTGGGGATGTTTTTGCAATCAGGAACCTTCATCCATTTGTCCAGGCGATCCTGCCTGAAAGGAACAACCACACCAAAATATTAAACACGTCCTGCTGTGATTTATAGAGCAAGAGAAGGAAGGATTTGGGAGGGTGGGGAGCAAATGGTGCTCAGGGTTTGGAACACTTCCCAGATGGATCATGTTTAGTTTTGGTGGAAGGTCACTGATAATTAGGAGAGTCATTAATCAGGAGAGATGTCCAGTAGGTGTCCTTCAATCAGGCATGGTGTGGGAGCTCTTACCTTTCATACCTCACAGTGTAAGTCACATCTGGGGGATAGCCTTCCCCTGGAGCCCAGGTCAAAATCATGGCAAAATCCCTTGACAGCAGGGTCACATTTTGAGGAGGGAGAAGTTGAACATGACCTGATCAAAAGGGAAAATAATGTGAATGATTTAAAAATATCTTTGGGGACAGGAAGTACCACTTGGTTCTCACTAAGGTGGGGTCAAAATTTGAGGCAGAGCTATTCACTAAAGGCTGGAAATTTGCTCTGGAAGCAGGTGTGAGGCGTCTTCACCTCAATAGCTTTTAGACCTAGGATTCACGTTTGTGTGAAGAATCTGCTTTATAATTTCAGGTGGCTTTCCCTGTGGTTTCACTGCATTTCAGTGATTTACAACCCACAAACTCCACCTGACTCCCTGGACAGGGCAGACACGGCTGTCCCACACTTCTCATTCAATCCCAATCCTCCAAGGCCAGATCCTACCAGGAATTCAGAAGTGCAGCTTTGTCCTGGATATTTTCCTGCCCCTATTTTTTTCCAGTAGATCACTATGTCCATCACTAGCCCTCAAAATGACACATTGCATAGACAAATTTGAAACTGTCGCTTCTTTACCCTGGAATATTCCACTTTATGTGAATCATTCTCATTTAAAGTGACTAAAATTTCTCTCTTCTACCAACAAAGCCATATAGTGAAAGGAGAATAACACCCAGGTGTGCACGTACCTCGAGCCTGCTGCATAAGGCACAGAACCATCAGGGCTCCCACCCTCCAGCCACACACAGCAAAGCAGAATTTCCCACTGGTCATAAAGATCTGTCCATGATCCATTCTCATCGTGTTTCCTGTGTGAATTCCAGAGGATTGAGGAGTTCAGGAACCGCGCACATGCGCCCTTCATCGCTTCCTGGTACAGCCCTGCACGTGTGACTGGGAGAGGAGCAGGTGTGAGAGGGTTTTGGGGGAAAGGAAAGGGAAAGGTTGCAGTGCTGCGCCCTCCAGTGCAGCACAGCTGAGCCCTGGCACAGGGGAAGAGCTGCCTCATCTTGTGAGACATCTCAGGAAAACTCTGACCTTTGGTATTTACCTGAGTGGCTGTGAAATATTAATAGAACTTAAATAAGGTCTCATTGCAGGAGAGAGCTATTAATAACCTAGCAACAATAAAAACAGTGAGACTGGCAGCCTGATCAAAGCCTTTCTCTTAGTTTATGTTACCACAAGGTTTTGCAGGAGTTAGGGAATTACTCCACTTTACAGCTGGGGGAATCATTCCCGTTTAAACTGATTAAAATTTATCTCTCCTCCTACTGACAAAGCCAAAGTGCAGAGATAGGACGGGGATCTGCCCCCTCCCAGTGTGGGCACATGAAAGGACCTGGATTTCTCTGCCAGGTTGCCAAGCTCCGGGTGCCCAGGTGTGTGCTTGGAACAACTGTGCCACTGCAAGAGAAGGGGGAAATCCCTGCATCAGTCATTGTTTGGCACCTCAGCTCTCCTGCCTTCCCAGCACAGGCAGCCCCAGGCCTGTGCCAGCAGCAGTGGGAATGGATCAATGAATTTACCACACAGCAGAGTTAGAGCAGCTCAGACAAAAGGGGTTTTCCCGGGTCTTCCCCAGGTGGAAAACTCTCCCAGCCCAGCAGACAGCTCTTGACAGCCCTTTGAAGCCTTGGAACCTGGGAGTGTCAGGTTCTAGGTACCTGAAGTCACAATTTCCTCCAAAAATCTCCATTTCTTCTTACCACACATTTCTATTTCCTTGGCTGTTTTGCTAGCTCTGTTTAACTTCATTTAATTTTTATGGAGTTTCTCTTTCTCGTGAAAAAACAAAANGAAAGAGTAATATATTAAAAAAAAAAAGAAAAAGAAAAAGAATTGTAATCGTTTCTAAGGAAAACAGCAAAGTGAAGGGTCTGGGGGGTCTGTCCCCCTTCAGCATCCAAAGTGCAGAGCCACAACCAACCCAGGGCTCCTGTGCTTCCCGAAGCAGCATCGGGAGCAATTCCAGGGCCACTCATTCGGCTCTGCCTGAGAGCCCTCGGGCACCTCCTCCCCAAGGTAACTGGGATTATTAGTAAGCGTTCACAAGAGGTGAATCTTATCATCATCATCATCATCATCATCATCATCA
>WEIU01005948.1:186123-214400 GCA_013389925.1 Aegithalos caudatus | reverse complement strand
GAGGCGCCGCTGTCCCCTCCCGGCCCGGGGTGGCCGATGCCACGAGGTGTCGCTGCCTGTCAAACAAAACGCGCTTTTCTCCGAGCCACACCGCCTGGAAACGTAGGGAACCGCTAAAATTCCTTGAGCAGCGGCCTGGGGTGATTCCCGCAGCATCCTCTCACGGCACAGGGGACACAGCACACCCAAAGTTCTGCTCTCCTGCCCCTGCAGCCTCTGACTGTGGCTGGGGGTGACCAGGAAGGGGCCGGATCAGGTGCTGGTGGAGCAGGGCTGAAACCTGTGTGTGACAGGAGGACACACGGTTGTAGCCCCTGCTCTGGAGTCTTGTGATGCCTTTTGGATAACAACAGCCTTCATCCTTGGGCAAATCATGCAGCTGTGCCCGTGTTCTCCCACTGGTTTAGTCCTATGGAGTGTAAATATTCAAATATTCTTATCCAAGAACCAGCTGGACACAATCCTGTACAATGTGTTTCAGCATGACCCTGCTTGACCCCGCTGTGGTCCTTTCCATCCTGAATCACTCTGGGATGCTGTGAGATGCTTTGGGATGGGGCTGTCATTCCATGGCACAATGTCTCACCCAGCCCTCACTCTGTGACACCCAGGATCCCCAGGGGACTCCCCCCATTTCCCACCTCCTCCCTCCCTGCCTGCAGCAGATGATTCAGCAGAGGAGGGCAAACCCTGCAACCTTCCCTGAGTCACACTGACGGGTAGCTGCCCTCCTGGAGGAAGGGCACTGCAGGAAATCCAGTGTGAGGAAAGCACAGCTGGGGCTGTGGTGGGGTTTTGTGAAACCTTTGGAAGCAACAGGCAGCACTGAGTGTTGTCACTCCAGCTCCTTCCCTTTACTGTTCTGGCAGAGCTGAGTGTGCTGAGAGCTCGGAGCTGGAGAGGGAGACTGAGCCTAGGGAGAAACAAACAGATTAAAAATTGTAACAGGGCATTCCTGGTACAGATGGCACCACGGAAACCAAACCTGTGATCTACAAGTGCAGCAGGTGAATGAGCATGAGAGAATATTCCCTAGCCCCCAATCTATACAAAAAGACATATTCTGAGACTGAAAGTGAGACCTCACTCAGTTCCAAAGTTTTCTATTGTAAATTTGGAGAACATACTGATCTTCAAGGAGACTTAGGGGAAGAGCAGAAAGTTTTCAAACTACACAAAAATCACTGTTTTTCTCCTCTGTTCCAAGCTTCTTGCATCGAGAGGACAATTTTGGCACTTCTTGTGCCCAACTCTCCCTTCCTTCCCCTGGACTTGTGGGTCTGTGGGATGAGTTGTGCAGCAAAGGCATCTGAGCCATCCAGGAACTGAGCCTGGAAACAGCCCCAGCCCTGGCAGGAGGAGACAGATTCCAGTGACAGCCTGGCACTCTCACCTCCTGCAGCTCCAGCAGCCCCATCCTGGCTTCAGGGAACCTCAACCTTCCTCTCTACCTCTGGGAAATCTTTGTTGGAGGCTTAGTCCAGGAATTGAATATGGCACTTGACCTTCTGTGCCTCAGCAGGGGAATTTTTTTCCTCTTCCTGCTCAGGACCAGTCCTGACACACAGGCTGCTGGTGGTTGGATTTGAGGGGAATTATTCTGGAAGGTTCACAAAGCAAACGGGGGAAATGATGGGATTAGCAAAGGATGAAATGCTACTGAGAATTAAAAGGTTAAAAAATCTGCAGAGCTGGGTGATGCCAGATGGTAAAACAAAATGTAAAAGTGTCCCCTTGACCCAGACAGGCATCTGGGCAACCTGTCACCAGGAGGAAGGGAAGAGAATGGACTTGATTTGTTTTTTTAAACTGAGTCTCAAAAGACTTAAAATGAAAAGCAAAAGCAAAAACAAACCCATAAATTTTGTTCCCCATACAAATGCTATGAATCATTTAATGTCCTTTATTTTTTCTTCTGGGGGAGGGTTTTTACAGGAACTTGGGGCTTTGCCTGTGCACAGGAACTGGAGCTGGCCATGACTTAAAGAGTGTGTACATTTAACAGTCTGTTCCTAAAGGGGAAGAGAATACAGGGAGTCCTGTAAGGACCCCTGGACCCTCTAGGTCCAGGATTCATGGGACAGTATTTGGGCTACAGTTATGGGATGCTGGGAGGGCCCTGCACCCTTGGCAGCAGCAGTTCTGGCTGCTGCAGCTCTAAGCTGCCTCCAGTTTACCTTGGCCAGGACCTGCAGCTTTTTGGGTGCAATCTGAGGTGCGCAAACACAGAATCCGGAATCCTGAAGGTGCTGTGGAACATTAAAGGCACAACTCTTGAGCAAAGGCTCTGGAAGTTCAGCTGATCCCAGATCCCACAGGGACTGGCACAGGAAGAGGGCAAAAGGGGCTCCTGGTCGAGTTCTGCCAATGAGCACAATCCTTTTCTACCACTAATCAACGAATGACAGCAGTTAAATAGGTCTCACTTAAAGTCCAAACTACAACAAAGGAGACAAGTTTGGATCCTGGCTTGATCACAGGGAGACTTTTCCCTGGGATGTGTGGATGAGGCAGCGGGCTCTAGCTGATCACCTGTTTTAGGCTGCTTCCCTTGCTTTCCCTGAAACCTGTCCCTTCCCTCCCCTCCCTCCCCAGTGCCTTTCCATCGGGGCTGGGAGCAGGCAGGGAGCCTGCCTGGACACGCAGCCCCGGCGAAACTCCCGGCACAGCCAGGGGAACACGTGCTTGGCCACAAGGAGCGGATCCAGCCCCACGGGAACAGCCCGGGGGCACCGAGCCTCCCGAAACCCCCACTCCCCCCCAGCAGCGTGGGAAAACTGCTGGGGACCCTGCATGTTCCAACAGAGAGAGGCTTAATACCAGCCTCTTATACTCCCTGAGCCAAACCGAGCTCCTGGGGGTCATCCCACAGCGTTGGGAGCTTTGGGAGCATCTCCTGCTGGGGGATCTGATGTCACCCCACTGTGAGGGGTTTCTCTCCTGGCTCAGGACAGTGGGTGCTGGAATGCTGGCCCTGACTGTGAAACCCTGCCCTGTGTGGCAGGAGGGAGCAGGGATCTCTGCACAGTCATCACAAACAGGAGATAAACTTTGCCTTGCATGGATTTTACCAAGTGAGGGCACACATTGGGAAGGAGGAGTGTGGCACAGAGCTGGAGTGTCCAGAGAAGGGAACGAAGCTGGGAAGGGGCTGGAGCACCCCTGGAGAAAAGGGGGCTCAGGGGGGGCCTTCTCACTCTGCACAGCTCCCTGACAGGAGGGTGCAGTGAGGTGGTTTCAGTCTCTTCTCCCAGGGGATAAGTGACAGGACAAGAGGAAATGGCTTCAAGTTGCACAGGGGAGTTTTAGATCAGATATTAAGGAAAATTTCTTCACTGAAAGGGTTGTAAAGCATTGGAACAGGCTGCCCAGAGAAGTGGAGTCACCATCCCTGGAAGTGTTCCTGGAAGAAATCCTGTGGATGTGGCACCTGGGGACATGGTGCAGTGGGGAACATGGTGGCAGTGCTGGGTCAATTACAATCTCAAAGATCTTTTCCGCCCTTAAGAATTCCATGATTTCATACCATGGGGATGCCAGGAATGTTCTGTGTCTTTAATTTGAACATCAGCAGGAGCAGGTGAGTTACCTGCAGAGGAGGATGTGCAGAGAGCCCAGGGAGGATTTCCAGGCCAAGCCTGGGAGATGCTTTTCCCCCGCAACCACCAGTGGCAGCAGCTTCCTGGTGGGGTGGGAAGTCTTTGAATGTTTGCAATGTTTTGCATTGCAGTATTTGGATGCCAAAACTATGCAGTGCTGTAAAAGTTAATTAGCCAGATAACTAATTAAAGACTTCTCCCTTTTATTGTTGCCAGCTTGCAATTCAGAAAGGGGCTTGTGTCAAAGTGAATCCAGCCACACACCCCAGTGAAAGAAGTGATAAACCATTCACAATCCAATGAACTATTCTGGGACTGGAGAGGGAAAATCCCATCACTGGCTGGGGGAAAGGAAGGTCCTGGTCCCATAAAGCACCACCACAACTGACCCAGCCTTGAAATGCCTCTCCAGAGGACCTTGCTGTGGAGGGAACACCACAGGATTTATAGGTGCCAGGAGAGGTTATGGTGCTGGAAGGGTCCCCGTGAGGGTGACGTGTCCTTGGGGACCTGGTTTGACCTTCCTGCTAAAGGTCCAGGATGGGGTTGATGGGACTCTGAGCTGAGGCTGTAAGGACACGAGCGTGGCACAGGCTGGTGGCTCTGCAGTTCTGCCCCCAGAGAGAGTCCCTGACTGCTCAGGGTTCCACTGGAACGGGGAAAGATCTCAGCCATGGATAATCTCCAACCATCTCCCATCATCTCATTTCTCTGAGGTATCATCACTGCACAGGAGATCCATAATGCTTTTAAAAGGAGCATCCCATTCCCATTGCTGTGGAGCAACCTTGCCAGGGTGTAGGAGCACACGTGCAATGTCCTGACCTGGCAGTGCTGGGGTCACTGTGGCTCTGGGGAGCAGCAATGACAGAGTGCAGGGCAGAGAGCTGAGCTGAGCTGAGCTGAGCTGAGCTGAGCTGAGCCTGCTCTGCCTGGCCCCCAGCCAGCAGACAGACGTGCTGTAACCAAGTGGCACCGGGCCCAGAATTTCCAGGAGGGGTGAGCTCCCATCCCAGATCCGGAGGGGGCCCAGATTTCCACCGGCACTCCTCACGTGCTGGGTGCACCCAGGGTCTGGGCTCTTGTGAAATCCCAGCCTGGTTGAGGGTTGCTGAGTGCTTGAAATTCCTCCCAGCTGCCCGGCCCTCCTTCCCCACTGAAAAAAGAGGGGAATTGAGCAATTCCAGCGAGTGTTCTGAGCCTGGGGAACCCACGTAGTCCTCGGGGCAGCCACACAGGGCATGAGGCCGCTGTCACTGCCGAGCTGCTGCCTGGCACCTCGGAGAGCTCGGAGTTTTGATGACAGGACTGCTGAGATCAGTCCATGGCATTTACACCACACCAGGATCTGGCCAGAATCCTGATACTGGGAGAATACTCTTCCCACCCCCGCTGCTATCAGGCCCAGCCCTCAGATGACAAGAATTTAATTTAAAGGCTCAATCTCTTGTCTGAACAGCTCCCTCCTTCCCCCACTCTGATGAGAGGAAAATCTTTCGGAGAGGCATCCAGGCGAGTGGGAAAGCTCTGGAGAGAGCTGTCTCTTGCCCTTTAGCCATCCAGGGAGGAAGAGCTCATCTGAATGAAATGAGGATCAATCAGAGAGAGGCATGGGAAAAGCTGGGAAAAGGAGCCTCCAGTGATGTATATTCATGGGGGGGAAAACCTCCCCCAGACATGCAGGAGCTTTGATGAAAACCCTCCCAGCTGTGCTGCGCCTTTGAAGTGACACAGCAGAAGCGCATTCACGATTAGCCAAGAGATAGAAGCAGATGAGTTCTCAATCAGCTGAATCCTCCTCTTTAGGACAGACTTTCAAGCTCACTTTTTATAACTCCTTCCAAAATTAATGAGAATCCTCTGCATGGCACCCCATCCTCTTTCTCCCCTGCTTCCTCCCCCACCCCTGATAACCTACAAAGCCAGAATCCCATTCCCAGAGGGCAGGGGATGTGGTGCCCTTGGTGTTTTGTGCTGCTGAGGATAACTGGGAGAAGTCTTGAGCCCTTATCAGGAAATAAAATGCTGATGCAAATGGGTTGCTCCTCTTTTTTTAACCAAAAAGTTGGTTTCTGAGACACAGGGATTAAGTTGAAGTGTCAGCATTTAATCAGCAGTGTGTCTTCCACTTGTATCTGCTCCCCTGATCTGACTCTTTCAAAGCTGAGTCTATAATCTGTGCTCTGGCCGTATTAGAGCTGGTTTTAGCTGGGAGGGCCTTTGAAGAGCATGGAAGGGATAAATCCCCAACATTGCAGTGGAATTCTGGATCTCCCACATGGAGCTGCTCCTCAGGGAGCTGCACCCCATCCCTGGAGTTTACATGAGCACCCAAAGAGGATTTTTACTGCTGGGAGGTTCCTCTGTGCACAACCTCAGTGCAAAGGTCTATTCTTTCCAAAATGCAGAAATGCACTTTCACCTGAGCTGGGTGACTTGCTGAGCACAAAGTCCTAAATTTCCTCCTCGGGAAAACCTCCAGGAGTGCCCAGGAACCCAACCCCAGGTCATTTATCCCCTTGGTGCCCCTTCCCCGAGGGTGGCTCCTCGCAGGGACACTTAATGGGAAGAGGCAGATGCAATCAGCCAAGTCAGATGTGTTTAACACACTTCAAGGTGTGTTGGCAGCCCCAGATGATCAAAGCCTCCCTTGTGATGCAGTGGCATTGCCAGGGTGTTTTCTTTTAACTCTATCAGATAAGTTGAAAGAAAATCAGTTTTGATGTTGTAAGAAACAGATTTGGGAATGGTCAGAGACAAAAAGTTGCTCAAGAGTTCAGTTAACTGAGAGCAGGAACATTGCCAAGGCTGAGAGGGAAATACCACCTATTTCTGCTACTTTTGGTGCTGATTTTCACTTTCTTCAATCATTTCACATGCTCACAGCTGAACTGGAAGAGATTTGAAATGGGAGGTCTGGATCCCTGAGAATCACCCTAAAATCTCCCCTGCTGATGAGGAGCCTCCACCCAAAAGGAGCCTTCCCAGGCTCTTGAGTGCTAATGGCACCTGGGCACATGCACCCAGCCAGGAGGAAATGTCCTCCCGGCTGCCTTTGTGCTCCTAGGAATGTGTTTGCATTAAAAATACACTTTTCTTATACAGATTTGTTGTGCAGGCGGTGTCTGGGGTTAGCCTGGAGGTGAGGGAGCTGTGGGAACACAGAATCTTTGTAACCAGGCTTGGGGACAACCAGTGCAGGCTTCAAACTCAGCCTTGTGAGGTCACAATATGGTCATTTTTCCCTGCTGCCACTGGTTCCTCATGGATCCAACTCATCCTCATAGGTGCTTGTCAGTGGTTGTTTCCAGCCTGACCCTGGGATTTTGCACTTTTCTATGTCCCCTTCTTTGAGAACATTTTGTGTTCTGCTCCCATTGTGTTTTCCAGCCTTCTTCTGTCAGTGTCTCGGAAGTGTGAATTCAAAATGAGCCACTTAAATCCCTTTGGATTCCATTAGAATTGGGCACTCAATTATAATCAAATAATCCAGCTGGAGTTCTTTGGATTCACTGTAATTTAATTGAAAATTATTTCAGATTAAATTACTTGGTTATGATTTTGAACTGGACCCTCTGCCCTGAGCTCACTGCCATTTTACTGACCTAGTTTAAATGATGTTCATGGACTTGGATTATTTCCCTGAATTTCCACCAAGCTCTGGGAGTTTTAGGATCCATCTGAACTGACTCCACTGGACCTCCAGAGATTTTCATAGCCTTCAGCTACTTGGGAGAGGAGTGAGGCAGCCAGGAGCAGAGGAGGTGCTGGCATGACCATTGGGAAATAGCCCAAAACAGCCACTCTGCCTTCCTGGGAGAGGAAAGGGACAGTTCCTGTGGCCTCTGAGTGGGGAGAGTGGAGCAAGAGCCTTGCCCAGCCTGTCTGAGGGAGCTGGCACTGCTCAGGAGTGGGATCATTCTTTCTGCTCCATGGGGCAGGCAGAGGTTTCCTGTCTCTGTCCTTTAGGAACAGCTCCATCCCAGCTGACTCAGGGCAACATCAGCACTGCTGCCACCAGATGTGTCCTGTCCCCAAGCCACAGCAGCCTGAGGCACCCAGGACATTCCCTGGCACCTCCCAGGTGTGGGGGAAGGTGGAGAATGAGGAAAAGGGAAGGAGCCCAAGCACCAAGCAGCCTTCTCCTGGATATTCCCACTGAAATGCTGAGCACAGGAACAGGACACAGCTGCTCACACCCTGCTTGTGACATAAATCCCACAAAATCTTACAGCAAATGGGCCAAAGCCTCTGCCCTCACGCCAGAGATTGCTTTTTCTTCTTGATGGACCCTGCTTAGGAAGACTTTTCTCCCCCTCAGAGCAATTCCAATCCTCTCTCCTGGGCAGGGCAGGGGCTGTGCCTGCTCTCTGCTGTGCTCATGCATGAGAAGATCTTTAGAAAGGCAGGAGATACCTTCCCCTTACACAAGCCAACAAAATGTCACGTCTTGAGAAAATGAAATGAAATCTAAAGCGTCACCTGTCCTGCAAAAATAATCCAGGGGGAGTTTTTAAAGGGGCCTCAGATTTTCAGTTCTAACTTCTCTTGAAAGGAACTAAGGAGGACAAAAAAAAAAATCAGGTCTCAGTGCTTTAATTATTGTTTGTTTGCGGTGGGTTTGCAGGCACAAAGACAACATTGGATCCGTGCCCTGAGCTCTGCTGAGCCCCAGTGCAGAAATGTGGCAGTTTGAACCTGCTGATGTTTGTTCACACTGTGCAGCCTGGGATACACCATGTGAACATCCAAGGGGGCTGGCCAGGGACACAAGAGTTATTTCAGCCTCAGGAGAGCAGCTTTGTCCTTTGCCAAGTGGTTCTGCTGGGAAAACTCTGAAAGACCCTTTCAGGCTTGGTTTACAGCCCAGCCCAAAGCAGAATTGTGTGGAAAGCATGGGAACAGCGTTTGGGAATGCCTTACACTGAGGCATTGCCCCCCGAGGCAGCATTACTTAAGTGCCATTAAACTCTGTATTTTTATCAGTACAAAAGCTTAGACGTGGCAGAGGGAGTTCTGTGTTCCTCATGGATCAAACCATTGAGTTTTCCTTCCTCCCCTTTCTGGTTTTGGGCAAGCCACCACCCTGTGCCAGCAGAATTTCCCCCATTGTATAAAGTGTGTTAGAAAACTTTAAGGGAAAATAATTTGTTGTTGTTTAAAAGAAATAAATACCAAAGACAAATTTCCTTTATATTTTCCCACCTCTTTCTGAGCAAAAATAGAAAATATTTTTTTAAATTGTTTCCCACCTTGTGTGTTAGAGATTTCTTCTGGAGATGAATGGGGCTGTTTGGGTGCTGATGATATATTTGCAGTTTTACGTCACCAGCCCTCATTTCTACAGGGTCGGTGCCTTGAATTGGATAAGAATGAATTTTTTTTTTTTTTCTTGGCCAAGCCACGTGGGTTTTTTACCTGTTTCCCGCAGCAGCCGCTACAAAACAAGGCGAGGGATTACAGAAGTGGCTCCACAAGCAGCAGCGAGCAGCCCATTAGCTGCTCTAATTAACGCTGCCTCATTAGCGCGCTCAGGGGCGCCGGGGCCGCGCTGTTTGCGCGTTCCTGTGGCCCTGCAGGACAAACAACCCCGCCCTGGGCACCAAGGGGTGGGCACGGCCAGCAGAGCCCTCCTCGGGCTCGGCAGGGACCCAGCCCAGCCCCGGGAGTGTCCGGAGCTCTCCCGGCACGGAGGGGGAGCCTCTGTCCCTGTCTGGGCCGGGGATGGAGCCGTGCCCCTCCAGAGATGCTCTTGCACCAGGGCAAATCCCGTTCCCTATCCAGGTCCGCGCCCTCTTCTTCTCCTTTCATTCTGCCCTTAGTCGGCAACAACCACCGAGGCAGAGGAAACCTTTCCTCCTGTCTGAAGGAGAGTTGGACCTGCACAAAAAGCAGGAGGTCAGGGTCTTCTGCTGTCCCTTCCTTGGATGAGCTGAAATTCACATTTCTGGCATGAAATGTGTCTGTGTAAAACCCTCCACGGGCATTTCTGCGGAGAGAAGCGTGGCACAGATTGCTGCAGCTCCCCTTTAGCCTGAGCCCAGGGGAGAGCAGAGTGGCTCAGCCACGGCAGCAGCCAGGGGCTGTCTGTTGTGAAAGAGGATTTTTAGCAGCCAAACCTGTAGTTATGAAATGAAGCCTGCCTCAAATATAACAGAGGAGGATCATAGAGGCACTTACTATAATTACTCCTAATGACACTGACACTAACCCATACGTTAGTTCCATATAAACCTTTTTCATTCCCTGTGCAGACAATGAATAATCAGCACCCTCCATCACTGCCTTTTGCAGGATGACATCATATTCCCCCGGACAAAGACCATCTCTTTGAACAGCACTTGCACCCAGATTTCCAGGGCGTTGAGTGCCACTGTAATAAAAGCTTGTCAAAATTGCCAGTGAATTCATTAAGATCAGGAGGGACAAGTTATCTGTAGGGCAAAACTGTTCCCAGTGGACCTTTTCATTAGCTTTTTATTGGAGTGTAATTTTCTAGGGTGTCATTTCATTTTATGGAGGAAATCTGTTTTAGGCTTGTTTCTTTTGCCATTCAAACTGTAAGGCACAAGTTAAGGGGCTCTGCTGGGAGAGTTTTGCAGTTTCTGGATGTTTTGGCATCCACCTGCAACTGTTTCCCTATGAAATACCTTTCTCCTACCTCTGTTTTGGCACTTGCTCAGCCCTACGTGAGTGAAATGCCTCTCTCAGCCTTGATTAGGCATCAGGCATTTGCTTGTGAAAACAACAGCTCCCTTTGCCTTTCCAACATCATTTTTCCTCCAGACAAAATTGGATTTATTGCATAAACAACGTGTTCACTATAGCCAAGGTGAGTTGGTGGTTAAAAGCAGCTGTGGTTTACATCCCTTTTCAGCCCACCAAAGCCCAGCCCTCTGATTTGGGCTGATGCATTCCCGCTGACAGCAGTAATTTCTAGTGACAGATACAGAAATGTCCTTAGGGAAAATACAATAGTGATGGAAGTTTCCTGTGGGAAAAAGGTTTTTTTCTTCTTCTTCTTCTTCTTCTTTTTTTTTTTTTTTTTTTTTTTTTTTTTTTTTTAAGTGCTTTCACCTTTTCTGTTCTTTTTTCTTTAGGGACAGTTTCATGACAGGTGTTTGAAATCTCTTCATCCTCTTAATTCCCTCATGGTTTTCCCTGTGCCTCACGAGGAACAATCGAGTTCTTTTAGGATCAAACCTGAAAATTTGGCTGTGCTTTCCAACTGTACTGGATATAAGTGCCAGCTGTGGTGTGGATTTGCTGCAATCACTGGAAAGGCCACACCTCTGTATGAAACAGTCTTTTGCATAGCAAGTGATACTGGGAGTTAAGTTGGATTGCACAATTCAGGCTCTAATCTTGACAGCAACGATAGCATCAATTCTGACTCAGATCCCTGTTTTCCCGTATCTCAGAGACAGGATATTTTTTGCACGGCAAATGGCAAAAAATTTACATGTATGTAAATGAGTTTAATCTTGATCCCACCACTCTGGAGTGAGTCCTAGGTCAGGGAAGTCTCCCACTGGATGCAAATGGCTCTTTATGAATCCCAGGTGGAACAAAGGTGGTACAGCCCTGCTTGAACCATCCCAAAATCTCGGGGATTGCAGTAAACAAAGGGGAGGAGACTGGCAGGGGAGGAGGGAGGTTACAACAGCACAGATCCTGAGATTCACCTGTTGTTCTAAAGCATTTGGTTGGGTCATAGTGCAGAACCCGAAAATTTCATTAAAACAACATTGGGAGGTGATAACATTGTACCTACTTACAGCAGCATAAATCAGCAGCGTGTCTGAGCACGGAAATGAGTAAGGGAAGAGCTGCCCACAGCTCCAAGCAGTAAATAACTGCCCAGCTCAGGCCACACTGCCTGAGCCTCACCTGTGACACAAAAAAAAGTGCAGCTCTCTCAGCCTGGAAGTCCATCAGCCTCAGGAAAATCCCAGGAGCTTGTGCTGACAGGCACAAATATCCACACTTTTTGTCTGTTTGTCTCACTGACCACCACAATTTCACTAAACTCAGCAACAATTTTCTTGGCCTGAAAACAGCTTGGAATTTGTTGCTTTGAGACAGATGTAGGTGTGTGTCTGAGTGCCCATCTCTGTCCTGCAGGTGGTTTAGAGAAGATAATGTGTCTCACTCGGAGTCTTTGCCTTCCTGAAGTGCACTGTGAAATCCTGGAGAGGGAGAACGGCCCTCACTGCAGGGCCTGCCTTGACTGAAGGCTGGGAGATCTCCACATCTGCAGGAGTGCTCCTCATGGCCTCACTCAGTCAGGATTTCTGATGTGTAGGGGATGTATTTGAACATCACATCCTTCATTCTGCCCTGAAAATTATTGATCTTTTTAACTGGTTTGGGTCCTTGATGCCATTCCCAGAAGGTTTTTTTTTGGAGCAACATGGAAGAAAATCATTAATTGATACATTTGCTGGCTTGCCTTTGAGTATTTTGCTGTAATTCTGGCAACTATTACCTCTGATAATGAGGAAATGTATCTTAATGGGAATTTAATTGTTGTTGTAGCACAGGACCCCTGTCTGGAGCTGGACCAGCTCAGAAATCCCTGTCCCAAAGAGCTCAGCTAGGATGAGATATATTGTCAAGCTGTTCCTGTAGCTTTCTTGCTTCTCCTTGGAGTGTTTGGCTATAGAATTCCTGGGTTTTGTTTTGATCAGGCCAGTGACTAAGATATTTATGCTGTAATTGCTGCTTGTTTCTCTCTGTTTGATTACAGTGTGCATGATTTGGGGAGCAGAAGGTTGATGGCACATGGAGCAATCCCTTGTTTTGGTTCTAATTGCTGAAGCTGTGCAGGGGAAGTGACAAACACCCCTCTGGGAGTCTGGATTAAGCTCTCAGCTGTGTCATTGTCTCCTGACATCTCCACAATTCCTGACAGGAGGGTGCAGCCAGGGGGGTCGGGCTCTGCTCCCAGGGAACAGGGACAGGAGGAGAGGGAACAGCCTCAGGTTGGGCCAGAGCAGGCTCAGGGTGGACAGCAGCAGGAATTTCCCCATGGAAAGGGAGCTCAGGCCTTGGAACTGCCTGGGGAGGTTTGGAGGGCCCATCCCTGGAGGTGTCCAAGGAAGGCCTGGGTGGCACTCACAGCTCTGGACAAGGTGGGCATCGGGCACAAGTTGGACTCAATGACCTTGGGGATATTTTTCAACCTTAATGATTCCATGATTTTGTAATCTTGTTGTTCTAAGCTGAGTCTTTTTTTGGGAGACATTTTCAGCAGGATTCCCCAGGAGGTTTCTTCTCAGTGGGCAGTCTGTGGTGGATCCTGTAAACTTTTGGATCCTGTTTGCTTTATATCTGAATCGTCCCTGCATTTTGAACAAACTCACCTCCAAATAAACTAGCTGGGATGGAGGAAAAGAGACATTTCCTCCAAGTCCTGTATAAAACCATCCTCAGAGACCCTGGGCTCTGGGGTGATGCTGCAGTTCCCAGTTTTCTTCCTGGCCTTGAGGAGCTTTGGGCTGGGATCTGTGAGGGAGGAGCTGGAGGACGCAGCCGCTGCTCAGGGCTCACTACAGTTACTTTAATTGGGACAACTGTGCTCCAGGATCCTGATGAGGCCTGCTGTGTTCATTAGAAATTGATGGTTATTACAATTAATCATACACTGGAATTAATTACTGGGGAGAAAAACTATGGCTGTGTTGATCCATCCATGAGAAAGAGAGCAGAGATTCCCTCTGTGGCACTTTCTTTTCTTGCCATTTGTGCTGATTTCCAGGAGGTTCCCAGTGAATGCTCAGAGTGACAGTTGGATGTATTTATCTGCTGTAATTCATTCCCTTCTGCAGCCCCATCTCCAAACAACAAAGCAGGAGAAAATAACTGCTCAAGCAGCCCTTAATCCACCCCAGTGAAGGCAGAGACGCTCTGAACTGGCCTGACAGGAATGATGAGCGACAGAGCTGGGGGCCCTGCAGGGAAACCTGGCCCCATAAACCACCTAATCCCGCTGGATCCCGGTGTCTTTGGAGCTGCTGGAAGTGTTCTGAGGCAGAAGATGTTGTGGGGCTCTTGAGTCCTGATGTTCTGGGGCTTTATCTACTTATTATGGGGGAGCGTGTGCCTGAGACCTCGAAAAATGGGATTTGATCTGGACCTGGAAATTTGCTCAAAGCAGACAGGAAAACTGAGGCAGAGGGACTCACCCCATGGGTAAATGTTGAAAGTGGACAGGAAGGAGGCTACATCCAGAATAGTTTTTGTCCTTGATTTTATGCATTTTTTAGCATGGACTGATAAAATCTGATGACTCTTATCCCAATTTTATCATGAAAAGCAGTGGAGAGTCAGGGCATTCTATGGAAAGAGCAGTGACACCCTCAGGAGCAGAGCAGCAGAAGACACTTGACATTCAAAGCACAAAAATGCAAATTCAGGTGTTCAGGGATAAATAACTGATCAGCTACAAACAGGGGAAATTTGAAGTGAATTTAGGATGACACAGAGATTTTTCTGCCCAGAGATGAAACATTTTGGAGACATCCAGCAAACCTCCTGCCCTCCCTGTATCAGTAGATGGGGAGTGCTCAGGAGGAAGAGGAGCCCAGATCCAGCCACAGATCCAGGCTTCAACCACCAAAGGTGGGAATTTAAAATCAGTCCCACAGCCAGTGGCTTGTCCAGTGCAGGATCTTTGTCTTTTACCTGGTATTTCTATGGATGGTGAAACTCCTGCAGAACATACCCAGCCACTTGAGCAATGCTGTGAATGGGAGGAAAAATTCCTCCCTCGTCCCAGAGGCCACCAGCTCGTGCCCTCAAGCAGGAGCTTTCATTATCCCCATTTTTTCCCCTTGGGTTATAGGACTGCCAGTGTTATTTGCAGTTGTAAAATTTTCCAACTCAAGTTTGAAACCCAAACGTTGTTGTTTGTCTCAGTCTCCTTCCTGCAGCTGCAAATTCCTGTGCTCTGGACACAGCCCCCTGTAGGAGCCCACCCTGTCAGGAAACACTGACTGGAAATTGTGGGATTAATTCAGTTTTATTTATTCTTTGGTTCTAGATTTTATATTTATTTCCAATAAATAAGACTGAGAAGTCCCTTCCCCCTTTTTCCCTTCCCAGCTGAGGGGCTTGCAAGGGTGTGGAAAGAAGCACATGAAATCTTTTTATTCCAAAGGAAAAATATTATGGAAAGCAAGAGCATCCAAGAGTGGCTGCTTTGGTAGAAATGGGCAGCACAAGCAGCTTCTTCAGCACATGGAATGTCCCGTGAGGCAGGACTGGCACTCCTGGCAGCAAACCTGGCAGGGGAGGGGAGGAGTTACTCTGGAGTAAATATTTCTCTGGAGTCATCTACACAGAAGGGGAACAGGATGGGGGAAAAAAGGAAGAGATCCAGGGATTTGCCCCCAGCAACATCTGTGTTTGTTCTGCAGAGTGCTGGATTAGGGGAAGCACCAGGGGCTCGACATTGAGTAGAGGAAAGTCCTCATTGGCCTGGGATGGGGACAAAAGCTGGGAATTCCTGCTGGAGAGGTGGCAGGGCCCTGGGAGCCCCAGCTGGCCACACCTGCCAGCCCTGCTGCTACACACAGCTCCACAGCTCTCTCATGGGCTGCTTTAGTCGAGTTTTTTTCTTTTTTCCTGGTCTTACTTCTGCCTTTTTTCCTGCCCTGCTCTCCTGGCAGTGGCAGTGAGGCACTGACTGGGTTTGATGCTTTGCTGGCAGGGGAAGCCCTGCTGGGTTCATCAACTCCTCAAAAGCAAAGCCTGGCAGGGCAGCAGGCACAGAGGACACAGAATGATGGAATTGTGGATCCTGCAGCCCTCATCCTGCAGCCAGAGAAGGCTCTGAGACCTCTCAGGACAGGCAGAACCCCAGAGCCCAGCTGAAGGCTGAGGATGTTTTTCCCTGCTTGGCTCTTCCACCATCCCAGCCTTGTGCCATGGCAGGGGGATCCCTGAAGCAAATCAGAGCGAACCTGGCCCTGGTCGTCCCCTGAAAAAACTCAGGTTCAGTGTCAAGGACGTGCTTTGGGAGCAGAGGAACCGAGAGCTGGTGCTGAGGGGGTGTGGAAGAGGCTCAGACTCTGACCTTCAGTGCCACGAGCACAAACAGAAATCCCCGGGTGCGATGTTTTTACTTTCATCAGGGCTCTCCAGATGTGGAGGGGCCCCTGTCAGATGCTGGGCAGCGATAACTCGGAACATGTAAATAAATCCATCTCTGCAGAGATCCCGGCTCCGATGGTGCGGGCTGTAAACTGCAGCATTTGTAGCTCTCATTTCCATGATCAGATGGGGAAGGGAGGTAACAAAGGGTGCAGCTGCCTGCCCCACAAACTGTCTCCGAGATCAACAGATTCCCTCAGCCCCCGAGGTGCTGGAGTCTTTAATCTCCAGCTCCATGGAGATGCTCCACGCCATTAGCAGCTCGCTCATTACTCCCTCTTGCTCCATTCTTACCCAAAGCCCTCCAGATAAAAGGGGAGACGTTTAAAGCTCGGTTTTCTGTGGCAGTTTCCTACTCGGCGCAGTTTTACCCCGCCTCTTCTTTCTCCCTGGATCTGAGAATCTCCCAGATTTGTTTGTGGTTTTCATTTTTTCACAGGAAGTTCAGACTTTCCTTTCCCTTATTAGGAACGTCTGTAATTCCGTCTCCTACACATCCATTTTACCATCCTTAAAAAACTTCTCCTCCACACCTTTCTGCATCCCAGCCCCAGCTGGTTATGATCTTGTTCCCCCACTGGGTGGCTGCTCATGTGTTTATTTGCAAAACTGGATGCAGATCTTTTAATAGGAACATATTTTCATTTAATTTCCAGCTTTCCTTGCTCCAAAGAGAGGCGGAAACTTTGCAGAAGGAAGATCTGAGGATTTTTTTTCCCCAGTCCCAGCCAAAATCTGAAAACAGGAGTTGTTATCTTGACTCTGCTGCTCTCTCAGCTTTGACTTTGTTTTCCCACTTATCGATAGAATCAATAATTGATAAATATCCCAGGGATGCTGGAATCTTTAATTAGGTAGAGCATTTCCAATCTGCAGCTCTCTGAGGCAGAGCTAATTTTTAATGTCCAGAGAAAAAATATTCTGGAGGAAGGCCTGGCTCTTCCCAAGAGAGAAGGAATAAAGGGATGGGGATCAATTCCTTTGAAGCACAGACTCCCAGGGGATTTGCATGGCTTCTGCAGATGGTAACTGGGAAAAGGAAGGTTGGTTTGAACTGGTTTATAGAGAAGAATGGAAAATTTAGAGAGCTCCTCATCCGAGAGAGGTTGAAAACTCCTGATGTCTGGAAATGGGTCAACATTGGGGTGGAAGAAGTCAACAAAGATTTGTTCCAACTTTCATGTCAGTTCCTTTGTGACTGTAGCCCTGTGGGCTGTTCCAGGGATGGGTCAGCTCCCAAGAATAATCCTGGAACTGGTGAATTTTAAGGAGCTCTGATTTTAATTCATATAGTTTAGTTTCTGTGGTTTACATCAAAAGACACCAATGCTGGGAAAACCTCTGCAGCAGCCACACCTCAGTTTTGAGCAGGGCAGTTCATTCACACCTCCTCCCGTGCTCTTCCTTTTAAGCTCTAGTAATTGTTTTAATAAACAAAACAGTTTTCTTTCCAGAGCGTTCTGCCCTTTTAGCTGCCAGTCCCTTACTCTGTCTCCCTATGCTATGATTTGTTTTGGTTTTCCTTCCTCTGAGTTTGTTTCTAGATTTTTATTGAGTTAGAGATTTTTTTTTTTTTTGGGAGTCCAGGTAATTCATTCCTTTCTCAGAGACATTCCCTGCTCTCAGCTCTCCAAATCCTTCTGCTGTGCACCCAAACAGGGCAGGGAGCTCTAGAAATAGGGAATTGCTGTCTGCTTACCCGATCTACATGCACAAATTGACATTTTTATGTGCAAATGCAGCTTCTTAGGTATGTAACTGCCTAGGTGTATACTTAATTTCTCTTTCAAATACTCCACCAATTCCTTCTGCCACTTTCACTCGCTGCAAATTAGGGTCAGTGTAATTTAACCGCATCCTCAGTGAAAACTGGTGTGAACAAGGAGAGAATTGGGTTTATTGTCTGTGTGCTGTGCTGAGGTAAGTTGACTTTGCCGCATATTTGGGATATTTGCCGTTCTGAGTGTAGGAAATACCTGCACAAAGCCAACCCCGGTGCGGGTAGCGGGATGGTGCCACCACCAGAGCCCCGCGTGGTGCTGACCAGTGAATTCCAGCTGGAGTTGGAGATGTGATGATTAATTTCCAGCAGTCCCACAGAGGAAATTATCCTCGTTAAATCAATCCAGGAGAATTTCAGCCCTTGCATAAAAGGCAGCCTAATTGCCTCGGTGAATGGAGGATGAAGTGCAGGACAGTGACAGGAAGTTCACACACGCCTCGCGCTGTCATTAACCATTGCACAAGAGCCTGAAATGTTTACTCACCCGGCCAATAACATGTTTGTGCTCCCTCTTTATTTGGCTTTTTTTGACCTTCTTTAATTGCGGCGGGAAGGGGGGAAAACATCGAACCTCGATGCCGGGTCTCTGTCAGATGTTCAGCCCAATTCCATAGAGCAAAGATCCGGGTCTGTCTCAGTGCTTGGGAACACCAAGCGAGGTTTGTTGTTATTTCCACCCTGCCCTACTTTGTGCTGTCGCTAATCCTGACCAGGAGCTGGGATGGGGCTGGAGATTCCTTCGGTCACAAGGTGCAGCTTTCCCTGCACGGAGCCTTTCCCAGGCACGGGGGCAGTGAGACATTTCATTTATTGGCTGCGCGGGGTGATTTACTGACATCACATTCATGGGAGTTCAGCTCACAGGGAGCCCGTGGAGCAGAAAAGCAGCTGAGGAATGAGGCAGCGAGTGTTCTGAGGCTCTGTGACTCAGCGGGTTGCAATTGGGTCATGTAGGGGAAGAAAGGGATGGCCGCTGTCTCTTCCCACTGGGAACATCAGTGGAGGTGCCTCGGGGGCTCTGCTGGGTGTGAATTCAGGCTGGATGAAGATTTTCCATCCCCCTCTGTCCGGGAAAGGCCGGACTGGAGATTTGTCAGTGTCCAGGCTGAGTGCGGAGGGTTGTGTGTGGTCCCTGTCGCTTTCTGGGACTTGGGTAAACACCCGTGGCTTTGTTGTGTTCTGAATAGGAAAGTTAGCCCCAAATTAGCGCTAATGTGAGGTCATTTAACCCTTACGGGAGGTCTTTTGCGAAATCATAATAGAGCCAAGCAGGAGTCAGCCCAGCCACTCACAGACCCCTGCAAGATTGACAAAGCGCACCATTATCATGAGGTCAAAAATGTAAATACTCCCAGAGCAGCCGAGAAAAACTTTCCTCCTGCTGGGTTGATTATTCCCAAAACAGGTGCTGCTCCCAAATCCCCGGGCAAAGGCTACAAGCTCCCCGCGTTGTTCCTACAGGAGAATTAAAAGTGAATTGGAGCCGGGCTGAGCGTCAGCATCTCTGCAAGCAGCGATTTCCTTGACACAATGAAAGGTCAGGGCAGCTCTCCCTCCAGTTTCATTGTCCAGCCCTGGAAACAAGAGCTGTAATTGCCATGGAAAATAACCGAGTGCGGTTTGGTTGGGATGGGAATAGGCGCTGTGGCATCCAGTGGGTGCAGACCCTGCTGTCCTCTCCCTGGCACGGGAGATTTTCCAGCCTTCCCTGCCCCTGGGCACTGGGAGCAGCGCCAGTCCTGACCTGTGATGTGGGGTCTGTACACGGGGGGGATTCTGATTCCAAGCAGGGTCCATCCTGGGTGAAAGCTGTGATGATTTTTGGGATGAAAATTACCTTTAGGAAGGAATTGTTTCCTGTGAGGGTGGGGAGGCCCTGGCACAGGGTGCCCAGAGAAGCTGTGGCTGCCCCTGGATCCCTGGCAGTGCCCAAGGCCAGGCTGGACAGGGCTTGGAGCAGCCTGGGACAGTGGGAGGTGTCCCTGCCCGTGAGAGTGCTGGGAAGAGAATTAAACTGTGGGGCACTCCGTGGGATCAGAGGAGATGGAGACCAATCAGCCCAGACCCCTGGAGCCCTTATCTGTGCACCAGCAAAGGGAAGAACGAAGTTGGCTCCTTCCCATATTAAACCCACTTAAAGCTTCCATATCATTTAGGTCCATACTTTGAATCCAAAAGTCAGGAAAAAAACCTTGTTCCCTCTTTCCTGGTGAAAACCTGGCTGTGCTTCCCTGAGTGCCAGTGAGCTCTCTAATTCCAGCCTTCCCAGGAGGATTCTCGGGGTTGTTGTTGAGAAATCCTTTCCTGCCAAGCACTCAGCAGGACCGGAAGCTCCGGATACCTTCCCATCTGCAAAGGCAATCAGACAAAATGCCAAGCCCAGGGGGCAAAATTTCAGTCTTGGTGCCAGTCTTGCTTATTACATATCTGGGTTCTGCAGCCTGCTAGACTTTCATCATATAATTTATTTGCTTCTCAACATCCCTGCAGTTATTAAAAGCACCGTGCTCGGGACTGCCACCCAAGGTTTCTCTAATTGGTACATCTGCCTTTTGGGGCACGGGGATTGTTCATTTTACAGCCTCCCCTGGGGCCAGAATTCGATCTGGGTTCCTGGTAGCCAGGGGGGCTGCCTGGGGTCCTTAGGACCAGGGAGATCACAGGGACAAGGATCAGATACTGCAGGGATGGGCTCTGGAGCAATGTCAGCCAAAAGTCAAGCTTGGGTCAAGGGGGAGAGGCTCTGAGTACCCTCACCTGCCATGGTGCCAGGGGCAGTTTGTCCTTGTGTGGAAGGAAAGGACAATCCCCAATCCAGAATCCCCCTGGGGAAGGCTCACAGGGCCCTGCACTGCCCTGTCTGGCCTTGTCTCCACTGAAGGTTCAAGGCTGGGCTCCCCAGAGAGCCTCTCACCGGATGGGATTCAGTGACTGGGAGCAAGGAAAGCTCCTCAGGTCGTGGTGTGTTCCCCATCCGTGGTCCTGGGCAAGGTTAGAGGCATAATGCCATTAATGCCATCCCTGGAATGCAAAGGCAGTGCAGACCTGAGGCAGGGAATATCCCATTCCTGCCCCTGAGCACCTTCAGGTGCAGGGACCCAAATGGAGACCCAGGCAGGCCAGCTGGGAGCCTCAGCTCTCATTTCTCTGACCTTTTATTCAAGAATGGGTAAAACACATTGACATTGTTAACAGCAAGGCTTTCAGCAACCTTCTGGCATCCTTCACCTGAGCCTATCTTCAACTTTGCCTCTCCACTGAGCTCTGAGGGTGGTTGTGCTGTCCTAGCTCTGACTCAGATTAGATTTTTCTGATTTATCCTAAAATGATTTCATTCTATGCTGAAAATCAGAGCAGCAGGGGCTGCTTTCACTGGCAGTGATTAATCCTAAAGCTGCTGTAGGAGCTCACAGGAAAAGGTCTCACTGTCAAAGCCATAAATCCTCCAGGTTCAGGTGAAATCCGAGCTTCCTTTTGTGCCTTTTTGGGACTCAGCTGCGCTTGGGTTTTGGCCAGGAGCACCAGTTCCTGCTGCAGCAGACACACAGTTTGTGCTGGTGCAGCCTAATTTGTTTGATCTAGCTTCAAACTGGGGTAAAAATGCATTGCTAAAAGTCACATCTCCCCCAGTGGTTTGCGTGGGTGAGGAGACACTCAGGGTAGGCAAATTTCCCTAAGACTCGCATGAAATTACTCCCAGTAGGGTCAGGGCTGCAAATCCCATGGGAGCCCTGGGGGTGGCTCCTGTCCAAGGGCTCCATGTGGGACTGCCCAAACAGGCCTGGGACCAGAACAGGCTCAGAGGTGCTGGGAGGCAGAGCCCAGGCACAGGGACACAGAGCAAGCACAGGCTGGGGCTCCTGATTCCCACTGCAGGGCCTTGCAGATAACCCATGGCAGCAGATCCTCAAATTCCAAAGGGCAGCTCTGATCTCTGCTCCCTGTGGCAGGGACAGGACCTTGGGAATGGCTGGAGCTGTGCCAGGAGAGGTTTAGGTTGGATTTTAAGGATTTTAGCACTGCCCAGGCTCCCCAGGGAATGGGCACAGCCAGAGCTCCAGGAGCTTTGGACACTGCTCCCAGGGATGCTCAGGGTGGGATTTTTGCAGGGTTGGACTCTATGATCCTTCATCCCCTCCAACTTGGGATATTCTATGATTTTATCCTCCCTGAATATCACTGATACAGATAAATCAGGTTTTCCATTCTCAATGGTCCCACCAGGCCATCAGTGCCTGGGATTTGGGGGCCATAAAACTGTGGGGAAAATACAACAGCATCAGCTCAGAAGGGAGGCAGGCTCTCAGATCACAGAGTAAAAGAGAGTTGATTGATTTATTTAACAAAGCCCAAGCAACAGTTGGTTTTGTAAGAGGCATGTGCTTCTTGCAGGAGGCATTTTCTCAGAGGAAGGAAAATCCCCAGGCCCCGAGGGCCAGCAGCTCCCATGTGCTCCCTGCCACCCAGGACATTCTTGGTGCATCTCTGGAAATGTTGCAAAATACCTGTTTTTTCCACTCCATGGGATAACTGGTACCTTGCAGTGAACTTTCTCTTAATCCCACAACAACAATCTGCCCCGAGAAGCAAATTCCAGCCCTGCAGAGGCTGAAAAAACTAAATTTACCTTCTGGATTTGCCGTGCAGGAAGGCTCCTGGGTTTGTACATTTGACCTACATGCTGGGCAATCCAAAAACAACCCAATAAGTCCCTACAAGCTTTGGTTAGATTTGTTATCTCAGCAGGCGATGCACTGATAGGATTTGGATTTAGGTTTCATTTCAAATGGGAAGATTTTTCACTGTAGGTGTTGGATTCTGGCCTGGCCAGGAAGACGAAGCAACAGGAGCAGGGTGGGTGAGTCAGAGTTAAGTGGGCCTTTATTTGGTATCAAATATGACAGACAGGTGCCAGCGAGGAAGCTGAGCTTGCCCACTACCAGAGGGTGGAGCAGATGGGTATCTGGGGCTGCTTCTCTCCTCAGGGCCCTGGGGAGGATGGTTGGGAGGGAGGATGCTTGGGACAGACAGTGCTGGGGGAGTTGTAGCTCTGGCAGGAGCCATCAGGGCACAGCCCAGCTTTTGGGCTCTGGGGGCAGAGGTGGCAGCAGGAGATGGGCTGGGATTGCCTGGATCACACCTCCTGCAGGGCTGGGTGCAGCTGCAGTGTGGATGGAGGGGGCTGGAATCACTCCAAAGGGTCCCAGCACTCCCTGAGAAATCTTTTCCCTGAGCTGGGCCCAGCCAGAGGCAAGGGCTGCTCATGCTATCACACAAAGGGGACACACTGCAGCAGCTCCCTTGAAGATAGACCCCAAAAGTTGAAGTTTGCCTGTTCTCCAACCCAGGACTGTTAATTTTTACAGGAAGCTCCAGCCCTGCTGGCTTTGTTTGGGCTTTGCTGCATCATCCACATGCTGTCCCTGCAGGATTTTGGGGGCTGCTGACTGCAGGTTGGCAGGACAAAGCTGGAGCCCCTGAGGGGAAGGAGCAGGACCAACACTGGGATGTTCCCAAGAGATTTGCAAAGGGAAATCCAGTCTCTCTGTGCCTGTAAAGAGCTGAGAAGATCCTTCATCCCCTCCACAGGACCACGGGCCTGTGCAGGAGCTGGGGCTGTGTTCCCTGAGTGGTACCAGGACAGCTCTGACTCACACAGGGCCTTTGGCCTTTCCAGTTTTCTCCCTGGGAATGAGATCCAGTTCCCACAGGTGCTGTCCCCAGCCCCTGCCCAGCCTCTCCCCTGCCTCTGCCTTTGCATTTGAATGCTTCAAGAGCAGGGGGTGTCTCCATACCAGGCCTGGGATCCAAGCTCAGAATCCCAATTCCAGGGACAATTTCAGAGTCAAATCAAGATTGTGGAACTGACTTCTTCCTCTTCTCTATAAATAATCAGGTCCCACAGCTGTTTTCTCAAGCTGTTGTGGGAAAGTCAGCTCCTGTAAAATGCTGAGGCAGAGAAAGGCAGGATGACTTCTGCTGTGTGCCCATTCTGGCCACCCCAAAACATCCTCTGGTCCAGTATCCCATGAGTGATTCAGATGAGTAATGACAGGTGTAGAGCTGAAGTGAGAAATAATTAAAATTTGCAGTGCTTTGATGAGTCCAGTACTGACCAGCACAGCACTAATATGTCCTGAGCCCTGGTTCTGCTTGGAAACCACAAGCCAGGTCCTTGCTAGGTGGAGGATTGGCTTTAAAATTGCTTCACTTTGTGGGGTGTGTGAGGGAGTTATTTTCCTTTCTGTCTCTTCATTCCTGAGCCTGTAGAAATTGGGGTTTGGAGCGTTTTGCAATGATCCTGAAGGACGGAGATTTTTGTGTAGAGAACACTTTCACATGATGGGATGATTACAGGAAGCCAGGCTTGAAGAGGCAACTAAATAAACTAATAACAGCAAGTATCAGCAGATTTGAGATGAAACCAGGGAGGCTGGCACGGCTGAGATGTTATTAATTCCAGATGTTGCTCACAGATAAATATCTCTGGCCTGAGCTTTTCTAATTACCAACAGAAACTGAGCTGTCACATAAAGATGCCTCTCAAGGCTCGCTGAGCACATTCATTATAGTCCAGGGAGGACTGATATCCATTCATATTTCCTTTTTTTTTTAATTTGTTACTCAGGAATTTGCTGAATGAAATCCCATTTCTGTGCTGTGCTCAGAGGTTGGGATCCACAGCTGGGTGAGGGGAGCAGACACAGGATCCAAACACTCTGGAGCCTGAACCCGAGCCCAGCTGTGCTGCTGGGATCTGCCACGCTCCTGATAAGGGTAATTAATTCTGAGCAGCCCAGGACACCTCTGCCAGTGCCATTTCCATATCTCTGCTCAGCCAGGGCTGATTAAGGAGGAGTGGAGTCAACTGAGGTACCCGAGACCAAACTCATCTCTGCTGCAGAGTCACTGCCTGACATCAGATAACTTCCTGAGGAGAGGCAGCTTTGATCAGGCTGCAGCACTGGGGGAAATGGTTGGGAGCAATCCCTGATGTTTTGCATCTGGTCCATTCTCAAAACTGTTTTCATGTTGGGAAGTTTCTCTCGGGGAGGAATGGCAGCACTGAGGAAGTGTGGGCCCAGCCCTGAGCCCTTCCTGGTGCTGCTGGCATCACTGACAGCACCTCCTGCTCCTGGCACGGGGATCACTGGGGGGAAATCCAACTCCTGGGGTTTTTCCAAGAGGAAATGTGTGTTTGGAGTTGCAGGTGTGAGGCAGCCGGTGGGAGGGAAGCCCTGGGAGCTGGGTATGTGCTCCCTGGTGGATGCTGGGGTTAGAAAATGAAGTTGCCTTAGAGCCAGGCTGAAATTCCTGTTAAAAAGGCTAGTTCTCTGTGAAACCTTCCCCTGGCTCATTCCCTGTGTGTATTTGGAGCTGAACATCACAGGAAGCCTGGGCAGCAAACTGGGCTGGAATGGGGAACATCCTTGGGACATCTCCAGGCAGCTCCTTCCAGACCAAACTGGGATGGGCACTTCCCACTCTCCTGCTGCCTTTGCATTGACAGGTGTCAGCTCAGCTCTGAGGAGAGCACGGGATGAGCTCAGGGCAGACAGTGCAGAGAAAAGTGAAGCTTCTCCCAGCAGGAGAAGGTGTCTGGGCTGGGGGTCATGTTTGTTTGTTTAACTGGAGCTGCCTGCCCTGGAGCCCCTGAGCTGGGTCAGTTGTTTGCAACCCAAACTCGTTACTGAGTGAGAACTGGTAGAACTCGCTAAGGACAACAGAATTTTCCTATAGCCCCCTGGGCTACAACAGATAATAACAAACTGGCTTGACTCTATTAAAAAGACATTTAAGCATCGGGTCACATTGTTTAGTGGTACTGAGATCCAGCAGAGCCAGCTGGATTCCCAGGAATCCTGCAGATAGAGGCTGGAAAACTGGTGGGAAAGGGTCAGTGAAGGGTTTATCCTTGATTTCTCCAGAAGGCCAAAACCTCCTTTTCCCTCATTATTCCCCTGACACTGCAGAGGTACTTGTGGAGCTCTGCTGTGCCTGTGCTGTGCAAACAGAGGGAAGGGCAGTGCTGCCAGACTGAGCCTTGCAGCCCGAGGAAGTTTTAGTTCATCTTTTTGTTCTGCCTTCTCAAGGAAAAGGCTCTGGGAGACACAGGGACTCTCACTGGGAGAGGTGATCTGGTTTGGATATCAAAGGATTGAATGGCACAAGGTGTGGGTTTTTTTGCTGGAAAAGCACCTGAAGCAGCCCCATCTCACTTTAACCTGCTCCAGGCTGCTTCCTCTTGCTGTGTATTAATTGCTGAAGTGTTTTAATAACCTTTGGTCAAAGGCAACTGCAATTCCTGGCACATCACAGGACAGCTGGAAAGGATGTTTGACAGCTGTCAGTGGGAAAAGCTGTGTATCCTAAAGGGATTAGAGTCCTTGCTTTGAAGTTCTTTACAAGTTGTACAGCAGAGAAGCCAGACTGGGAACAGGGAGTGTGGAATGGCTCAGGTGAGGTCACACCACAAATCCTCAATGGAGGGAGAAACAGGAACACTGGGATGTCAGGGACACAGGCCCACGCTGCTCCTGGGATGAGTTAAACATCCAGGGGCAGCCCCAGCTGCCTCTGCAGGGCTGGAGACCCTCTGGGTGATGCTGTCTCCATCCTGGAGCTGCTGCTGTGTCCCTCACAAAACGCAGCTAATCCCAGTCTGCCCCTGGATGTTTAAAGAGGGTTTAACAAGCCAAACACAAGAGCAACCCTGTTGCCTTAGAGAGGGTGTAGCTGTGAGCAAAATTTGTCCCTCTCTTTTAAACTTTGCAGTTTGTCTTGACTGCTGCATGCTTTATTTTTAGAGCATCATAAAAGGCTTTTGTTCCAGGGTATATTTAACAGGGGAGTGGAGGGGAAGTGGGAGGGTTTTGTTCACAGAGAATGTATCTCTTGGTCTCTTTCTTCTATCCCACCCCCTCACCAGATACTCTTGGAGGGTGGAGTATAAATGAANAAAAAAAAAAAAAAAAAAAAAAAAAAAAAAAAAAAAAAAAAAAAAAAAAAAAAGAGAAAATAATAATTAGAAATACTGAAATCATAGTCAAAGGGATTGTCTGGGCGTCCAGGCCTGGAGGCCTCCGAGGCGCCACAAAACTTCCATTATCACAAAAAAGACACAAAAGGTGCCCAAGAGGATGGAAGAGGCAGGACAGGGGTGGTCCTGTCTGGCAGGAGCAGTGCCCAGTGGCACATCACAGCTGGGCTGGTCCTGAGCCTCCTGCCAGGGCTGGCACCAGGGCTTTGCCAGCACAGAAGGGTCTGGAGGGGTTGTTCCTCTCCTGGAGGGGTTGTTCCTCTCCTGGAGGGGTTGTTCCTCTCCTGGAGGGGTTGTTCTTCTCCTGGAGGGGTTGTTCCTCTCCTGTGCCTGTCCTGGGGGAGCAGACAGAACCATCCCTGCTGCTCTGCAAAGGGCCGAGCCTGAAGAGCTCAGCCAGATCCAGAGGTGGCACAGGACACCTTTCACCGAGACAAACCTGGCCCTGCTCAGCTCTGCCACACACATTTACATCTCTCTTTCCTCTGCCAGGGCTTTTCCCTGCAGAGGTCAGAGCCCTGTCCTTCCCCTGCCTGCTCTGGCAGTGTTTTCTCCTCCTTCACTTTTGTTGCTGGAGTCTGTAAAGGTTGGAAGAAACTCGGAAATCCCCCGAGGGGATGTTGCAGCTCTGCAAGAACCAGAGCCAGTGAAATCCTCTCTGCCTGGATGGGGTAAAGGACAAGGACTCAGAGCTGCCACTGTGGGCACCATGAACTGGGCAAGGCTTCATTAATTTGGAGATACAATCAGAGTATTGATCAACTGCTGCCACAACTGCCACAGATGAGTGCTTTACTTGGCTTAACAGGACACGGCCCTGCCCGTGGCAGGGGGCTGGGACTGGATGATCCTTAAGGTCCCTTCCAACCCAAAGCACTCCGTGATTCTTTATGGAGAATCTGACTTTTGGGTGTTGCTGTCCCCTGCTCCTGGTGTTCTCCTGCAATCCCCGCTGGAGTTTGCATTGCTCCAGACCCTTGGTTTCCATCCCCAGTAGCAGCCTTTGCCCAGCCACTGCATCCCTGGCAGGCAGGATTCCCACAGCAGAGTGGAGCCCCCCACGTCCTGGCAGATAGCCTGAGCCAGCAGCCAGGGAGCTCTCTGAGGGTGTTGTACCCAAATTAAAGAGCTCTGTGCTCACACGTGCCTGTGTGGACACCACTCCTGCCTGCCCCGCCGGGCTGGAGCCCCTGTGTCCCCAGGGCTGTGCTCCGTGCTGGGTGACACCTCCAGAGCTGAGCGGGGCAGGCAGCAGTGAGACACCATGGGGGGTGAGAACGAGGGGTGGAAGCCTTTCTTTTTCCCTTTGTTTTAAGGCTTGTATCAACTTGCCTGGCAAAATCCTCCCTTGCCTTCCAAATCCAGTCACCGTGAGTCACGGCTGAGCCCATCCTCTGCCTCCTCATTGCAACACGGATGACAGAAACCATCCAGCAAGAGGGCTTGAATCCCTGATGAGTTTTGTTCTATTGCACAAACCTTTTCCCCGTGTGCAGGTGAGTTGCTGCAGAGGTGTTGCCTGGGTGATATTCCCGCAGCCCCTGCCCAAAATTCCTGCTGGAATAATGCTCGGTTATCCCAGAGAAAAGTTATCCCACAGCCCTGCTCCTGACCCAGAGTAGTGCAATGTTCCCTGAGCCGGGATATTTAGGGAATGACTTGCTATCTAAAGTTAGGGGGGTTAAGGGTCATTTTTGTA
>WEIU01005948.1:150117-186068 GCA_013389925.1 Aegithalos caudatus | reverse complement strand
TCTGGAGTGAGCAGCTGAGAGGAGGTGAGGAAAGGCAGGGAAAGGTTTTCCTGCCAGTACAATTACCACGGAGAAACGAGAGGAAACTTTCTCCTTCCCTAATTCATTCCTTTATAAACACATGCATTTTGTCAGTATATTTATATATAAAGAAACAACAAAGGACGAACCAACTCCATTAAAAAAATGACATCTCCTTGGCATGACAAGCGATACAACCCATCCACCAAACTGAAACTCATTATCCCCGAGACGAATCCTTGCTCCCGCCCCTCTCTCGCGTGTGCCGGGGGGGATTTTCCCTGCGGGCCGGCAGGGACAGGGTTACGCTGCACCTGTCTGGGTGTACCTGTCCCAGGGCACCTGTCCCGGCAGCCAATCCCGGCTCTGCCGCCCCACCTGTGCGAGCCCGGCCGCGCTCCTGCCATAAATCAAACACCTCGCAGGCGATGTCCGTGTGAGCAGGCTCCGAGCACGGCTCAGCGCTGCCTGCCGCTCCCGACACCGCGGACATGTCCAATGAACTGGAGTAAGTGCCGGGGGATTATCCCTTTTCCCAGCTTTTCTCGCTGCCGGGCTTGGATGAGATTCCTGGGTTGCTCTTCTGCCTGTGCGGCTGTCGGCAAGGGGAGTAAAGAACGGGATGGGAGCGTTTTCCTGATTTTTTTTTGGAGGTGCTTTGAGGGGGAATCACTTTTTAAAGAATCGCTTCTTAAGGAATCGCTTCTTAAGAAATCGCTCCTTTTTATTTGGGACTTGTTATAAATTCACGATCCTGGTTACTTTTTTATCCCCAGCCTAAAACTGACACATGGAATTTCTGTCTAGAGTCTGCTCTGCCTCTGTCCAACAAAATTTAACAGGAGCTACAGGAATCTGATTTAACTTTATATATATTTATTTGAGAAAATACTTCCCAAAGTATTTACCAGTCTCTAGTTTCTAAGGGTGGGGATTGTTGTGTGTATTTTTTTGTTTGTTTTTGTTGAGGGGTTTATGATTTTTTTTTTTCCTTTTCTGTTTGTTTGGGTGAAGGTTTGGATTTTTTTTTTTTTTCTTTCTTCGGGTTTTTTGTTTGTTTTGGGGTTTGNGGGTTTTTTGTTTGTTTTGGGGTTTGATTTTTTGATTTTTTTTTTTTTAAGTAAATGAATTCACACTATCACCCTATCAAATAATTTAACCTTTTAAATAAGAAAAAGCCCTTAACACCTATCCATCCTGTATAAGTCTCGCTTCCAATTTTGGCACCCTCGAAATATTTTGGAGTTTTGGATGCTGATGGCATCAGCAGAGCACCTCGTGCCTCTCACCTCAGAAATAAACGCAAACGAGTGTCAGATTGGCGTGCCAGGGGTGGGGAAGGAACTGTGAATCAACTGTGAATGCTGCTGACAGTCAGTGCTAAACGTCAGCCCAGGCTAGAACCCCCTAGGAAGGATCTGTGTATTTATCAAGAACTAGAAATTGTGTATATCTGTGTGGAGATCTGGTGCTTCCAAGGTGTTTTTTTTGGGAGAAAACCGCACGCCTGTGTGTGTTTACAAGCCTGACGGAGCTGCTGTGTCAGCCAATCTCCTCTTAATTAAGAACCCTGAAAAGGCGCAGCAGTAATTATTATTTTATGAAAATAGTGGGATCAATCTGCTCGGATTGATTGAGAACCTGCGACTGAAATTTCCGCTTTTTGAAGTTTCTGGGCAATTTGTAACTGGTGCTTTTTAGGTTGGATAGTTCGGGCATGCGTTTGGCTCTCGGAAGGCACGGAGCGTGTGAGTGTGCGCGATTGATGGATTTATCGCTAATTACGGCCCGGGGAATTACACGGCTGCTGCCTCTGCCCTAACGGGGTTAACCCTGAGCCTGCCCGGGGAGCAGCATCGCTCTGCGCTTCCCATCCCGGCACGGGGCTGGCTTTGGGCACCCCCGAAAGCGAACCCGAGCGAGGTTCCTGCATCTGTCCATCCTTTGGGAGGACGCGTCTGCAGATCTTGGGAAATTCCGCTTTAATAAATACAGTGAGGGAATGAATCCCTCGGGAGGAGCCGCGTCCGTGCCCGGGCTGAGGGCAGGGGCGGGCAGGGCCTGCGGGAACATCCCGGGCCACCGTGGGCCTGGAGCTGCTCGCCCAAAGCTTCCCAGGGCTCCCGGCGGGAGAGAAGGGAGCTGGGAACTGGGACCAAAGGAACAGGGAAACGTTCAGCCCTGGGTTTCCTCTAAGGGGAAAAGGTGTCAGCGGGGGGAGGAACCTGAGAAGAGGCTGCTAAAGCCCCTGAAGGAGCGACGGGGCTCTAAGGAGCTGTGAATTTCGGGATGATCGCCAGGGTGGAGCTTTCCGGGCAGCGGCGGCAGCCTCGGAGCGGTGTCCGTGCCCCGCACGCTGCTCCTTCCACCCCCGTCTGAGCCGGGAACATCTGCCCAGATGTGGCTGATGTTTAGGAGCTGCGCTGCCTCCATTTTCTCGCTCAAAATGCCAGGGAGAAGAATCCCACCTCTCCCTTTGGGGCTTTATTTTCCCAGAGAGGACTGGGAAGGGATCAGCGTGGCATGAGAAGGGGAGATGTTTTGCCTATTATAAAATATTCTAACTGCTGATTTCCATAGTCTTCTAAACTGAACCTGTGTCTAAGTCTGCCTTGCGTGGGCTGGAAGGAGTTAACCAGGAGTTACTCCCAGTTGTGGTTTTGTGGTCGAAACCATGATCGCCAGAAGCAAATTTTTGTCATGCATAAGGTGTGTTATTAAAACTTGAGTTATGCTCCTGGTGAATGAAAAGTTAAAGCCCTTTTATAAAATCCTGGCAGCAAAGCACACAAGGGATAACCGTGCTGGAGCAAGGGAGGCTGGCTTGGATTTTTTTTTTTAAGTTATGTAAAGAGAAAAAGAGATTTGTAAATTAAAGAAACAACAATCAAATAACTGCTATGCAATTCCCAACAAAGGAGTAAAAGCCCTCTGAATAAACTCCAGACTCAAAGCAGGGTGAATCAACATTTGCACAGTATCTCTGCTTTGATGCTTTGGGTCACATTTTCAGCTGATTGGTCCACGGGAATGATTCCAGGGAAATTTGCAGAATAAAGACCCATTCCTCTGAGGAGGATCTGCTCGGGCTTTCTTCCAGCTGGGGGTTGAATTGTTCATCAGTGTATTCATCCAAAAATGCACTTGTAGTTGGATTGCACCTGCCAGCCCTTGGGATCAGCTGATTGGCAGGGACAGGGATTCTGGAATCCTGTGTGCTCAAGGAGGAAAAAGGCAACAGCTGAAAAATGTTAATCAGTGGAACTCATTACTGAACATATGATTACATTTCATTGCTCACAGCCAAGTTTCCAAGGCTTGGAGGATCACAAATATGGAAGAGATCGGGGTTCAATGGGATATGGGGAAGAAATATGTGAGGCCTGCCCACCTGTGAGGGTGGGCAGGCCCTGGCACAGGGTGCCCAGAGCGGCTGTGGCTGCCCCTGGATCCCTGGCAGTGCCCAAGGCCAGGCTGGACAGGGCTGGGAGCAGCCTGGGACAGTGGGAGGTGTCCCTGCCATGGCAGGGGTGGCACTGGGTGGTCCCTTCCAACCCAAACCACTCCAGGGTTCTGAGATGGTTCATTTCTTGTCCCTTTAGGTGTCAGTGCTGTTCTGGCTGTAGCTCTGGTGGTGGGGCCTGAGGCTGATCCAAAACTCATCCCTGTCCCACCTTGAGTGCTGAGAGCCCCAGAGCAGCTGGCTCTGACCCCGAGCCTCCTGCTCTGCCCAATTCTTGTTTCTCTTCACCCCCTGCCCTGGCACTGAGCTCTGCAGAAGTGCCTGGTTTCATGGGGCTGTGCCTCCAACAGGTTTGTTTGGAAAAAACACGTTGTGCTGGGGTTGTTTTTTCTATTAAACAGCAAAAGGCTGCTGCTCCTGGGCCCTACACTCACAGGACACTGAGTCAGAGCACGTGCAGGGCACGGACAGAGCACACCTTGGAGGAGACCTGGGAAGCTGGGATTGTTCCAGGTCAAAGTCCCTCCAGGATGGGAAGAGAGAGGGAAAAGCACAGGGGGAGAGCCCATCCTGGCTGTGCCTGGGCAGCTCTGCAGGGCCTCTGGTGCAGCTGAGGGGAACGAGCTGCTGGCAGAGCGTGGAGCAGGGGCAGGGCAGGGAGCAGCTGCTCCATGTGAGGCTCCTGTCAAGTGTCCTGCCCTGGCTCAGCTTCCTGGAGCCTCTTGGGCAACAGGATCCACCTGAGCCACCTTCAGCAGGGCACAGAGCCCGTGCCAGCCTGAGCTCTGGCTGCTCTCAGGCACTGGGGAGGGATCAGCACAGCCTGAGCTGAGGGGATGTGACTGTCCCTGGACTGAGCACAGAACTCTGGGGCTGAAACCTCCAACCTCAGCTCTCCTTGTCTCACTGTGTCCTTAGGAATGTGTGGCATCCTCAGTGTGTCACTGCAGCAGCCTCTGGCAGGATGTGCTGAGGGAAGCAGGGAACCTTCAGTAAAGCTGGGCTTTGTTCTAAGCACAGGTAACCCATAATAGCTGATTGCTGGCTTTAAAAACCACATTACCTGAAGAGCAGTAAAAAAGAAACCAATTTTGTTGCAGAAGTTTGTGTATTATGGCTACCAGTGGTGAGTTTTAAATCCAAATCTTGCGAAACTGTGATTTTTAAAAATCTGATTTTATTTAAAAGTCATAGCTGTTGGAGTTAGAGAATATAAAAAATTACTTTTGTAATCTTCCTTTTGGTGGGTGAAGGACTGGGGGGCCTCAGTGCAAAGTGTGATGTGTTGGTGCAGTGAGGGTTTGTGTCCAGGAATAACTGTACAGAAAGTGTCTTTATCTGTCCACAATGAAAATAGGAATGAGAGTGAAGTTTACAGCAGTATTTCAGACGTGCCAGGTGGGAGCAGATGCTCAGGGCCTGTTTTTGTGCCTCCCTGTGAAGTCAGATATCCCTGAAACTCAGGACACCCCAAATGTGACATCAGAAACCGCTTCTGGAAAAAATCAGCCGTAATTCCTGAACTGCAAACGGATTCTGTGCCGTAATTTGTTTTGTTAGGCAGGGGAGGCACTGAAGCAGGACTGGTTTGTGCAATGGGATGGGGTGGGTGGATCCCTCCAGGGTGATGTTATCAGGTAAAGCACAATCCCAGCTGGTGTCCCCCAAACATCACAGCCTGGATTGTCTCAGGAGCCCTCCAGGCTGCAGAGGCAGGAGCAGCCAACGCTGCTGAGATTTACAGCAGAGGTTCAGGGCTGCTTCTGTTCTCTCATCTTCACAGAACAGCCCAGGATGAGGCATTTTAGTGTCAATCCCTGTCCTCGGGTCCTTCTGCTGTGATAATGGAGAGTTCACAAAAACAGGAGCTAGGCTGGTGTGGGAAAGGACAAATATTGAGCTGGTTTGGAGTTTCTGGTCCTAAAGAGCTGTAGGAGAAGGGAGATCCCTGCACATTCCCCAGGCTGAAGCTGCCCCTGGGAGGTTTGTCTGGCTCCAGCATGGATCACCAGGACACTTCCCTGCTGGATCTGCTGGGCTGGGGATCCAGTGCCCACCAAGGACTCAGCACTGAGCTCCACTGGCACCCACTGAGCCCCTTTGGGAATCAGGAGCCATTTCCCAAAGATGTTTGTGGTGCTCCCTTCCGTCCCCATGCCAGGCAGGCACATTCCTGCAGGGGTGCCCTGTGCTGGGCTGGGATGGGTGACCTGGATCCCACCTGTGTCACACAGAATCCAGGGAAGGAGAAGCTCCTGCACTGCCTGTGGGTGAATCTTCAGGTGGCTGAGCTGAGTTAACCCCAGGGCTGAGGCTGCTGCTGAAATGCCCCTGCACAAACCCAGTGACAGAGCCCACATTGTTCCCCAGCTGCCAGAGAAAATATCCCAGAAAATATCCCGTAGGCAGTGCAGGTCAGGGGCCAGGAGATAGATCATGGTCTCCTGGGCCTGTGGATTGACACCATGTTGTGCTTGGCACCCTGGCAGTGTTTTTCATCATTAGTCTGTGTTTGTTGCATTTCTTTCTGTGGTTTTTTTTTCCTGGTTCTGTCTCTGGATTTTTGCCTGGCTGTGTGAGTGGGCCAGTGACAATGCACTCACTGCTGGCTGTGCTGTCACTTTGTCTTCAGGTGTGTTTCTTTATTAAACCTGCAAAGAAATGACAAAATCATGACTTAGCTGAGAGGTTTGGCTTCAGTACCGAGGCCACTTCATGGGATGCTGCCCTTCCTGACAAGGGTTTGCAGGCTGAAATCTCTGCCCAGGAAGCAGCTGCTGGCCTTGCCCTGTATTTCTGACAAGAACCTGAGGAACACCAGGGTTATTTCAAGAGGGAGGAGACAGCAATGCCCACACCTGGAGCTGATGAACCCCTCACAGGAGCTGCCTGGGGCATCCCTGAGCTCCTCAGGGCTCTCTGTTCTGTGGCTCTGAATTCCTGCTGCTGCTCCCCATGGATTCCCTGCTGTTTGGACAGTGTGATGCTGCTCTGTAGCCACCAGCATCTGGCATGGCCAATATTTAGGTTGGAGGCTTAATCAGGTGTAGTGGAAAGAACAAAGACAGCAACACAAAGCTCAAAGGCCGGCAAAGCCTCCCACAGAAACCCAGCAAAGGCAGGAGGAGTACAAGGGCTCTTTCCTGCTTGGCTGATGTCCCCACCTGGAGCCTTTGGGCACGTTCTCCTGTTCCAGCATAGCCCTGGGTGTTTATCCATCACCAGGAGAAATTGGGGAAACAGAGGTGGGCTGGGCTGGAGCGGGAAAGGGGCTGGGATCACCTTGTGTCACACTCCCAAGTGTTTGGAAACAAACAGACTGCTCCCTGCCCCCAGTCCTGCCCTGCTCTGCACATGGCCCCAGGCTGCAGCACCCAGGGGAGGGAGGCTGCTGGTCCCAGTGTTTGTGTTTCCCTGGCCTGGGAAAGGAGCTCTGGCTTTGCCAAACAGAGCAGGGAGCTTGGGATGGGCAAACACAGCCTGGCCACGTGCAGGGGGCATCACAGGCAGCGAGGAAAGTAAAGTTCAGGTGTGTTTGGATCTGGATTTGGGTGTCTCCTGTAGCTGTGCTTCACAGAGGTTTCTGACGGGATCTGTGTGCTCTGAAGTGCTGGGGGAGCAAACTGATAACAGCATCCTGTAGGTCCTGATGTCAAAAGGTGCCACAGACATGTCACCACACCTGCTGATCTCCTCAGATACTGGGTAGCCCTGGTGACCTTTGGGAACAGGGTCAGAGCAGGGCTGACCTCTCTGGACAAGGGATGTCCTGAGAGGGATTCTGAGGGATGCACACAGCTCAGTCACACATCCCAGTGCCTCCCAGGGGCTCTGGAACAGAAACAAGGTGGGATAAAGGTGCAATCCTGTCATTTGAGCCAGTCCTCAGCTGGGTGAATCCCAGCCCCACTGGCACCAGTGCAGTTCCCAGGCAGCTGCTCTGACTTTCAAGGCCTCTGTGGGTTCTGAGCACCTCAAGGTCCTGCCTGAAGCTCCCAGAGTGTCCAGCAGGAGCAGCCCAAATGCTGCTGTCCCAATCCCTGCTGGACCCTGTGCTTTGTGCCAGCAGCACCACGGGCAGTGTGTGCCCACGTTTTGTCTCTCTCCAGCTCAGGGCATGGCCATCCCTGCCTTTGCTTTCTGCCAGGCTCAGGGCAGGGCAGGTTTTCCCTTTGTGCCTTTTTCCACGGTTTCTCCCAGCAGAGGTGAGGGGCAGGGAGGCAGAAGGGAATCACACAAGGAATGCTTTAGGTGAGGGGGAATAAAGCCCCCAAGCATTTCTCCTGGCAATATCGGTGTTCTTTTAAGCTCCCGAACGCTTTTTTGTTCCATCCTGCCCCGGTGTGTTTATCTCTGCTGCTTCCCAGCGACGGGGGCCGAGTCTCACTCTGAGCTCGGGCTCTGCCGCTGCCGATTCTCCCTTGAGAGGACGGGACTGAGAGCGGCTGGGGATTCCTGTCCGGACAGGACTGAACAGCGCCGGCACCGAGCTCTGAAATCTGAGTCATTCCCATGGCCCAGCTCGGAGACAGCGGCGGCACGGCCGGGGAGGGAGGAGGGAGGGAGGGAGGAGGGAGCGAGGGCTGCGTGAGAAGCGCTAAAGACAACGAAACTCCCCAAACACCTGCTGGAGTTTCACCGCGGGGTGAAACCGGGGCCGGGCCGAGGGGGGAGAGCAGCGGGCTCGGGGTACCCGTTATCCCGGGATGGATGCGGGATGGGAGCCGCTGCCGGCTCCGGTGCCAGCCCCGGCGCCACGTGGGCACGGAGAACAGCGGGAATTGGGAGCCTCGGGCCACCCAGCAGGGTTGGTACAGCTCGGGTGTGGAGGGAAAAGCAAAGGATTCCTTAAGGAAAAGGTGACAAGGACAGCAGAAGCAGCCCGTGGTGGTCTCATGGAAAAAATCAGCTGTAATTCCTGAACTGCAAACTAATTCTGTGCTGTCATTTGTTTTGTTAGGCAGGGGAGGCAGCAAAGCAGGAGTCTGAGCCAAGGAGAGCTCTGGAGTCTGATCCAGGAGCATCCCAAGCCGCCCCTGCACGGTTTGATATGTATTTGGTGCAGGGTGGCGGTGCCTGGTGACAGAGCAACCATGGGGAGTTTCAGGGATGCCAGGTTCCTTCCAAGAGGAATTATTGTTCTCTGAATGATTCACTTAAAAGTCTAGACCAGAACTTGTTATAAACATGGAGAGTGGCTTAATGAAAACAACACATTCCTTATAAAAATGCCATTAAATTGTAGTATTCATTGCTGTAACTCCGGAAGGTTTCCTTTGCCTTTTCATGAAAAAACATCAGCAGGTGATGTCATGGTTTAACTCCAGTCAGCTCTTGGCAACTCTGGAGATTTAAAGAAGTTTTTTAACCCTTTCTTCTAATAAAACCCAGTCTTGCCCTTCCTGAACATTTCCTCTTTGAGGAAAAAGGAATTTTTGTCCACGGCGATGTTATTTTCTGGTGAATGGTGTGAGCTGTGGTGGTGACACCAGGTGCAGGTGACAGGAAGGTGTGACAAGAGCAGGGCCACTGGCTCAGCCTCTGTGGATGTGATGGGATTCAGTCAAAGGTTGGACTTGATGATTTTTGGGGTCTTTTCCAACCTAAACAATTCTGTGATCCCAATCACGCAGGGAATGCACGGGGGCACTGCTGGGCTGGCTGCTGCAGGGTTTGCTGGAGGAAAGGAAAGATGACCAATGTTTGGGTAATTAAGTGTCTGACAGTTTATTAACATAAGATGGAGAGGCCTGGAGAAAGTGCCAGAAGTGAGGACAGACAGGGCATTATTTTGGTGTGTTGCTTCTCACGTAGTCCCACGAGCCTCACCTCAGTCAGGAATTTTTTAGTGGAAGGGAGGGGGTTGTGATCTGCCTGCCTGCTTCCCTCTGAGTAAAATCATCTACAAATGATTGGGGGAAAAATAATTTCAGAACCATAAACTGCAGCAAAGGAAAACAATGAGGTTTGGTTTCTGTGTGTGATTGTGGGCTGTGCTGGCCTGGAGCTCCACATCCAGGGGAAAATTGTTCCCTGATCCCTTTTCAGTGCCCAGCAGCCCCTGGGCCCATGCAGGGTGGGACTGGAGGAAGGAGCCCAAGAGAAGGGGCAGCTGCAGAGGTGATGATCCCACAGGCTCTGGGAGTGCAGGACCAGGAGAACATCCCTCCTCCATCCCACAGAACCTTTGGGAAGCCCTTCCTTCATTCATGGAAATCTCTGTGGGAAACGCTCCTCCCTCATTGAGCTTCCCCTCAGTTTCAGATCCGTGCGTCTGATGAAGAATGACACCATGAACTTCCAGAAATTCCCCTACACCAGTGAAGATGAAGCCTGGAAAACCTACCTGGAGAACCCCCTGACTGCAGCCACCAAGGCCATGATGAGGGTGAATGGGGACGACGACAGCGTGGCCGCCCTCAGTCTCCTCTACGACTACTACATGGTGAGTGCCCTGGGCTGGGGTCACACGGGGGTCACACGGGGGTCACACGGGGGTAAATGTGGGTGCAACATGCACCACCCTAAGAGGGCACCCCCCTACTGAGCCCCCCCTGTTGTTTATCCAGTAGTTATCCAATTATCTCACAACACCACACGGTGCCAGCAGTATCCCCAGTGGTAAACTGAGGCACAGAACACCACTTAGAGGGAATCCAGAACATGTGGAACACCTGAGCCCAGGTGCCTTGAGTCTGGATTTTTACCCATGTGAGAGCTGTTGGGCTGGAACAGCCTTGCAGACCCCACCAGTTTTATTCTCCCAGTGCTGCTGTAGGATGGAGCTTTGAGAAATGTGGATTTGATTTATCCCAGATTCCTATAGGAATGATGTTCCCACTCACTTGGGTGCTTTTAAGATCCTGCCCAGAACAAGCTGGTGTGACTTGTCCAAGGTTATTTGGGAGCCCAGCAGGAGAGAGCCCAGCTCTGCTCTTTGTTATTCCCATGGGGTTTTATCTGGGAGGCTTCACTTGCTCACAGACAGGGCTCATTCTGCTGTTTCCCATCCATGAAATCTAACACTGAACAAACTCTGCCTTGTCCTAGGTCCCGAAGGAGAAGAGGATTCTCCCAGCTGGGATGATGGCACGCAATGACCTGGCAAAGAGGTTGGCTTCAGTTCCTGCTCTCTGGAGCTGCCTCACTCTCCTGCAGCTGCTGAAATGCAGGATGGGGCTCTGAGCTTGCAGAAAATAGACATCAAAGCACGGTGTTATTACCAGCAACAGTGCAGCTCATTAACCTTGAGACACACATTAAAATTCTTTAGGCCAGGTCCCAAGCGGGTATAAATGGAGCTACACCCATTTACACACCTGAGCATCTGTCTGGGTGTTCACAGGGGTTGTGCTGATTTGCAGCAGCTGAAGAAATTGCCTTTATTTCCTATTTTGTGACAGTTGCAAAGGGCAGAAGGATTGAGCACTGGCAGCAAGAAGGGAGTGGCCAAATCCTCGTTCATTCCCTGGGCTGATGAGAGTTTCTGTTCCTTTCTGTCCCACACTCCCAAGATTCTCTTCCAGTGACTCCCATTTGTCCTTTGAGGTTTTCAGATAATTAACTATTAAATTAATGGCTCATTTGCCACCGTGAGTTCAGCTCCCCTTCCTGGATGCTGTGTACTTTGGCATTGGCAGTTTTTAACCACAAGACAGAACAAACCTCAAGTGATACTTCACTCCTTCAGCAGTAAACTGAGTTAAGCTGGTTTTGGTTTTTGCTTCCTAAGTTGCTGGAGTTTGTGAATTTGTACAATAATTGTTTTTCCTTTGAAAAAGGGTATTAAAAAAACAACTTTCAGCATCAATGAGCCATTAAAAGACTTATGATGGACAGCCCACACAGCAGTTGCCTTTCTTATCACCCCTGTTGCTCTGTGTGATGGCCTAAATAGAGGAACAGTGGATGTAGGGCCTGGATGTACAGTCCCAAACCACATTCCCTGACTCGCTGTGATCACCCCTGATGTGCTGAGCACCCCTGGCTCCTGCTGACCACACTGAGAGCTGTGGGTGGAGATCCCCAGGGGCTCTCAGGGCTCCCAGGCCCAGCAGGAGCTCAGGGTCACCCGGCAGCCAGGCCAGCAGCACATCCAGGCACTGCTGGCAGTGACACCCAGCTGGGGTGGCCCCTGCCCTGCCCTGAGCCAGGACCTCTCTCCAACAGGCATTGCCACGGGATGGATTACGAGCCTGAGATCCCCCCCTTCGATGGCTCAGCCCATCTCATGAAGCTCCTGTCAGAAAACGTCTCCATGAGCCAGGAGTTCTGCGAGCCTCCCAAGAAGAATGGCCTGAGTCTCGAAGGTGTCCCTGCTGCTCACAAGGCAGCCCTGCTCCCTCCAGGCACCAGCAAGCTGGAAGCCACCCCAGACAACTTCCTGGTGGCCGCAGGGGACGTGTATGACAGCAGCTCCCTGAACTCCCTGTTCGAGGGCCTGCCCATGGCCCCGGCGCAGCAGCGCTGGCAGCCCGACAGCACCTTCAAGGAGGACCCCCAGGAGGTCAGGGCTGGGGCTGCTCTGGGTGGGGGCCCATGGGGGGCACAGGGTGCTTTGCTTTTGTGATGGAAGCTTGGTGCTGTTCCTGTTGGAGTTCTGGGGGGTTTAAGTTGATTTTGGAAGTAATCAGGTCCATGTTTGGTCTGGTGTGGTGTCTGGACAAAGCAGAGATTGTACTTTGGATCTGTGTTTCCTCTTGTGTGCAGACGCTGCTGTTCAGTGACATCCTCAAACCCCAGCCAGAGCCACCCTGCCCCGAGAGTTACCCCACGGACGCAGTGAAGAGGTAACAGCAGCCCAGGGCTTTGGGGTTCCAGGGAACTCGGGGCTCTCTCTCTTTCCTGCATCCCTTTCCTGTCCCCAGCCCAGCCTTGGCAGCGAGCAGTGCAAATTACAGATCCCTTCTGTGCTTTGCACAGATCAGCTGTGTCCCCAGTGTTTTTGGAGCAAGGTGCTGCCCCAAAGCTGGGATTGTTGTGCACCCAGACTGGGCTCAACCCAGGGCCAGCTGCTGGCACCTCTCAGGGTGACAGCCCCTTCCCAGGGAGCACTGCTGGGCTGGGTGACACACAGGGATCCAGGTGGCTGCACCATCTTCCCACAGGCCTCTTGGAATGGGGGAAATGACAGGGAAAAGGAGGCTGGCAGAGCATGAGGGTGGTAATCAGCCTCCCCTAATCTAAGGTTTAGATTCTCACTTAGCACTGTTAGTCAGCCTTGATTTTAGAGGGTGCCACTGTCTCTCATTCCTAAAACATGAGAGGGATTTCTTCCTCCTTTCCACCCCTCTCCCAGGCAGAGCTTTGCTGCTCCAGATACCAAATCAAACCTCCCAGCAGGTAACATTATTTCACCTCCCACTTTTTATTTGCCTCCTGAGTCAGCTGACGGGTGACTCAGCTGTCAGACGTGGGGATGTTCACACAGACAGCAGCGTCCCCTGAGCCAGAGGCTCCCTGCTCACTGTTTATTTGTGCACTGAAGTTCTCTGGCTCTCTTGGCTCCAGATAAGAGGAGCTGCCAAGCCCATCTTCAGAGATGGCATCACAGGAGGTGGAGCAGGAAGAAGATGGGTTGGTGACTAAACAGGGCACTTGAAGGGTCTGAGTGAAGGCTCCTGTACAGGTGGTGGCTTGCATGGATTCCTCACAGCAGAAACCAGCTGTGGCCTCATGGTTTCAGTGCTCACAGCTGCTGGTGAAAGCCTGAGAGCTTCTGAATTCAGGCTCTTCTTTCAAATTTCCTTGCCAGCAGTGACAGCTTCTCTGTGTGCCACTACAAAGCTTTTCTGTAAAGATTAAAGCTGGTGCCCACCACACTAAGAGTCCCAGGAGCTGGGATTCTGAGTCCAGGTGTTGGTGTCCTGCAGGTCCTTTTTCTACAGGACCATTAAGGGAGAGTCTTCTTGGCTCAGCCAGTTATGGTTATGGATTTGGAGACAGAAACCTGAGTTTAGGAGTTGTAAAAGTCTCATCACAGGTACCCATTTTTGTGTGTTTTGCTGTAGGCTGCTGGTTGAGCAATGCTTCTGTTGCCATCCACACAAAAACACTGGCTGCAGTCACATCCAGGGGTTTTAAAGCCAAAACTGAGGGGTAAAACGAGGCTGTTGGATAAGTGCTGCTCCCCAGGGTGTTGGGGAGGATCAGAATGTGCTGTGCTGTGTCAGGGTGTGTGAGGTGGGGAATGGAGCAGAAACTGGAGCCTGTAACCCGTGGGGTGGAGGCTCCCGGGGCTCTGTTTTGCTTTTGCAGTGAAACAGCAGCGTGTGCTTATTCATCCTTCTCTCTTTGTTCCATCCAAGTGACTTTGAATACACTCTGGGGTCACCCAAAGCCATTCACATCAAATCTGGGGACTCTCCCATGGCCTACCTCAACAAAGGACAGTTCTACCCCATCACACTGCGGACAGCTGGAGACAGCAAATGTTTGCACTTGTCCTCAAATAAAGTGAAGGTAAGAGACAGAGACAGGCTGACAGCTCTGCTGACAACTCTGGAATGGGACATCCAGCAGCTCCACTGGCTGGGAACAGGGCTGAACATGAGCAGTGATGGCTTTGTGGCTCCTATTGGCTTAAAGGGATGAGTGGGATGGATTCAGTGCCACAGGATAATCCCCTGCACTGCAGAGCCTCCGTGGCAGCTGGAGCCTGTCACAGGAGCTCAGGGATGCACAAAGGGCCAGGGGGGCCCTGCTGGGAAGAGCTGTGAGCCAGGGACAGGGTCCCCATCCTGCTCCTGGGATGTGTGGCCAGGCCTCAGAGCAGCCCCTGAGATGAATGTGCCAAATGGCTGAGCCCAAATCCCTTCCCTCGCCCTCCTCAGCTTCCCCAGCACAGAAATTCCCTGTTTCACACGGGGCTGAGGGCAGTGCAGGGTGGGGAGGCCAGGAGGGCACTGGTCCTGCCCTGAGCTGAGCTGGGCTGTGCTCCTGTGTTGCAGAGCGTGGTGATGATCGTGTTTGACAACGAGAAGATCCCCACGGAGCAGCTGAAGTTCTGGAAGCACTGGCACTCGCGGCAGCCCACGGCCAAGCAGAGAGTCATCGACGTGGGTACGAGGGGCTGCCACACCAGAGAGCCTCTGCCTCCACTCCAGTGCTTCCCTTGGTCTGGGAGCCAGCCTGGGGTGGGATTTGAGGGTGGGAGGCCCTGGGAATGTCACAGTGAATTTCAGCCCCAGTATGAACTGCTCCCCCCTGCCTTGCAGCTGACTGCAAGGAGAACTTCAACACGGTGCAGAACATCGAGGAGTTGGCCTACAACGCCCTGTCCTTCGTGTGGAACATCCACGAGGAAGCCAAGGTACAGCCTGCCCGTGGAGGGGAGCTGGGAATGGTCCTCAGCACAACTGCAGCTCCCTCCTGCCAGCCCAGACCCTGCTCAGCTGGGGGAGCCTCAGCCCCAAAGCTGCCAGGCTTTTCCTGGCAGGACAGCAGCAGGACAGAGTGCCTCAGTGTGTGTTTGAGCACTGCCATGAGCTAACAAACACTCTGGGTACACCCAGACTGGCTCAGGGATGTTTTCTTCGTGCTGATGGATAACTCTGAAGAAAGGGTTTTGCAGCGATTCAGGGCTCTGCTCACATGTACCTGCAGCCTGTTTAAATAACCCCCAGCTCAGGGAACAAAGAGCCCCCATTCCAGGCAGGGTGATGCAGACAAGTCTGACCCTCCTGGGCCTTGTGGGATGTGGAAAGGAGCCAGGCAGGTCACAAGGTCCCTTTTCACCCTAAAAGCAGGAAAATTCATTACAGCAAGGTCTTTGCAGCTCTGCTGTCTCTTCTGCATCTCCTCAGAGTCTCTCATTAACACTTTGTATCTCGTGGGGATTGAAAAACAGATGAAGTAACTGAGAGAAAAAAAAAAGAAAAGCATAAATACCCCGAGTCTCTGAAGCTTGGGAAAACCCTGCCTGGCTTTGGGATCTCAATAAGCCCAAAGGCAACCTGGGTCTTTTACAACCCAAGAGGTTAACAAATGTCTTCAAGGCAGAGCTGTCAGAAATGGAAATATGTCAGGTATGTGGCAAGCCCTGGGGGCACCTCAGCAAAACTGGATTTAACTCTTAGCAGAAACTCTGCTCATGCACTGGCCTGGGGCAGGTAGAGGTGAGACTTCAGAGAGTTGTGAGGGCTGGGAGTGAGGCAGGAGGGGTCAGGGGCTGGGAGCAGGAGGGGTCAGGTGTTTGGGTGTTTGGGTATTTGGGAATTTGGATATTTGGGTTGTCCATGGCACCTGTTACTTCTCTCCTTCCAATTAAACTTCACCCCCCAGTGAAGAGGTTTTCTTTCCTAGGAACTGATTTGAGCTTTCAGGTTTCAGGGCTGAAATCCTCAGCCAAGGGAGCTCTGGGAGCTTCTCCAGCTGCAAATCTGTCCCCGGGGTCCAGGGGAATTCCAAGGTCACACCAATGAATTGGCAGTTTGGAGATACAATTTGGATTAGAGCTGTGCTCAGCTTTTCTTCCAGAGTTCCCACTGCAGTTAACTCCCTCCTGGTGATAAAAGAGCCCAGTGTGGGATGAATATTTATTTAAGCAGCACTGCTGTGCAATTCCTGAGGCTGCAGCCTTGCCCTCCTCCCTTCCTGCAGGGCTTTGCTGTCTGAAGGTCCCTTTCAAATGAAAGATCAGAAATATCAGCAAGAACATCCCCAGGCAGGATTTTGGGAGCGGAGAGGCTGAGTTAAAGAGCTGGAATAGGTGTGGGGGGAGAGGCTCAGGTGGGAAACCAACTGCTCCCCTGCCAGGCTGGCCCTGGCATGGCTGCAGGGAGCCTCAGCAGCTGCTTTTGTCCCTGCCCTCTGCTCCCACTGCTGCCTGAGGAAGTTTCCAGCAGCCACAATCCCTGTCCCTGTCTGCAGGTGTTTATTGGGGTGAACTGCCTGAGCACAGACTTCTCCTCGCAGAAGGGGGTGAAGGGAGTCCCCCTGAACCTGCAGATCGACACCTACGACTGCGGCAGTGGCAGCAGCCAGCTGGTGCACAGGGCTGTCTGCCAGATCAAGATCTTCTGTGACAAGGTACTGCCCTCCTGCCCCAGCTCAGAATCACAGCTGGCCACAGGCACCAAGGGTAAAACCAGAAAGGCTGAGAGCCTCACAATAAACTCTATTTTTTGACTCTATTTTTGACCAGTTGTTAAATATCAAAAGAGATGAGAGTTTCCTTGGAGGTTCTTCCCCAGTCTCAGATATCTTCCCATGGAAAAAAATCTCACAGCCATCCTTGCCTGCATATTTCATCTTTAAAAGCAAATTTTATTTTTGGTTTTTGTTTTTTTTTTTTCTAATTTCTGAGTGTCAGAGAGTCTTGGCTTGGGCTGTGGAAGATCCCTGAGGTGAACATTTCTGAGCTAAGGCTGCCTTCACCTTCATGTGTCACACACAGAAGTGGTCACTGAACCCTCTCTTGCCAATGCTGGAAATGTCAACATCCTAAATTTTGCTGGATCTTCCCACAGGGAGCAGAGAGGAAAATGAGGGATGACGAAAGGAAACAGTTCCGAAGGAAAGGAAAATGCCTGGACTCCAACAACAATGGTGAGTGCCTGTGTGTGTTCCCTGCTCCCTGCTGAAATCCCTGTCCCTCATCCTCCATGGATCTGGCTGTTCCCGAGCTTGCTGCCCTCAGCACCCTCAGGTGGGAGAGCAGCTCCCTCCCGGCCTCCCAAAGCCCTTTGTGAGCACCCACCTCCCTTTGGGAACGGTTCTGGGTTCCCCTGGGCTGCCCTGGAGGTGCTGCAGCTCCTGTCCTGTCCCAGCATTTCTGCTGGGAGCCTTGGGAAGGGGCTCCCCTCTCCAGAAGCAGGGAGAGGGGAGAGCTGAGCTGAACTGGACTCTCTGTCTGTAGGTCTGAAAGGCTGTTTGCTCTCTGGCTTCAGAGGGAATGAGCTCACGTTCCTGCGGCCCGAGAGCGACCTGGAGACGCAGCCGGTGCTGTTCATCCCCAACGTGCACTTCCCCACCCCGCAGAGGGGGGGCTCGGTGAGTCCCTGCCCTGCTGAGCGTTCCACACAGGCAGGGAAACAGCACAGAGCTCGGCACAGGTCCTTGTGGGAAGGAGGACAACTCCAGTCAGTCATGCAGCAGGGCTGGGTGAGGGAACCTTCCCAGGCTCCTTCCAGCCAGATATTCCTGTGCTGCACACACCTGCAGCTTCCACAGAGAACTGCAGTGGTAGCAAAAATAGCAGTAGAAGATAAATGATAGCAAAATGTGACCATCTCATTCCGTGTGTGGGTGGGACATTCCCCCAGTGCCCTCTGTCCAGCGTCCTTCAGAGCTCCTCAGCATTCCCTGCCTCACAAACCACTGCCTCAGTTTGTCAAAAATAGTTCTTTATATCAAAATTCATTTAATCTAAGAAACAGATGTTTGGGTTTCATTGTGTGGGAAAACTGGTGGCTCAGGAGGAGGGAAATCATGTTTAAAGTGTGCCCAAGGCTCTCTAGCACACGGCGATGCTGTGCAAACTCACAGATCCTTTCCTTTGCATTCCAGGTGCTCCCTCCCGCTGTTCCCAGCTCTGCAAACAGGTGAGGATGCAGCAGGGTGTATTTCCCATCCATCAGCTGCTCTGCTCCTTTGGGAACCCCAGGGGCAGGATAACACAGCTCAGTGTCTCCCTGATGCCCTGAGAGTCAGAATATGAGTTAAACCTTGTCCTGGAAGGGACTCAGGGCTGCAGAAACAGGGACACATTTCTGTCCCTGTCAGTCGCTCCAACACCAGCTGCTCCCTGATTGTCCTGTTATTCTCATGGACACGATGTTTGAAAGGGAAAATAAAAGATCACAACTGTCACTGAAGGGTTCAAATACCCAGAGGTTGGAAAATAAACTGGAATGAAGTGGAATCACACTTGAAAAGCAGAATCTCCCCCAGCCTGGGCCCTCTCTGTGGGTACCAGTGGGGAAGCATTGCCAGGAGGGTGCAGGAGCCTTTTGGCTTCAGTGACCCCAAACCCTCTGCAGGCCCTCCCTGAGCTGCTCCTGTGCTTTAGGCAGGAAGTTACAGCCCTGCTGCAGTAATTACAAACCAATACTTAATTGCTGGCTGGTTTTGGAGCACCAGGTGGTTCAGTCAGAAGCTCAGGAGCTGCAGTTGTTCTGTTTGCTCTGACTGTTCTGCCCTCCTGAGCGTTGTGTCCTCGGCCCAGGCTGCCCCTGAAGCGGAGCGGGGCCTCCTTCACCGAGGACTTCGACCCCATCCCTGCAAAGCACAGCAAGGACGAGGATCCTCAGAGAGGTAACCCCGGATCCTGAGCTCCACAAGGCCAGCACGGGGCTCTGGGAGCACTGGGAGCACTGGGAGCACCCTGCCCACGCCGCCCTTTCCCTTGCAGTGCTGCTCTACGTGCGCAGGGAGTCCGAGGAGGTGTTTGATGCTCTCATGTTGAAGACCCCGGACCTGCAGGGCCTCAGGACAGCTGTGAGTGTCCCCAACCCCCTGGGGAATGGACAAACTGCAATAAAAGGGAATGGGGGTGGTGAACAGGGAGCTGGATGTGGGCTGCTCTTCTCTCCTGCCTGCTTTCCCTTGGGAATGGAAATGGAACGTGGGAGCAGGAGCTGAGCTCTCCCAAGAGCTCCTGGCGTGGCTGCTGTGCTGCAGAGGGAGGATCACACCTCCTGCCCCAGCCAGATCCTCATGGAAGTCTCCTCTTGTGACAGCACATTCATATTTTCCACCATCAAACACCTTTTCCATTCTCCAGGCTGGAGATGTGTGATCTGAAACCCTCCCTGGCCTCGTGCTGGAATTCCCTGGCTGTGTTTGAGGAGCACATGGACATATTTCTGTCATGGTTATCAGCAGCATCTCTGATAACCCAGCCCTCTCTGGAGACTGCTGGGAAGGAAACAAACAATAAACCTCCCAGATTTGGGGTGGCTTTATGGCTGCACTTTAGGTTCTGTTGGTTTTACAAACTTTTAAAAATAGGGAGTTTGAAAAATGTCAGCATAGAGGATTTTTTGCCATCTTTTCCTTCCTCCATCCCTCACCACACAAAGTCAAAAACCTTCATGGAAAATTCTTGACAAAACCCTACAAAACTGCCACCCTATGACCAAAACTGAACTTGCCCAGGAGAATGTTCAGGTCATGGTTTTGTTCTCTGCAATAAAACTGAGGGGGATCCTTTGCTGCTGAACACCCGGGCTCAGTGTTATCTTTGAGTTTTATCATGGGAATTTCACTTTACAAGTACAAAGATTTGCCATGTTTTCTCTCACAGATTTCAGAAAAATATGGGCTTCCTGAAGAAAGCATTTATAAAGTCTACAAAAAGTGCAAAAGAGGGTAAGCTAATCTCTCATCTGCTTTTTTGCTGTGCCTCCAAACCTGTCCTCTCCAGCCCCTGCCATTGGCTCCAAGAGCATTTTAACAAGATAATAAAAGGTAGAGCCACGTCAGGCTCTGCTATTTGGAGCATATAAAACTCAGATTTCTGGCCTTTAAAGATTTGGGATAATGCTTGTTTGTATTATATTTGTTTGGAGGGTAAAGTCTCCCAAGGGAAGGAAGTTGGGTGAAGGTGGAATTGTTTGGGGACTTTAATGGTGATCCTTTGTGTCTCAGTCTAAAAGCCTGAGGTTATGGAGAACTTATCAGAGAGGGATCAGTGTTTGCTTCTCCAAAAACTGCTGGGCTGTCCCTGGCTCAGGATGAGGGATGGGCCACAGTGAGCATCTGAATTTGTCAGCAATTCTTCCACCTGTTGCTGATGCTGCTCATCCTTTAGCCTCCAAAATGGGAATTTTGTCCCCAAAGGAAAAGCCCAGCACTGGTGGCTTCAGGGGAGAGGCCACCTCACTAACGTTGGCTTTGGTTTTGTTCATGCCTTGATCTGATAAGCAGAGTTGAGTTATGACTGAGAGGGAAACCAGGCAGGAGGAGCAAAGAGGTATCTCATGAAAAGGAAAGGCCACGCCTGGAAATCAGATTAAATAAATAATTTTGACACCTGGTTTAATGAAGGCTGGACGTGACCCATGCCAGCAGCTACTTCTGTGGGGAGATTGGAGATATTTCCACTCTGGCCCAGCTTCCTGCTCCCCCAGATTTAATTTTCAATAATTTTATCCTGTTGCTCCATCCTAAACAATCTTCTCCTGGTAATTACAGCTTGAGGGGCAGATCTTCATCTGCTGAGAGCCAGTGGAGCTCAGTGGGGCTGCCTGGCCTGGCAGCAGGGCAGGACCTGCCCCAGCCATGGCCCTTGCACGGGGATGAGCTCAGCACATGAACTCAGTCCCAAGGTGACTCAGGAGCAATAATGAGCAATTTTGGATCTTGGTGAGGTTTGGTCTAGAGAAACAATCCAGGGCTCAGATTCCTCATCAATGTCCCTGGGATTGGTTGTGGTTTAGGAATCAGATGGGAGCACAGCACAAGAGGCACAGGTGACTTCTCTGGCTCCCTGCTCTGAGGCAGCTGGAGATAAAGGGATCAGCTCTGCTGGGGAAGCTTTTGGGTACCCCCAGAGTCTTTGTGGGGCACTTGTTGGGACCAGGGCTGGGATCCAGGGCTGGTGCTGGGGCTGGGATGCAGCTGGGAAGGTCCCGATTCACCAGGCACTGCCAGACCCTGAGCCCCAGCACAGCCCTGGAATTCCTGACTGGGCCATGACAGAGTTCCCAGGGGTGGTGACTGTTCTGTGCTGGATCTTCCCTTGCATTGTGCCATGGCTTTAATGAATTAATTGATTAATTAACAGTGGTTTTGCCCCTCAGACTGGGGAAGGCTGAACAGCTTTCAATGTGCTGCATTTGACCCAGCCATGCGTTTTCTCTGTAGGATCCTGGTGAACATGGACAACAACATCATCCAGCACTACAGCAACCACATGGCCTTTCTGCTGGACATGGTAGAGGCAGAGAACAAGTTCCAGATCATCCTCAAGGAGCTCTAAAGAGCTGCAGGCAGCACTTCCTGGGACTTCTCTCCGAGCTGGCCGTGTGACCCCACAGAACTCAGCCCGTGCCCCCTCTTGTTGCCTTGACTTGAATCCCCATGGCCCTGGGGCCGGGCCACAGACTGCTGTGAGATCATCCTGTGAACGTGGAACTTGGCTCTGTTGAGTTTATTATTAATAATATTATTATTTTTTATTATATTTTATTCCCTTCTGGCGCCGGGCCTGAGCTGCTGTTTCGGGGCTGGGCACACAAAGTGACACTGCCAGGCCTGGGCAGAGCTGGTGGCCCTGGCAGTGACTGATGCCAGCCCAGGCCGTGGCCTCTCCACAGAGCCTGCAGAGCTTTCCCAGCAGGGCTGAGCCCAGCTCTGAGCTCCTTCTGGCACAGAGCCTCTCCCAGATGCAGCCACAGCTCCTGCAGAACGGACACTGCCTGCTCAACACCCTCCCTGCACATCTCTGTAAATACCACAGAGGCCTCCACAACCCTTGTTTATACATTTCTGTGTTGTCCTTTTGTATTTTATATGTGTATAAATATGCATTGTTTTATACTGGACTCAGTATGGTGACACAGAGCATTTCAAACACAGGCTGCTTCACATTTCTCCGTGAACTCCTTTTGTAACTGTGTTGTTGGTCGTGTTGTTTTGGATATTCTGTAGTAATAAAGGCTCAAGGACTGAAAACGAACCATTTCCCCCAGCTCTGGAGTCAGAGCTGGGATGGGCTGGCCAGGAGCCAGGGCAGGGAGGTGACCCAGAGGCACCAAAAGGATTCGAGGGTGGTTTTGGCCAAGGTGTGTCCCCTGTGCACCACCGTGTCCTGCTGTGTCACCAGGGTGACAGCACTGCAGCCCGGGCTCCCTGAGCACTGCCAGGCACAGCCCTGTGGGAGAGGGATTCTGTCACACAGATTTGGGGACATTTCAAGCAAGTGCAAAGGAAATGCCCAGTTTGACTTGTGCTCACAGGAGCAGCTCTGCCTCTCCTTGTGTCCCACATGGAATATTCAAACTCCTTCCACCCTGTAACTGCCTGAAGCTGCTTCCCATTTAGGTCATCAAATGCCAAGGGCAGCCCTGTATTTTCTAATTAATCCTCTGGCCAATGAAAGCCAGGGCCTTTCCTCCTCCCTCTGCTTCATCTTCAGCTTTTCCTGGCCATGTTGAAGATTGACCTGAGGCCTGTGAGTGGGGAGGAAAGAGCCCTGGGAAGAGGATTTGGAAATGCTGGAATGTGTCAGCTTGGTGAGTTTTGCATTACTTCAGTGTTGTTTGAGGATGGCCTCTCAGATGAAGGGCAGATAAGCTGAAGCTTTATCAGCCTTTGGGATCTCTCCAGCACTCCTTCCCTTCAGATCACAAACTCCTTCTTCAGCAGGATGGCTCTGATTCAATGTTGATTCTGTGAGTCCTCCTACAGCACAATTTCAGCTCCAGTTACAACCAGTGCCAGGAGGAATCCCCCAGTGCTCAGTGTCACTGAAAGCTGCAGGTCCCCTGTCTCCTGCTCTGGGACAGCTCCGTGGCAGGGCTGGCTGCAGGGCTGATCCCAGGCAGGGTGAGCCTGTCCTGCCTGGCCATGGGGACAGGCAGAAGCTGCTCAGGCAGGGACAGAGGTGTCCCCTGGCAGTGGGGACAGTTGGCTCTGCTGTGCAGGGCAGATGGGGAGGGCTGCAGGCAGCCCTGGCTGTTGTGTGCACACAGAGTTGGGGGTTTGGGGACCTCTCACCCCTCAATGAGTTGCTCTGGAAGTCTGATCTGGGTTAACTTCCCGCCAGACAAACATTCACCCATCTGAGCCTCAGCTCCTCCAGCCTAACTCGAGACTCCAGCAGCACTACTCCTGATTTACAACAGCAAAGCCATCTCGGTTGTAACTGGATGTTCCCAGCAAAACAAAGATGAATTTTGCTGGATTTTATGGGGTTCCCTTTCCCACAAACCCATCCTAGGTTTTGCAAGGTAAGACCCACGCTGGCTGCAGCTCCCTGAGTCAGCACCGTGAGAGTGACTCCCCCCTCTGGGGGTGGGACACACGCAGAGAACCGGGAGCGTTTTCTGTGCAGGTCCGGGTAGTCCCGGCTGTGCCGGGGCTGGAGTCCCGGTGCCGGCTGCGTGCAGGGAAGCGCTGCCGGGGCAGAGTCCCCGGCCCTGCCCGGCGAGGTGGGTGTTTTGCTGACTGGCTCAGTATCGCTCATCCCTTCCAGCCAAGGCGAGTTGCTGGGAGGTTGCGTAAAGCAGAGCTCCCAAATATGTGAGAGCATTCCTGAATCCTTGCCCGGAGCCCACCAGTTCCTTTTGAAGATTGCGATAGGAGCGATGAAGGCGATTTTCACCCCGAGCACCAAAGGTCGTGTGAAAGCAGCGAGTGTTTGCAAAGGCTCCCTCGGGAGCTGCCAGGACCCCGCTCCGTGCTCGGGAACGCTCGTGAGCTGCTCCGGGAGCTGGGCCTGCCAGGGGGTGGCACAGGGGCTGTCCGGACTCGTGCTGAGCACGGGGGGTGTGACAGCCCCAGCGCCCGTCCCTGAGCCAGCAGGATCTGCCCCTGCCCTTCTCCCTTGTTCCCAGCCTGGTCAGGACTGAGTCCCCTCCGGGGTGACTCCCCAGCCTCCAGCACTGGCAGCTCCCAGATGAAAACACAGAGGAGCCCATTGGTTGTTTTAATTACTCAACATCTACAAAACTGGAAGCTTTCAAACCAATTTTAGGTAATGATCATCTTCCAATTCTTAGAACCGAGTAGCACTAATGAGCTGCCTGTGAGCCAGCCCTGGCAGGCCAGCACAGGCCTGCTCACGGTGTGCTGAGTCTGAGGGAAATCCTGACGCAGGAATCCCACTCTGGCATCCCAGCTCTGCTGCTCACAGGCCCGGAGCTGCTTCCTCCCCCAGCTGGGGAGGAAGGAAAACTTCCCAGTGCTCCTGGTGAAAAGTTGCCCACAGAGACAGAGATGCATCAAAAGGAGCAGCAGGCTGAGAGCTGAGTTGTGCAAGAGCTCTGGTATCCCCAGCGCTGGGTGGAGGGCTCAGCTCCTCACTTCTACAAACAACACCCAGTTTCTGTGTCTTTATTCGTGCTTATTCACTCCTTGCATCATCAGGCAGGCAGCCGAGGAGCTCGGTGTGTGGTGTGGCTCTGCAGGGCTGCGAAGGGAAAAACAGCATCCTGTGTTTTGTTAGGACACCCACGCGCCGTGGCCGGAGGTGCCCCGGTGCTGTGCTGGGCACGGGAGGAGAGGATTAAAGTCAGGGAAATCAAACCCTGCCTGCCTCTGTTTATGAGTGTGCAAAGCTTTAATAAACCTGCTGAGGGTTCTCCCGGCTCTCACTTATTTCCCCAGGTAGTGCCTTGGATTTATAGAATTAAATTTTGTGTGAGTTGGGCTCTAGAACCCCCCAGAGCTGTGGGAACGTTCTGGAATCATCAGCTGGGCAGTGGCCACGGGATCAGAGCTCAGTGCTCACAGTCAGGGTGCAGGCTGGCATTTACCTCAGTGAGCTGAGGGCTCTTGGCTGCACTTTTGACTGGGAGTCCTGGGAATGCTGAGCCCCAGCTCTGAGGCAGCCCAGGCATGAACTGCTGAGTAACCAGCCTTTGGAGAAGCTGCTGCTCTGTGTCAGCCCCTGACTGTGTTGGGATTCTGCCTCCCTGTAGCTCTGCTCTTTGGGGCACAGCCCAAAGCAGCTCTGTGTGCTCATGCACTGGTGTGGCATTGCAGGGTGTCTGATCCTCTTGCTATAGAGGACTGATGAAAATGAAAGGGGGATTTCTCCACAACCTTCAGAAGGTATTTCTTTCCATCCCCTTCCTCTTTAGGTAATTTGTAGCCATTGTGGGCCTGCTGTCCAGCCTGACTCCCCTGGCCTGGCTGTGTTCCTCTAACTGAGCCAGGCAGGATCTGCTGGCAGGGAATCCCAGCTGCTCTGGGAGCTGGCACCTGGGTGCAGGAGCTGCCAGCCTAGCACAGGAGCTGTAGGTGGCTCCAGAAAAGCCCATTCCCCCCTTTGTGCTGCCACAGGAGCTCAGGACAGACCGATGTCACCAGGGTGTCCCCTCAGTGTCTGTGGCTGGGACAAAATCTGCAGCTGTGTGAGTTCAAACGCTGGGAATCACAGCAGGAACTGCTCCTGTGTGCTCTCCTGGCCCTTCACAACCTCCCAGAAACATCTGGGGATCTTAGGAAGGAATAAACAGGGCAAGAAATGAGTGTGATTAACTGAAAAACTCATGTTAGTTGAGCCTGGCAACAAGGAGCCAACGGGCACTGAGGGATCCCACAGGCTCCCAGAGCTCCGCCCTGGAGGAGCCGGGCTCTGCCTCCCCCCGGGCCGAGCTGGGCGTGCAGGCAGGGAGGAGCTGCCCCAGAGGTGGGTTTGTGGCTGCAGCTGCCTCTGCCCGGCCAGCGCTGGGGTCAGGGTGGGCACCCAGCTCTGCAGCTGCCCCTGCCAGCCAGGGCGCTGTGTTTAACCCTCTCCTCTCTCAGGTGGGTCCCTCCTCCTGCTTCCCCAGGCATCTCCTAATCCTGAGCCACAGGACGTGTTTCTTCTCCCATTTCACCGGGCTTTGGGTGAGGAAGGCTCTGGTGAAGCCAGAGCAAAGGGGTGCTGGGGGTTCTGATGCTGCTATGTGCCCCCACCCTGTCCCCTGCAAGTGCTCCCCTCTTCCCATCAAAGAGAGGAATTCTGCAGCTGGAATGTGTTGTACCAACAGCCAGAGTGATGTGAGTTTTACACACACACAGAACTCACAGAACCTGTTTGTCCAAAGCCCTGACACTCAGTGATGCTTTAATGGCCTTTACACTGCAAACATGCTTTTATTTTTCCAACCTTACCTGTAAAAATAATATTGTAAAATGTGAACCAGCCAAGCTGGACAAGGAGCTGGTAGTGGGGATTCCAGAGCTGCTGTGTGGCCCTCGGGGTGATGCTTAATCCTTCTAAGCCAAAATCTTTGGGGAATGGAAGTGCTCTGGACAGCCTGTGATGTTTATTGTGGAATACATGGACTTGCCACGGTCCAGCCTTGCAGAGGCCTGGCTGCTCCCCTCTCCAGACACTGCTGGAACAGGACAGTGATGCCAAAGGACTCCAGCTGGGAGCCCCTCCTGCTCTCCCACTGCCTGGAACAGCAGAGGGAGCAGGCTCTAAGCCCAGCAGCTGGGTGTGGAGTGTTTGTGTTTTCTGATAACACAGGCTGTGGATCTTCCCTCCTCATATTTCATTTGCCCTTTCCTCCAGCCCTCTGTCCTTATCAAATCCCTCCCAGCTTCCTTTTCCCCAAACCCCTGATACAAGATCCAGCTGCTGAGAGATGTAGTAAAGATTTCCCTGTTGGGTAAGGAGAGCCCTGGGCTTTCTCATGGGCTCATTCTTTTCCATGGTCAGGAATTTATTGATGATCTTAATCTCAGGCCAGGCAACGTCACTGCAGTGGTGACAAAAAATGCTTTTGAACGATCTGCTGATGGATTTATTTGTCTTCCCATGAGGATCCCAAGGAGTGGGAGGGCTTGGGAGAAGGGAGTTTCTGTTCATGCCTTTTCATCCCTCTGAAACGGTGGCAGGATTGAACACCTGGGAATGGCAGCTCTGCCTTCCAGGGAGAGCTTTTACAAGCCTCTCTCCAGCTCTCATTCCAGCAGGGGCTGAGGAAATGGCCAGGTCTTATCCAGGTGCCCTGGAATGCTATGCAGACATGAGTGTCCCTCAGCATTCCTGCCCAGGGACCCCCAGATTTGGGGCTTTATCCTCGGTGTTCCTCCAGGGAGAGCTCAGGTACAAAACCAGCCCAGCCTAAAGCCTCTGCCTGGGATATGAGGAATCTTTTCCAGGTCAGGTGTGCTCTGGCTTCTTGCTCCATGCAATGGGGATGAGAAGTGGCCCCCACATCCCAGGGTGGTGCAGGGTTTAATTACTGTTTGTAAATGTCTGGGAGATCATCTGATAAAGAGCCCCTGATCCACTGCTCCAGGCTGTTCCCAACCCACACTGCCCTTCCAGGCACTGCCACCTCCCAGCCACTTCCTGGGGACAACAGCCATCCCCTTTGGCCCACGACACTCTGGGATCACCCTCCTGTGATGGATTGTCACATATCCCATGGCACTGGGGTGTCCTTCAGGCTGCACTCACCTGGAAGGAGTTTTCTTTGCTTCCCTGGTGGGTTTGTGTGACTGAGACTGCAGACTCTGGAATAAATCTGGAGTAAATTCCTTGTTCCTTGTTAGGTGGGAGGTCTTTGACTGGAAGGAAGATGTTATTCCTCTGGTGAGGGAAGCCATGTTGGGATGACCTACAAGACAAACAGGAAAGGGATGTAAATACCAGCCCAGACACTGAGGAAGGAGAGTGCACCCAGCAGGGAATGTGAGAAAGGAAAAGAACCAGTGTGACAGGGCTGTGTGGAGAAGCTGCTGCTGGATTGGAAAAGTGCTGGGCAGAGCTGATTTCCAGGGACACTGATAAAGCAACACTGAACTCAGTCCTGAGCACAGGAACAAAAGCACCATTAGCAATTTCAGGGAATCAAACAGGAGAGCTCCCAGCTGGTGTCAGCTGTCAGATAAACTCTGTGCCCTCACCCTCAGCGGGCAAAGGGCCAGGAGATCTTTTGGAGCCTGGTACATTATGCACCAATGTGGCTTCTCCTGAGCCTCTGGCATTTCCAGTGTTGTGGAGTGTTCTGGTGATTCCTTACAGCTCCTCCAAAGTCCCAGGGTGATTTCTGGATGGTTCTCCCAGCAGAGGTTCAAAGGGACCTTCCTAGAGCTCATGGAAGTGGCCTGTGACACACTGTGTTTAATTTTGTGTGAAGGTGCTCCATGGGGAGCAGAGCCAAGGGCAGCAGCACCATCCTCCCTCCCAGATCCAGGCTCACAGATGTGGAGAAAGCCATTTCCCAGATTTTTCCAAATTAAATTTTCTTGTGGTTCAGGCCACAAACACTGCCAGGGTAAAAGTGGCATTGCTTTGCTTGCAGAAATAGTGAATTTCAGAAGGAAAAGGGCTTGGGGATGCCTTTGAATTGCCTTTACCTGTGGGTGCTGACCAACAAAGGCAAACCCACATTTCAAACCCAGTTGTCTCCCTGTGAGTGTTTCCAGCTGCCAGCAGCACTCACACCAAAATCTGGGAGAGCTTCCCAAGGGTAAGAAGGGCTCTCTGCCACTGCCCAGGACTTGGCACACTGGCAGGAAATGTCTCTGTGTGTGTGACTGCTGTGTCCACAACCCTCCATCACCTCCACGTGCCTGATTTTGTTCAGGGCCCCAAAATTCCAGGTGGGAATTGGTGTCCTTGCAGTCAGGAGTCTGTAGTGCCAAGGGTTATGTGAGTTACCCCAAATCCCAGAATAGATCACACTGAAATGGGGACAAAATCCTTCAGCTTGCCAGGAGGAAGCTTCACCTTCTGCAACATCCTCTGGGAATTAAAGCTTTTATTGCTGACTGCTCAGACTTTCCTAATGGACTGTAATGAGAGGAAACCTCTGATGGCCAGGCCTCATCAGTGATGTGGGAGTGTCCAGTTCAAGCTGGAGAGGAGAGGGGCAAGAAAACCCTCTATTACAGATTCAAACACAAAAAGATGAAGCGTTTTCCATGTGTTTTTCCTTGTTTCCTATGGCAAGCTGGTGAAATGATGAGATATTGAACTGCCTTTGTTGTAACACAGGGTTTGGTCCCAGAGCTGAGGATGGCTTTGAGGTGTGCTTGGACACTTTTTCCTTGTTTCTCACTCCTTTTTTTCCCCTCCTCAATTTTAATCTGTCACTCAAAACCAGATCCTTCACTGACTACACAAAAGTTCCTTTTTGCTGAGTGAGAGCAGTGACCAAGACACTGCAGGATCTGTCCACCTTCTTCTTTTGAGATATCTCTTTGTCTATAGTCATAAATTATCAACCACTGCCATCTTTTAAATAGATAGTTTCCTGTTCTGCCTCTTGTAGGTTAGATATTATCTCCCCCAGTAAATCATGAGTCAGTGATTAATTCAAGAAGGCCGTTCCCAGAAGCAAATTCTTACAATGTTAAAATTAATACGATGCAGAGCCATTATACCATGATAGAGAAAATAATTATGGCCTGCAAACCAGTTTAATCAACAGAGAACATGCTGGGGCAGGTGCCCAGCCTGAGTCACTGCAGCAGAGTTCAGAGTCCCAGTGCAGGGGCTGTGTGAGGGAACAGGACTGTGGCAGCCCAGCAGGGCTCCCTGTGCTCTCTGCACACCCAAATTGGGAGGGAAAACACCTTTGCTGATGTACAAATACCATCAAGTGACTGGGAAAGCATGGATTGCTTCAGGAACGTGCATGCAGGCAGTTAAGGTGTCTCAGCTGATGAGTGGAAGCTGATTAAGCTGATTAAGTTGTGTCTTCACTCGGTGTTAAGCAGCTCTGTAAAGTCATCAGATATTCTGGAGTCTGCCTCAGTGCAGGGAATGAGGCTGCTCCAGCTCACTGGGGAATGGCTCAAAATTGGGGAAAAACTCAGCAGCTCTCTCTAGAAATGACAAAACAATCCCAAAGCAATCAGAGCTACAGCAAGCCACCACAAAAGGGACAAAGCAGCCCAGGAGGTGTGTGTATGTTATTATAAACCATCTGATAATGGGTAATGACACTCGTGCTCTGTTAACAGCTCCCACATCTCAAAACACCCTGAGTTCCTGTGGATGGAGCCTTACAACACCCTGCTGCAGCCTGGCACCCTGCAGGGCTGGGCAGCAGGCACAGAACAGTTAAGTGACTTGCACAAGGGTGAATCAGCAGGACTTGAGGAACTCAACCTGAAGGCAGGTACTGAGCTGGAGGAACTGGCACAGCTGAGCCCAGCAGTGCCCCCAGGTGTGACCCTGCACCCCCTGAGCCCAGCAGTGTCATCAGGTGTGACCCTGCACCCCCTGAGCCCAGCAGTGCCCCAGGTGTGACCCTGCACCCCCTGAGCCCAGCAGTGCCCCAGGTGTGACCCTGCACCCCCTGAGCCCAGCAGTGCCCCAGGTGTGACCCTGCACCCCCTGAGCCCAGCAGTGCCCCAGGTGTGACCCTGCACCCCCTGAGCCCAGCAGTGCCCCAGGTGTGACCCTGCACCCCCTGAGCCCAGCAGTGCCCCAGGTGTGACCCTGCACCCCCTGAGCCCAGCAGTGCCCCAGGTGTGACCCTGCACCCCCTGAGCCCAGCAGTGCCCCAGGTGTGACCCTGCACCCCCTGAGCCCAGCAGTGCCCCAGGTGTGACCCTGCACCCCCTGAGCCCAGCAGTGCCCCAGGTGTGACCCTGCACCCCCTGAGCCCAGCAGTGCCCCAGGTGTGACCCTGCACCCCCTGAGCCCAGCAGTGCCCCAGGTGTGACCCTGCACCCCCTGAGCCCAGCAGTGCCCCAGGTGTGACCCTGCACCCCCTGAGCCCAGCAGTGCCCCAGGTGTGACCCTGCACCCCCTGAGCCCAGCAGTGCCCCAGGTGTGACCCTGCACCCCCTGAGCCCAGCAGTGCCCCAGGTGTGACCCTGCACCCCCTGAGCCCAGCAGTGTCATCAGGTGTCACCTGCCAGTGCCTTTTTTAAAGTTAGGGTGGCCAGAACCAAACCCACCATTCCAGCACCACCAGTGCTGCTATTATTGGATTTCCTGTACTGCTTCCAAGTCACACCAATTTAATGCTTTAATTTTAACTGTGCATCGAGGTAGGTGCCTTCAGAGTTTAAATTTTTAATCCTTCAATGCAAGCCTCCTGTTGCCTGGAAAGCTGAGTGATTCTGGGGATGAGGAAGATCAAATTTCTCTGCTGTCTACAGGGCAATTTGTATAGACTGGGAGCCACAGCACATCTAAAATCTCACCTGTAACTTCTGAGCTGGGCCTAATTAATGCAGCATGTGGGCAGAATGCTTTATTTGCAGTACCACACCTTTCCTGCCTCTCTTCTTTTCTTGGGCTTTTCAAAAAGAGGACTGGGCAGGATTCTATTTATAGAACCAAATAAATCCAGCCCTGCCTGTGTTGTACTTGATCCCTGCAGCTTTTCAGATGTGGTCCCAAGAAAGGCTGAATGCCCTTCATGTCCTATTTCTGCCAGTCTCAGTGGGAATTGGAAGGTCTGGGACCATGGAAGATAAAAGAAACAGCTTTTTACTAACACAAATGTGAAATTATTCCAGTGTGTAGGATGGGAAGAGCTGAAGTTCCTGATCTTTAGGAACATTGTGTGAACCTCATTAATTGTCTTGTCTGCCAGTTACCAATGGAGAATGCTCTGGAGGTGCCTTGGTTCCTGTTCTGGTGACTTGGATTCTGGCAGTGATTCAATGCCCCCTCCCCAAATGGCACAGGAGGCAAAGAGAACAGGGAGAGACCTGGGATTGAAGGACAAGACAATGGGCAGTTGAAGGGAAAATGAAGCAGTTGGGACATAATTCCACTCATACAGACACGAGGATGAAGGGATTTAACCGTGTTTGGCAGGAGCAAGAAGGAGCAGGGAAGATGCCAGGCTCAAAGAGGGGGAATGGATGAGCCAAGGGCTGATTAAAAACCCCATCCAGATGGAACCTGTGCTTGGCCACAGCAGCACCAACCCTGGAGTGACTCAAAGCCCTGAAGGAACAACCAGGAATGGCTGGCAGGGGAATGGAGGCTCCTGCTCTGCTTGGCCTTACAAAAGGCTGAAGGGAAGAGTGGGCAGGCAGTGCTGGCTGCTGCAGAAGGTGCTGATTTACAGTGAGATCACGGGGAACTCTTCCTGCTGCGTTTTCCTCCCTCAGCTGAGCCACTCCTGGCTGCATGCATGGACAAGTGGAACGGTGCTACTGTGGTGCTAAAAATAACAAACCCCAAATATGGGCCATTCCATGAAAGCTGGGAGAGCTTTGCAAGGGATCAGACCCCATGGAATCAGTCTTCTGGTGGATTCAGCCTTTCCTGTAAAAGTGCCCCCTGAGTTACCAAGCAGCTGAGCACAAATCATCTTTTCCACCTATTTTTCTTTGTAGGAAAACACTTCAGGACAGACCAAAATTTGAGGAGAGTGATGCAACTCCGTGAATTTCAGCAGAGCTGCTCTGACTTGGGCTGCTCCAAAATCACAGGAGATCTCTGAAGATGTGGTGTGAGGGTTCAGTTGCAGGGAGCAGGGATCCTGAGCCAGCTGTTCCTTATCACCAAGCAGAGCCAGAACCAGAACCGAGCCTGCAGTGCCCTGGTCACGGGGTCCATCTCCACGTGGCCCTGCCATGTGCTTGAGGTTGTCCAGCCCGTGCTCCGTGGTTGTGCTGAGGGAAGCAGGACCTGCCCAATTCTGCTGGAGCTGATTATTAAAATTGCAGCAGCTTTCCAGAGGAGCTGATAAAAAACTGCATCCACAAGCTCCTTCTGCCCTGGTGCTGCCACTGCCCAGCCTGGGAGGGCTGGATGCAATCCCTGCCCAGCCAGGGCAGCTCCTGCTCGGGCAGCACGTTCCTGATCAGCACTTCCAGGGCAGCACGTGCCGGGGAAAGGCTCCAGAGCCCTTCTCCCATCCTGTGCATCCAGCTCTGGGTTTGGCACATCCATCGTCACCTCAGTGCTGCTGAGGGTAATTGGAGATCAGGCACCTCCACACCCTTGGGGATTCAGCTCCTGCACGCCTCAGAGTGCCCTCAGAGTGCCTGGAATTGTGTTTGGGTGATGCAAGGGGCACCGTGCTGCCAGGGAAATCCAGGGCAGCAGCTCCCAGCCCCTGGGTCCTGCAGGGATGTGTGCAGGCAGGGGTGAACTGGCAGAGTGACACAAGTGGGTCAAGGCACCTGTTGGGTGTTGTAGGTCAGGCACTGAGAGGCAAATAAGCTCTTTCCACTGCGTGAATGATGAGTGGGTAACTTCCCGTGCTGGCATTCATCCCTGACTCAAGGAATGTGCTCCAGAATGGCTGAGGGGGACACAGCCAAGACCTTCAGATGGGGGGAACCAAGTCAGCATCCCCCAAAAGGTCAGGTGCTGATGGGTCCAGTGCTTCCCCTCCTGACCTACTGCAGGAACTCTTCTTCAGGCATAAAGCCTAGGAGAGAAGCAGCCAAGCCCTTGTGTAGTTTGTGGTTTGGCCTCCTGCCCACTCTGCCCTTCAAGCAGGAAATTCTCAAAGGGAAGGGAGTGCTTTGTGAAGCTCCCTGCAGACTCTGCCTGCTCTGCTTTAGTCACAGCTCAGCATCAGGTCAGCTGGCACTGCTGGAAGCTGACCAGGCAGACTGATGGCGCCTACAGAAAGTCTTTAAGCAACTTCTCCACCTTGATCATTTTCCCCTCATCTTTTTTTGTCCCTTACGTCCTTGATTGTTGTTATTCAACCCTGAGATAATGCACTCCTGATATCACTGAGATGGGAGAGACAAGCAAGGAGCAAGAGATCAAAGGAAGGAGAAGAAAGAGAAGATGCCAAAGGCAGGAGAAGAAAGAGGGGAAGATGCCAAACACTTCCTTGATTTACCTACTTTACATACAGAGTTTCAGAAATCCTTCATGTACGTAATTTGGGAGTTCTGGGGTTACCACGCAGTCCCCAGACAGCAGGAGGCTGTGGAAGGGCATCCTCCTTCCCTCAGCTGAGGAAGCAGAAAGCCCAGGAGGCCCTTGGCAGCTGAGGGTGTTGGCTGGGCTTGAGAAGGAGCGCGGCCGGGAGCGGGCTGGGGAAGCGCTGCGGCTCCAGCGCATCTTTCTGCTTCCCTCTGCTGGCGGAAGGAGGCTGCAGCTCCCGAAAATCCGGGATCCGCGGGATGGGAGGCAAAAGGCGGAGACAGAGAGAGGGGTCACCTGCACAAGGGTTAACTCTACCGGGTGCTGCGAGTGCGAGCCTGGAGAAATGCAGCGCGTGTGTCCTGCAGGGCTCCAAAGCTTGGGACAAACAGCCAGAGGTGGGAGCCGGGGAGGTGGCACAACTGAGATGATCTGTCTGGAGGCATTTCCAGGTTTAAACCACTAATATTGCATTACCATTCCTCCTTCTGTTACCAGTTGTGATTGCAAAGTTAATTTAATGACCTTGAGGTAAACTTGGTTGCTATTCTTGTCGCAGAACGGGATCATTATCAGTGGCAAAAAAAAAAACCAAAAAACCAAACAAACTCAAACTTCAAGCATTTTTGTTACTCACTTGGTTATACTGAAATCCTTTTGATAGAGACTGAAATGTATTTTTTTCCCTCCAGTTTGAGATCCCTTTCCTGTAGTATTTATAAGGAAATCTTGAAACCTAAGAACAGACAAGTATGGCAACACTGAATATGGAGATGAAGGAAACATGTGAACAACAGCAGTTTTCACTTAAAATGGGATGTGTAAGATAAAGGCAAATCCAACATTAATGCAGTATTCCCTTCAGAAAATCAGCAGTGACTCCTTTATTTCATTTCCCTGTTTTATTTTTAAAAACCCTTGCAAGCACTGCTGACGGTGAATATTTTGTTTGACGGCATTTCTGATTCCCTTGTGCTGGTTTATCCCCAAGAGGAGGAATTTTGGACCTGGAACATCTCTAACCCACTGTAGCTATAAATAGTTCTAGATATCCCTTGATTTGCTCCATAGTAATGAACCCTGGCTGTGCTTTGAGTGGAAAACCTTGGCACGGTTGAGGTTTTCACCCTTCAGCTCTGCACTCACTGTGGTAAATGCTGTTTGTTTTCGGGACATGGCACCGAGTGGTGCTGTTCTGTTTGAGGTACCTCGTGCTCCACAGCATCCCTGAGCTGGAAAGGCAGGGATCTGCTCACAGCCCACAGGTCCAGTGTAACCGCTCAGGGCAGAGCCGTGATTTTGTTTCTCAGCTCAGTCCCAGCTCTGAACGTGCAGCAGGGCCGAAGCTCCAGAGCTGGCCCCGGTCAGCCATGGCCTTTGCTGTCTCCGTTGAGAGAACTCGGGGCGAAGCTCGGGGGCGGGAGGAGCCCGGGGAGGGATGAGGGGAGCCCGCAGGTAAAGCCTCAGGTGAGCGCTCAGGTGAGGCTCTGGAGGGCGCCACCGGAAGTCGCCTCACGGCCCAGCCCCGCCCAGGTGAGGCGGCACGGGGCGCGCTGGGAATGGCGGGTACCGGGGCTGAGGCGGCGCAGGGAGCACCGGGGAGACCCCCGACCCCGCCCAGGTGAGGTGTGCGGTTTGTATCCGCCTGTACCTGCCCGTACGTGCCCGTTCCTGCCGGTGCATCCCCAGCCCTCGGCGGCACCGGGAATGCGGACACCCGGTTGCCGAGACGACAGCCGCCTCAGCTCTCCTCCAATCACCGTGCCTGTTACTTTGAGCATTGCGGTAAACACCCAATCAAGGACGAGCTCTCAGCGCCACCGGCTGGTTTAAGGCGGCTCGGCGGAGGCGCTTGGCACACGCCCTTTAAGGTGGCTCCGGCTGCTGCTCGCGCCAGCGAGAGCCGCGCACACGGGGAAGGCGGGAGGAACGGGTCCCACCGGGCAAAGCGAGGTGTCTCCGGGGAAAGGCGCGGGGCCGAGGCCGTCCCTGCCGCTCCGGGTCGGGGAGCTTCGGGCGGGGTCCCGGCCGCACCGCCTCCACCCGCCC
>WEIU01005948.1:135162-146732 GCA_013389925.1 Aegithalos caudatus | reverse complement strand
TCTTCATAGCTAGTGCAATCATAGGAATTATATTTATTAAAGAAAAATGGAAGCCCAAGGAATTTTTGAGTAAGTTCCACAGTTACTTTTCCTCTGTGTTTACAATTCATGACACACAGCACACCCCCTTAGGAATTATAATTACAGGGATGGCAAGGTCTCATTAGCACCTCTTGAATTAAATGTGTCATCTCATCCACTGTTTATTACAAGTGGAAGTTTTTTCCCCTGGCTTATGCCAAATCCCCTGAACCTCCTAGAATTTAGAACCAGGCTGAAGCTGCAGCCCTGATTCAGGGGAATGAGCTGAATTCCATAAACATGGAGGTGTTTGCAGAAGTGGGCAGGGGGCTGTGGGCAGTGCCAGGCAGGATCAGAGCCAGACCTTGTAGCTTTATTTATTTAGCAGATGTCACCTGGTACCAACTTTACCTCAGCTCCCACACCCCCACTGCCCCTGGTGGCTGCAATATTTTGGAGCTGGGGCAGGAAGGGCACCCAGGAATCCCCCAGAGGAGCATCCACCTTGTCAGTGATGGTCCTGTGGGATTAATTCATTAATTCCATGCATCCCATCCCTCATTAACCCTGTCCTCTCCTGTTCCTGTGCCTCCCAAGGGCGCTACGTGCTGTCCTTTGTAGGCTGTGGCCTGGCAGTGGTTGGCACTTACCTGCTGGTGACATTTGGACCCAACAGCCACGAGAAGATGACAGCAGAAAACATCACCAGGCATTTAGTGAGCTGGCCCTTCCTGCTCTACATGGTGAGGGGCCATGGAGGTGGGGTGGTTTTCTCCTGGGGGGAGTTTTGTTCCCAGCATTATTTTTCCTTCTGGTTGCTGCCAATGTTCCTTGTGTTCACTCTTGATCCTGGGACAGCTTTTCCAGGTGTCAGGCACATGCACAGCTCCTTGTGTTTCTCTCAATTCTGTTGGATTAAATGTCTTTGAGTGAGAATTTACTGGTGCCTGAATCTGGGCTCTTTCCACACTGACTTTCTCTGGACCCCTGAATCTCTTCTTGAAAATCCCACGATTTTTGTGTTTTAATGAAGATAACCTTGGCCATTGCCCCAGGAATCACTTGTGGAAGCTCACTGCAGAAAGCAGACTGAGATCTCTCCTGTGAATATTCACTCAGGACTATTTGATCAGCTGCTTTACCATAAATCCAACACCAAAGGTGCCTTGTGTTTCCTGTTCTGCAAGGAGCTGCTGAATGTCTCCTCTAACTGGAACCTAAGATGATGCTGAATTTGGTCTATAATTGTGTAGGATCCCCATTTCCCTTTGATTTTCCCTCTTCTAATGTTTGATTGGCTCAGCATCTCATTTACTGCCATCCCTAATATTCTCATTTCTCTCTTTTGTAGCTTGTGGAGATCATTGTTTTCTGTCTGCTCCTGTATTTTTACAAGGAGAGAAATGCAAACTACATTGTCATAATTCTCCTGCTGGTGGCTTTGCTGGGTAAGTTGATATTGACATGCAAGATCTTTCAACAGTAAATTGAGGCATGCAAGGGAATTATATTGATTTAATTAATGCCATGAAATGCACTAATTTCCTCCAGAAATATTCCTGAAGCTGATGTTTGGGATCTTTGCAAATGACCTTTGAACAATTAAGGCTTATTCCCCATCAGACAAATAATCTGCCAAGCACAGAAAGTGCAGGTTATTTATCAGTGTTCTTAATTTTAATCTGGGCACACAAAGGGTGGCATTCAGAGCATAAGAAGGGCTGAGCCAGTGGGTGAAAGAGAGGATTTGCCCTACAAGAATTGTCTTAGCTCTGTTAAGATTTTCTGTGTGGTTAAAGAAATGAGGAATCCTCTGCCACCCCAGCTTGTCCCTGTGAAACTGAGTCCCTGATGATTCTGATATCCCACAGTGGGATCCTGCAGTGACTTTGGATGTACACATTTAATTTTTTTTAAAATAGAAACTGTAATCAATTAAACTTTTAAAAGGATGAGTAATAGCAAGTCTGCCATGCTGAAATCTGTGTCACAGCCCTCAATTTTTGCTGTTTATGCACCTTCAGTTCCTGCAGTGTCTTTCCTTTTTGGTTTTTTGAGCTGTTTGGGGCTGGATTTCAGTGGTGTCTCAGGAGCTCCATGAATTACAAAGCAACTTCCCTAAATTCTGAATGGCCCAAGAAAGGAAAGCTCTTCCTGATTCTTGTTTTGGAGACCCCTTGGCTTCATTAACCAAACCAAGTGGAAAATTGTATCCTCCCATCATGGAATTTCACAACACTGACAAAACCAGTCAATTCTCCCAGCTCTGTAGACATTGATAGAGAAGGGTTCAGTGATTGACTGGAGGTTGCTGTGGGGGGTTTGTGGGGAACAAACCAGGCAGAGCTGGTGGCAAACAGGCAGTTTGCATCCCTTGTTTGGCCTGGCAGGAGGAGGGGCAGGTTTTGGGGGCTGTTGGGGCTGAGTGTGGTGTCCCCCCAGGTTCCATGACCGTGGTGACAGTGAAGGCAGTGGCTGGGATGATCCTGGTGTCCATCCAGGGGGCCCTGCAGCTGGACTCCCCCATCTTCTACATAATGCTGGTGTGCATGATTGCCACAGCCATCTACCAGGCCACGTAAGGACCCCTCTCTTTGTCTGGAATTGGGTGGGCTGTGGGTCAGGAGCTGTTTGTTACCATGCCAAAAATACCTCTTAAAATTTTGGTGAATTATCCACTCTTTCCTGTGATCTGTCCCAGGAGCCTGGGTGGTCTCTGCTTTTCCACAAAGGGACACTGCCAGGTGGTTTTAATGCCACCATTCAAGTATTTACCAAACAGTTTTAGGACTGAAATGGTGGCCAATCAAATCCAGTATCTGGGCACTGGCTAAAATCAAAGTGCAGGATCAGTGTTGTTGATAATGTGTCTATTTTTAGGGTTTTTTTCCCCTTTGTACTTGCAATAGCATAATAAGCTGGAAGCAGCAGGGATAAAAGGCTTCTCAAAATGTGAGGGACACTCTGGCCCTGAGGTTGGGGCAGTAATTTCAAACCTCCCTCTTCTGTCCTTTTTATTCATTCCAAGGCTTGCTGCTGCTGCTGTCCAGTGAGAGAAAGAATGAATGAATTTCCTTAAATTTATGCACCACTTTTGAAAGGTGTTTCCAAAAAAAGGATCCTTCCCAATCAGCCCCTGTTGCCTGTGATTGTGTTGCAGGTTTTTAGCTCAAGCTTCCCAGCTCTATGACTCAGCTCAGATCTCCAGCATTGGCTACATCCTATCCACCACAGCAGCAATCTCAGCAGGTAACTGCACAAACCTTTCTAAAAAAAGGGCAAAAGATTTTGGAAAATAATCCTCCTGAAGAATACTAAGCAATGTGATGACTTCTATTCTTTTGTCATCTCTCATCTGCACTGGCTTTGTTTGGGGTTTGTTTTTTTTTTCTCCTTCTTAAAAATGTGAATTATCCCATTAGAATGTGTTAAAATTTTCTGTTCAGTGCTGTCATTTTGTTTAAAGTGCAGGGGGATTTATGTTTGAGACTCATTCAATGTGTGTTCTTACATGTGCAGGTAAAATGTTTCCTTGTTATTTATGTTTTGTTTTATTATCTTTACATTAAAAATGTAAAGAGCAGGAGGCAGAACATGTGTGCTCAGGACACCAAGGACACTTCTAGAGGGTGGAGCTGTTTGTTGTTGTTTGGGTTCAAGAGTTTGCATCTTTTTGTAGTTAAATCCAATTTGTTTCATCATTCCAAAATAGTCCCTCTTGTTTATATTGCACAAGTTCACTTGCATCTCTGTTAGTGACAACAGCAGAACTATTTTGGTTGTGAAACTCAAAAAGACTTGTCAATAATTTGTGTTAAAATAGAAATCAGGACACCTATTTTAAGATCATTAAATAAACAAAGGTACTGACTATAAAAATAGGAATTCTGGCTGATGTGGGTTCTGGCTGAAGGTGGAATTGGGAAGATGTAATGAATTATTTCCTTTTCAAGGAGCAACTTTTTACCTGGATTTCATGGGTGAAGATGTTCTCCACATTTGTATGTTTGCACTGGGGTAAGTGCTCCAGGTTTCCTTGACAGAAAACTGTTGCTTCATGTGACTCAAATCTTAAAAATACAAATCTGTTTTAAAAATACCTCTCTGTTGGAGGGAAAACTGTCTTGGAGAAGAGAACAGGCTGAAAGCATTTTCTCTGTCAGAGCAGTGACAGAGCTCAGTGTTGTTTGAAAAAAAAATCATGTAACCCTTGGTAATGCACAATTACACAACAATTAATCACTAAATCCTGGGGATCAGCTGAGCATATGGCTTGGTTTTCAAGCTGCCTGCTCATGAATCTGGAAGAGTTGTAAAATAACCCAAAGAAACCCTCTCTGGGAACCTTATTTCAGATTTTGCACCTTCCCTGAACTGTGTTTGACTTCTGGAGTTTGTAGAGCATGGAGAAGGCACAGTGCAGATCTGATCAGTAAAACATTTCCTGTGTAACTCAGTGTTTTGGTGTAATTAGCTCTCCATAATCAGGGGACATTCTCAAATGGCTTTTAGATAAGTACAGGAAAAAAAAAAAAAACCCAAACAATTGGGAGATCATTGTTCTGAACTGCACCTTGCTCTGTAACAATCCAGATCCATGTTTGTTGGTGTGTTTAACAGGGAGCCTTGGGAAGGTCAGGCTGCTAAATCCTGGAATTCCATCAAAGCAAAACCAAATGTTTGCTATGCTTCCTTTCCCCTGCAGTTAGTCAAGGTTAATCAATTAATTAACAAGAAAAGTTTTCCTTGTGTTTGCTAGAGAAAGGGTGAAGTTGTGCTGGTTGCTGGGGGTGTTCCAGTGCTGCCCAAGGGGGCTCAGCTTGGACAGTGCCCTGGAATTCTGACCTGACAGTGCTTGAACTGCAGGTCTGAACTCTCTATGGAGCAACATGGAATATTCTGTGCTCTCCCTTGTCAGGGATCTCAGTGATGTTTTCTCCTCCCTCAGGTGCCTCATAGCATTCCTGGGAGTCTTCCTGATCACGAGGAACAGGAAGAAGCCTGTCCCCTTTGAGCCCTACATCTCAATGGATGCCATGCCAGGTAACCAAGGCCCAGGGCTGCATCACTCTCTTAAAGACCTGGCCTGCACAGGGAGGGCTCAGCCTTTGGCTCTGCTCAGGATTGGGTGGATCAGGCTGTTGTTATCTGGGAATGTGGACTGGTTTGAGCATGGGAATGTGGACTGGTTTGAGCATGGGATTGGGATTGGGCTCGGTCCAGCAGAAAGAACTGAGTTTTGGGGATGGCTCAGAAGTGATGGAGAGGAGCAGGAATTTCCTTTGGGAAGCACAGCTAAGCTCTCTGGTGAGCTGTATGAAAGATCTGCAGCTCTTGATGGATAACTGAAAGCCATCCCTCACAAATTTGGAGCTCATCAGCTGCTCCAGTGCTGAGCACAAACTCATCCTGTCTTTAACACCTGAGGAGCTGATGAGCCTCAGGGACTTCACATCTCCTGGCTGAACAGAGAGCAGGAAAAATGCACCTTTGTCCCTGATCTGTGCCTTTGCTCTTGCAGGCATGCAGAACATGCACGACAAGGGGATTGCAGTGCAGCCTGACCTCAAAGCCTCTTTCTCCTACGGGGCCCTGGAGAACAACGACAGCATGCCAGAAATCTACACTCCAGCCACGCTGCCCATCGTGCAGGAGCAGCACGGACCCAAAGGAGCCTCTGCCCCTCCCTACAGGGTGCTGGAGCACAGCAAGAAGGAGTGAGTGACCTTCAAGGACTCACCAGAGTCCTCAGGAGTTTGACTTTTATTTATTTACCTGTTCAAATAGAAGCAAGCATAAAGCCGACCTTGAGAAGAGTTTCAAGCTCATCTAGAGCTGAACTTTCCAGGCTGATTATTAAAATAAAAACTCTTTCTAGTTGGGAAGTTGGAAGGCATTTGGCAGGAAGCAGATCCCAGTTCTACATGGAATTCTGCTGGCTGGGAGTGTGGAATGATGGAATGGTAGTGCAGCACTGTGGAACTGATGAGAGAGGAGATGCTGTGGAAGAGAAGTGACTGTGCAGTTTTCAACCCTACTGGGAGTGGTTTTATCTCCAGACAAATTTTCAGGAGCTGCTCACAGAGAGGGGGGGACAGGATTTAATCTTTCATTTACAGGGACTGTGACAGATTCCCAGGAAGGCTCTAAATCCTGGTGTGACCATGGGGCTCCCCTGACACAGCAATAAATGGAATTGTTTTGAAGCACTGACACTGGAACTTGCTGTGCCTTTAGAGCAGCAGAACTGGTGAGAGTGAACACTTTTTCCCTTCAAACCACAAATTTTGGGCACTTCTGTTCTGGTGTTGAACACAAGCCCTGAGGATGGGGGTTGTTTTTAGAGCACCACTGGATTATATGGCTTAGAACAAAGATTATTTGCCAGTTTTCTGATTTTATAGCAGGAGCTTCAAGTTGGATTAAATGGTGCAGAGGCTGCCCTGTAGAGGATGAGGACAAGGAGAAATGAGAATGATGTGACTGAATCTGGTGGGGGATTTATGTAATTTTGGACAAAATCTGAATTCTTTATCATGTTTATTTATTTTCTTTCTGATTGAGGCAGGATTTCCAACTTTAGTGATCCCAACTACTTAAAGGTGTTGAAGTTACTTAGCTCAAAAGCTCAGTTTAGGTGATGTAAGCTGGGGTCCTCCCCCTTATTTTTTCTTTTAAAAAAAGGAAAAACAATACTTGTCTACTATTGTGGATGACCTAAGGAGAGAAGCTGCTCAGCCCAGCACTCACTGAAGTCTGTGAGGATAATGGAGCTTTGTGTACTTTGATATTTATCTTTCCAGCTTCCAGGAGATGGCCAGGAGTTGATACTGAGGGAGAATGGACACAGGTGGGGAAAATGGGGAACTGTCAAGTGAGGAGGACAAAGTACAACATTCACTGGTTATCCTGGCACTTTAAGAGCACTGGCTGCTCTAAAAGTGAGGTTTTTTTGCTGGGAAACTGAATTTTAAGTCCACTCAGTGGGCTGTCTGCAGAGTGGAGTCTCCAGGAGCCTGGAATTTTATTTGAAAGGAATAGTGCTCAGTTCTGTGTATTTTTAAGTGATTCCCCCAATACCAGGGAGTTTGGGATTATCTTAGATTTGGAACAGTGTCTTTCTGCATTTATTTATTTCTATTTTTATTTGTTAAATTGATTCATGGCCAGTTTCTGTTCCCATTGCCAGAAATTCCCAACAATTCCCCTGACCTGTACATGATTATTCTGGGTTCTTGTTGTAAATGACAACAGAACTGTTCCTTTGCATTTGTTTGCTTTGCCAGCTCTGCAGACTGATTCAATCTGGGCATACTTTGGATTGCTTTGGCATTTTTTGTGCAGCTTAGAAAAATAACCCTCCCCTTGCACAGGGCAGGTGCCCTGGGGCTGCACCCAGGTTTCTTCACCAGCTGGGCACAATTCAGATCTTATCAGTGGCATCCCCTGCACTGGAACTTGGGGAACCTCAAGAAATAACAGCTTTCCTTTCACCCTCAATACTTTATTTGTGATTAAGCAAGATAAGGATGTTAATGGGCTCCTGCTGCCAGAGCATTCATCTTGCTGGGGTGCAGTGACACTGATTGACTGCCTTTGGATGTGGTCATTGATTGTTGGTGGATTTATGGGCAGCTTTTGTTCATTAACAATGCAGAATGAAGCAGTGCAGGGAGGCTGAATGGGAAGGGCACAGGAATGCTGCCTTTCCTTATCTCTTCCCATTTAATCAACCTGTTCTGACCTCTTGGTTCTGCAGACACAGAACACAGAGTCTAAAACAAGCTGTGCTACACCACACACTTGTTCCATGCCAATATTCTCTGTGGTTAATTAGGTGGTATAAAAAATTTCCTCAGAAGAGCCTAAATGTTTTGCTGCTGACATGCAGATCAGGATGCTCCTGTGTGTGACAGTGCAGTGGTGCCAGTTCTCAGCAGGGTTTAAAGCCAGCAGGTGACTGGAGCACAGCAATGCCTGGTTTGGGTTTTCCTCCTCAGCCCAGCCCTGGCATGTTAGAGGTGGGCACGGTGCCAGGGCCCAGAGCTGCTCTGGGGCCTGGGTCAGGGGGGCTCTGCTCTAAACTCCCCAATTTCTGTCCTTGCTCCCTGCACTGAGCCCTCAGGGGTCAGCCCTTCTCTGAGTGAAACTGCCCCCAGCCAGGAGCTGAGCTTTTGTGTCATTGTGTGGCTTTGGCCATTCCTTTTCAAATACTCTAAAGGCAAGTCTTGCTCCAAAGCTTTACATAACCATGTTTTATTTACACAGTCATTGTGTGCTCAAATAATTCTACTTAATAATGACAGTTCCCTTTACCTGCAGCCACAGGGAAATCTCCCTTTGTTAGCTTCTGGAAACTTCCTGCCAAAGGCCTCCACTGGAGGTGGTGTCTGTTTCCACAGCACATAAATCACAATATTTTTGATTATTGTGCCACAGCAGTGGAGCCTGAGGTGTTCCTTGGGCCATGGGCCTCAGCTCCATGACTGATGTAGGGGTAGGACTGAGGGACTGCACCTCACTCCTGTTTGCTGCTGCTGTTCAACACTGGAATCTTAAAATGGGGGTGGTTTGGGGTGGGGTTTTTTGTTGTTTTTTTTTTAATTTTATGCACTTCTCTCTTTCTTACTTTTTCTCCCAGTTTTCCAAAAACTGTTACTTGCTGCTCTTCAGCCTAAGAAAAGGCATGAGCAGGGGCCAGAGAAGCCAAGTATCTTGTTTAGACTTGACTAAAGGACTTATGTGCCCTTTCTGGCTCTTTCAGGAATGAATTAAACTCCTCACCTCTCTTCTAGTCCAGAGAAGCTGAAACAGGAAGGGTTTTGCACCCTCACACTGAGCTTTTCACAGAGTATTTGTTAGTCTGAGGTGACAATGGCCATGCCTGGGATTGCAGCAAATATTTACAGCCAAGCAGCACAGGAAGGTTTAAAGGAGAGGAGCCCTGTGCCACATTCCAGGGTGAAAAATGATTTAAGTGTTGTACAGCACACTCTGATCTGTGAATGTCAACACTGCAGGGCTCAGGCAGGACCCTGCACATGGCTCAGCACCCCCAGATTCCAAATGGAAGGGATTTCTCAGCACCAGGAGCTGTTCCAGCACTTGGGTGAAGGAGCAGCTCCTTGGGTTCATCCCTTGGCTTTTTTACCCAGTGTGAACTGACATCTCCTGCCTCCACCCTGTGTGGCTTCTCGATGCACCAGAGCACTTAAAACATCCTCAGTGTGTATTTTATGTGTGTTTATTTATACTTAACTCTGTGGAGCACAGCTGAATGTATAAAATGATCTGCCTGCAACGTTCTCCTGTTCACCTTAAAATGTGTAAATAAATCAAGCTTTACACTCTTGCACTATAAAGGACAACTGCTTCATTTTTCACAGGCAGTGTTGCATGTCTGTTTAATTCTATTTGTCTTTCAGGTGAGACAAATGAAACCAAACTTTGAATAAAAGATTGTGGTAAAACCTATGGAATTCTGGCTTGCTCCATGCTCCTGGTAGAGGTTTAATTGACCAAAAATGTCTTGGGAGAAATTAAGACAGGATTTAGGTGACTAAAATGTGTATTAAAAGAGCTCTCTGTCTGTTTTTAGCAGGATGCTTGTAAGTGAAGTGCAGAATGTTTCAGCATTACTAATGCTCCCAGTTTCACAGGAGCCTCCACATATTTGGGGTTAGCTATAGGAATTGTGCAATTTACTTTTAAAACTTTGTTTTACAGGGTTTTGAAAAAATATTTAGCATTTAATATTTTGCAGAGCTTGAAACTGTGATCCAAAGAAGAGGGGATAAACCCAAAATCATTGTATTTTTGGTGGCCTGACTAGAGATGTTTTTTACTGAAATTGAGCCTTTCTGAGACATCTGAGCCCTCTGCTAATGGCTGGGAATGCTCTGCTGTGGGAGGTGTCATCCCTCAGCCACAGGTCACAGTGCCTGGGATACAGCACTGCAGTAAGAGATAGAGAAAAGTGGCAATTTAGCTTAATCGACTGCTTGCCAACCTAATTAGCACTCACCAGCTGGTTTTACAGTCCATGGGGAGAAGCAGAGGATAACCCTCAGGATAGTTTTAATTAAATGTGTCTCTTGGGGTCCCAAACCACAAAGGGAGAAAAGACAAACAACCCAAGGGCAGCCTCGGTGTTAGAGCTGTGCTTCACTGAATCCCTGCATTCCCTAATCCCCAGAATTCCTGATAAATGGGGTAGTGCTTTGTTAACATCCACCATTCAAGGGTTAGTGGGTTACAAGTGTTTTAAATGCTGATACAAAGATGTGCCATGGATGTCAGGAGTGTTACAGGAGTGCTACAAATGAGGTGTTATTGCAAGAGACAGACTATTTTAAATGCCACTGAAGTGGACACAAATGTTGGTGTTTGTGGTTTCAAAGCAGAATCTATTGTTGGCCAGGGAAGAAAATGTGGTATTGAATCGATAAAGCAGGAGATTGCAGCAAGGGAGAGCTGACAAGTAACCTGTTACCACCTGAATTTGCACTGCATCTAAATTGCAGAATCTTTACCTGGACAGGGAGACTGATCTTACCTTCCTGAAGTGAGATCTGCTGGGCTGTTTTCTTACAAGGGAAAGGTGGACAAATCACCTGGTAGAGAAGCTCAGCTCACCATCTCTCTCTGTCTTTTTCTGAAATTTAAAAGAAAATATTTCAGCCACAGAAATTTCAGTGCTTATATCACAAACCCACGCTGTCTTCTGTCTTTCATCTTTCCAAGTGAGGACAAAACTGTTGAACTGAATATTTGTGTTGGTGAAATTCAGTAGTTTTGCGTGGGATTTTTTGGTGAACAAACCAAAGGAAGGATGTTGGTTTGTGCATTTTTTAGAGGTGAATGTGCACAGGCAGTGCTGTATCACCCAGCTCAGATGATGGCTGGCTGACACCATCTCATGGCTGGATTAAGCTGCGATTTACTCCGAGGAGGACACAAACTGTCACTGTTCCCAGCTGGCAGCTGTCCGAGGCTGCTGGCAGAGCCATCCCGATTAATGCCAGGGGAAGAATCAAAGAATCCCAAACCGGTTTGGATTGAAAGGGACCTTAAAGCTCATCCAGTGCCACCCCTGCCATGGCAGGGACACCTCCACTGTCCCAGGCTGCTCCAAGCCCTGTCCAATCTGGCCTTGGGCACTGCCAGGGATCCAGGGGCTGCTCTGGGCAGCTCCTTCCTCCCCACCAGCCGCCAACCCCTCGTCCATCTGCTGCTCCGAGGGCGACTTGCAGCATTTTTCAATCAATTCTCACCGCCCTGAGCTCAGCCATTCCCACAGGGACCCTGGACAGCCCCAGCGGGCGGTGGGCTCCAGGGCTGGATCAGCGCCGTACAAACACCCCAAGTGTCCCCAGAGCGCTTCGGGGCGCCTGAAACGCCCGGGGGGAGACGGCGGCGGGGCCGGGACCTCGCGGCCCCTCAGGGCACCCGAGCCGCGACCCCTCAGCGGGGCCGGGACATGAGCAGAGCCCCCGAGTCCCTCCCGCCTTTCTTCCTTCTCCCTCATTGCTCCCGTCTCCCTCCGTCTC
>WEIU01005948.1:114355-135077 GCA_013389925.1 Aegithalos caudatus | reverse complement strand
AGACGCGGCCCCGCCGGAGCCGCCCCCGGGCCGGGCCGTGCCGTGCCGCGGGTGCGGGTGGGGAAGTTGTTTTTATCCTCTTTTGGGGCGGAGATCGAAGGTTTGGGGTTTTGAATTAAAGAATATTCGCGGCCAAGGCTCCGGCCCCCGCCCCGGGTTTGTCCCGCCGCGCTGAGCCAGGGAAGCTCCGTGCGGTCTGCGGGGTCAGCCCCAGGCTTTGGAATCCTGGAATGGTTTGGGTGGGAAGGCTTAAAGCCCATCCAGTGCCACCCCTGCCATGGCAGGGACACCTCCCACCGTCCCAGGCTGCTCCAAGCCCCGTCCAGCCTGGCCTTGGGCACTGCCAGGGATCCAGGGGCAGCCACAGCCGCTCTGGGCACCCTGTGCCAGGGCCTCCCCACCCTCCCAGGGAAGGATTTTTTTCTGTGCGCTCCCTATCAGAGCAGATTTCACTGTTCCTGTGGAAATTGCCACGCTGTTTCCAGTCCTTACATTCCTTGAGCGATGGGATGTGACTGTGAATGAGCTGCTGCTCCAGAGGATGCTAGGGAAAACCCCCCGGTGCTGCCTGTGCCTGTGAAGAGCTACAGCTCCCCATGGCAAAAGCTGCTTTGCTTTAATTTCAGATGATTTTTAGCTTTCTATGAAGTTTTGGAGTTTGTTTATAAGCGTTTCCCTGTCAGCTGGTATTTAAATGATAAGCAGGTGTTAATGCTCAGAAGAAAGGACTTAGTGAACGGTCTGATCCCAGTGGCTTTAGTTCTTGGGATCCTTTAAATTGTGCTGTTTAATCTGAAATCTATCAGGGAGTGAGTGATCCAATAGTTTGCTAATGCGTATTGCAATAAAATTGCTTATAATTTTATTGCTGTTAATACTATGATAAGAATAAGCTGATTGTAATAAATATCTTATATTTCCATCTCTCCATTCATATCAGACAATTTATAAATAGGAATTTCTCCCCTTTCCAAGGAGGTAAGGGAAGAAATTCCTTTTTTTCTGAAACAGAGCAGTTTGGCTGGTGCACTGATAATCACATTCCTGTACCTGTCAAGTTTGTAGTGTCCTTTTTCTGATTTTGATGCTTTCTAATAATTGCACAGTAAATAGTTCTACCCAATCTGTTCAAATAACACTTTTCACAGGGCTGTTTCTCACTATACTTCTTAATTAATATTCATACTCAAGTCTCACCTGTCTCATCCTGTTGTCAGGAGGCTGCTGGAGATTTTTGCCTTGCTCAGTAATCAGGTGTTTTGAATTGATTTGGGTGAAGTAATGAAAAACGAGTTATCTGAGGGGAAAAAAAAATAGAATCAACCATGTGGATTTATGATTAAAAAGAACCATGATGAAATCTTAATTTTAAAAAAGAAAGAAATACAATATAATTGCAGTAGCCTAATAGCCCAGTGTTCTGTGCAGAAACAGCCTGTGCTGAGCTGTCACGCCTGGGTTTGGTTTAATGTCACCGAGTTTGTTTTGCAGTGAGGCTCAGCCTCAACCTGACCAGATTTCAAGTTGCTCTGTGTGTTCCTCACTCCATGTTTGGTTCCCCATTCATTCAAGTATTTGAGTTTACTTTCCAAACTCTCCTTTTTTTCCCTGCCAGCGTTGCTCTCTCCTTGTTGGAGGTTTTTGGGCTGTAAGAAAAGCAGGCATTGGGAGCAGTGTTTGTGGGTTGGGTGGTTTGATCCCTCAGGAATGCTCAGGAATGTGGGATCAAAAGCAGGCCAAGGCTGGAATGTTGCTCTCAGTCCACCAGAGCCTGGCTGGGTGTGGGTGCTGCTTGGATGAGCCCAGATCTCCTCAGGGACAGATGGTGCCTTTTGTTTTCGCCACTTTGGCGCATTTTTGTTCCTTTTCTCTTCCCTTCTTGCATGAATCAGCAAGCACAAGAACTGAGGTCTCCACCAGCTGCCTGTTTTCCCAAATCTCCATCCTTCCTGCCGTGCTGGGCAGCAGAATTGAGATGCCCAGGTGTGTGCATGGGTTTGGGGTGGTGTCACTGGGGCAGTCACTGTCATTAACCCACTTAATCCCCCCTCATTAGGCAAATAATCAATTGAGATCATTGCCAATGAAACATCATATATTTACTACCTTTTTTTTTTTTTTTAGTGTTGTGTCACAAATTATTGCTCTTTCCAAACCCAGATCTGGTGCAGTTACTTGTTTTTCTCTCAACACACAGCAGTGTGAAAACCTCAGGAGTTTTGCAGGGATGGGTGGCAGAAGGTCCACTCTGGTAAAATCTTTTCTATTGTGTGAAAAATACTCTCCCTGATACTTTTTTATTTAGTCTCTTTCTTCTTTGCATTTTTTTTTTTTTTGTCTTCCTTGATGTGTCTACTCCTGTCTGTAGGTACTTTTACCTATGGGAAAGGTGTAGGAGAAGGACATTTCTTTACATCAGGAGATTTTAGGATTTGGTTGGCTTGGAGAGGCTTTGGAGGGAGGATTTAACTTTGTCCACGTGCTCTCATTGACGAAATAAAGTTATTTTTTCAGATATCAGAGGACTGCTCTGATTACCCAGGAAGTGGTTTTAATTATTAAACAAGAAATAGTTGCTCACTGTAAAGTGTGTCATGGAGAAAAGCTTCTAGAACAGTGCTGTCATTTTGGATTCCTGTCAGAGTAAAGGGAGGAGAAATTGCAGTTTCTTGCTGGGGTGACTTTATCTTCCTTTTGATGGAACAGCTGAGTCCTCCCTCCATCCTCAGCAGGAGGACGTGGCGCTGCTGATTCGTGAGGACAGAACAAATTTCATGTTGATTCCTGTTCTTCTTTGTGGAATATTTGCCTTTGACAGTGGGAGCAGGGAGATGTGGTCTCCTCACATTTGTTTTTGGATTTTTGGCTGGCAGGGCCCTGCTGGGAGCTGGCACCTGAGCAGGAGCTGCTGAGGGGGGAAGGATGCTCAGGGATTCCATGAAGTCCTGGAGTGACAGCCAGTCAGACCTGTACAGCAGCGACCAGGAGGAGGAGGAGCAGATGATTTTTGGGGAAAATGAAGAGGATTTGGAAGAGATGATGGATTTAAGTGACTTGCCTACCTCACTCTTTGCTTGCAGTGTTCACGAGGCTGTGTTCGAGGTACAGGAGGAGAAGGTAAGGAAGGGGTGTGAGGTGTTCTCAGTGTTCCACTGAACAGTTTTGTCTGGATTTTCAGTGTATTAATGGACATTTTAATTGAGGGAAAAACCCAACCCAGAGTATTTCCCTGGTAAGCTCAGGGCAGTTACCCAAGGCAGATAATACCACACTTCTCTGGCTGTGGAAACTGTTAATAGAGAATAATGCTGCTCCCATGAAAAGCTCTTCTGATTATTTTTTTCTCTTTATCCAAACATCATGATACAACATCCAAAGGCAGATTTAAATAAAACCTGAAAACTTTAAAAAATATTATTAAATTGGTAAAAATTAAAAATAAAATCTGCCAATGTAAAGGTTTTATTTCAAGGCAAAGATCCTGTTAAAAGAGTGATGCAAATTTGCAGGTTGTGTGTTCTGACTTGAAACTTTGAAACTGGCTTATGAAGACCATGTAATAAAGTAAATTTTATCTGGCCTGTTAGCATTTTATCCAGTCAAATCTTAATTCCCTTTGCTTCCAAGAGCATCAGGAATAATGAGTTCCATTACATGAAAGAATTCCCACATTGTCCTTGCGTCCCAGGGGTGTCCAGGGAGATGTGGCAGCCTTTTTTGGTTGTAACTCATTAGAGAATTTGGCCTTTCACATTGCACCTGAAAGTGTTTTATCCAGTTTAGTTTAAAGAGCAGAAGGTGAGAAATGCAGACAGGGTAAAAGTACATCTTATTTCATTCTCAGATATTCCCTTTGTGAGGGGAATGGCAGCACTGGAACATCCTCACCCTTCTCAGCTGCAGAGTTGAGCCACTCAATTGCAATTCTGTGTTTGTCAGGGACAAAATTTGGCCTTTGTGCAGCAGGAAGAGGTTTTGTGATTTAATAAAGACCCTGATGTTTTGTGGGTTGGGGAAAATGGTGCAAAAAAAACATTATTTGTGTAAAAGCCAACAAAGCATCATCTGAAGAGTTTCTTCAGTGCTGTTTAAATTGAACCTGCCATTGTTTTTATAATGAGGGAAGGCATCACCAGGATTTGTGAGAAAGATCAGAGTCTGTTGGAGACAGACAAATTAACTGTGGTCCCTGGAAAGTTTTTCATTGAGGATTCCTCTTCTGCCTATTGGCTTATGTAAATCTCTGAATAACAGATTATCAGATCTTAGTAAATAAAACTGCAAAGAGATTTCTTGCAGACTTCTCATCCAGGGATTTAAATCTGACTTTTTACAGTGGATGAAAATCTACACCAGATTTTCTGCTGCATATACATGTGGGAAAATAATAATCTGTAAATGAGGTCTCTTGTGGATCAGAGAGCTGGTAAATTAATTGAATTTTGTACTTGAAGATTATTAATTGGATTTCAGAACCACAGAATTGATTTTTATGACAATGCAGTTACCAATCTTTAAAGAACTTGAGGATAAAATTTCATGTTCAATAAACCATTGATATTTTTTCAGTTTTTTTTTTTATTTTGTGTTTACTGTGGAAGAAACAAAAATTTTGTATTAATTATCTTACTCATGCTAATAATTTTGACGTTTTCCTTACATAATCAATACTTTGGTATATCTAATGCAGAAAATTACTTTATTTGCAGAGTATTTTTGTAGATCCTTGATGAAAATCGTGGGCAAGTACCAGTATTTTTGGAGACCTGCACCTCTGAGCAGCTCTCACTAGGTGGCACTTTGGGTATTCAGTTTTTGGGCTCATTCACATCGGTTTGCTCTTGGAATTCCGATGTAACCAGTGAGACAAAGCTGTGCTGCTCTGGGTGTGGGTTTACAAGCAGGAAGGCAGGTGTGGAATGTGCAGGTTGATTCAGGAAATGGATGGCATTTGGGAGAGGAGAGCAAAGGAAAATGTCTTTTCTCATTTTGCATCTGGAGAATGTTTGTGCTTCTCTCCAGGAGAAGTTTGAAGCTCTTTTCACAGTCTATGATGAGCAGGCGACGTTCCAGCTGTTCAAAAGCTTCAGGAGGGTGAGGATAAACTTCAGCAACCCCGAGGCAGCAGCACGAGCTCGGATAGAGCTGCACGAGACCGAGTTCAGCGGGAAGAAGCTGAAGCTTTACTTTGCACAGGTACAGTGGCACACAGAGATCTGCTACCCCTGTCTTTGTTTCTTTATTCCTGCATTGCCCATGAGGTTCATTTGGGGTAAAGATCTGAAATCACCTCGTTGTTCTACACTGAGCTGTGTCAAAATTTTGGCAGTTTTTTCATCTTGAGCTGAGATTGGTTGGTACAGTCTCTGTGCAGTGACCAAACCACCTTCCCCCAGACACACAGAGGGGCTGAAACAAAATAAGTGGGTCCCAAATTCTCTTTCTAAGAGGTGCTTTGTCCCTCTTGTGTTGGCACAGGTCCCACAGCAGCCCCTGCACGGGTTCTGAGCTGCAGCAGTTCCCTGAGGTGTTGTACCAAGAGCTGAACCCGTTTAGTTTTTTAAAGCTAGGCTGAATTAAGTGCAGGGCATGGATGTGCATTAGTAGGGAAATAAACCAAATAAAAAGGGAATTAATATTTGTGCTCTCTGTCTCCTGGCTTTACCTGCAGGTGCAGGTGTCCAGTGAAATTGGGGACAAGTCCTACCTCCTTCCTCCACAACCTGTGAAACAGTTCCTGATTTCCCCCCCTGCCTCTCCCCCAGTGGGGTGGAAACAGAGTGAAGATGCAACTCCTCTGATCAATTATGACCTGCTCTGTGCTGTCTCCAAGCTGGGGCCAGGTAGGGACATCTACCTGCTTTTGTTTGGTGTTTCCCTTCAAAAGTGATTATTGAGGGAGTTTATCTATTTGTTCTTTTCTGTGAGAAGAGACTGAGTCTCTTCTATGTGATGTTTCCATCACTTTCTTTACTTAAATAATTGATTAAAGTGTAGCCCAGGACTGGACTGTGAGGGAGTGGCTCCATCACACCCATGTATTGAATTCTGCCGGAGCCTCAGGATTGAGGAACAAACAATCAGAGAAATGCAAAGTTCAGTCTCTTGCAGATGAGCAGCTCCAGCTATTAAGGATGTCTGGAAGCCAATATGGACTTTTTGGGTTTAATCATCAACTTTTTAAAGTCTTCCTGGGAAGTGTGGTGTTTGCTTGCTGTGAAAAGCAGGAGATGGAGAGGCTTGATGCACTCAAATACTTTTATAGCTTTTAATTTACAGGTGTCACAGAAATATACAGCACAAATGATGTCACTTAGAAATGTGTTTGCTGCTTGTGTTCTGATGTCTTCCTGGGAGTTTTTACATCCCTCCCTTTCTCTAAATGTTAATTAAAAGATTGATTGTATTCAAAGTGTGCTGTAACTGCTACAGGGATTGTTTTAAAGGCATTTCAGCAGTTTGGTGAAGAGTGGAGGTTGTGCACATTAACGATAAGATGGGAATTTATGATTATCTGGTTGTGTTGAAATTATTAAGGGGTTTTTGAACTAAATGCTTTTCCTTGGGGGTGTTTTTAACCTGCCTCTCGCGGGCTGCTCTCAGGGGAGAAGTACGAGCTGCACGCAGGGACCGACTCCACCCCCAGCGTGGTTGTGCACGTGTGCGAGAGCGAGACGGAGGAGGAGGAGGAGCTCAAGAGCCCCAAACAGAAGATCCTGCAGACGCGGCGCCCGGAGCCGCCCCCCACCATCCTGAGTGATTCCAAAGCCTTCGAGTGTGCCCTGGAGGTGGGGGGGACAATGCCCTGCTAGAGCTGAGCTGCTCCACGTGGTACCAGCACCAGGCACCCGGCCAGTCCTTGTGTTGCTGTCTGTGCTGCTGCTATAGGTCACAACAGATCTGACTTGTAGTTGTCTCTCATGTTCAAGATTTTGGATGCCAATGCTCTGAAAAGCACTTTAATTTTAGGGACTAGTCCCCCCCTGAGTGTAGCAAATCCACCTGACTTGAAATAGTGACAATTAGGGAGTCTGGCTGTGTTTTGGTTTTTTAAGATGTCGCCCTTTGCTCTCTGTTGTGATGTTCCAAATGCTGAAATTATCTCCTCCTGTCACGAGTGGGTTCCAGCAAGTTCCTTGTACAGCAGTTAAAAGCTGATCTGTCCAGCAGCTTCCAGTTAATCTAGTGTTAAACACAAGTGAAATGCACTCTATGCTCAGATTCCTTGCCAGCTGAAGTGAGGGTTAACCTTTGCTTTTCTCAGAAATACCAGGTGTGTGTTTGTAGTTTAACATGAGGCACAAATACCTGGAGGAGCTGAATTCGTGGGGGGGTTGGTGACTACAGGGAGGAGAACACCAGAGGAAGAACCTCAGAATCACCAACACTCCTGCTCTGGTGTCTGTGGTGGTGCACTGACACCTAATTAGGAGTTAATTACAGTGGTAGAGGGAAATATGGATCCAGCTATTGAGTGTGTTGTGTCTGATCCTCTCTGACAATCTGGGGATGTTTATTCCTCTCCAGTCCTTGGGACAGCCTCCACATCTGAATAAATCCAGTGACTGTTAGGTCCTGGTGGGAGCTAAAACATCCAAGGGTTAATTGTTAACTTCTCCAGTCTCTTTTTGTATTTTCAAAGACAATCAGTTGCCTGGCTTAGCCAGTTTTTATGCAGTTTCAGCCCTTGGTTGCTGTTTTTCATGAAGACTTTTTCTGTGTGGCCTCCTGTGTGTCTGCCAGAGCATCTGCTGCTTCTGAGACCAGGATGCATCTTTTAGAATACAGATCTTTGATTTTGTGATCTTTGATTTTGTGATCTTTGATTTTGTTAAGTGTTTTAGTAGGAGGAAAATATGCCTTGGTATAACAACACCTGCTCCTGTGCTTTTATGCTATTTTATAGCCAAACTTTTTTAGTCTAGACAGATTCTTCTTTTTTTCTATTTAAAGAGATAAAATGATTTGTGAACAAACCAGGCTGCTGATGTTCCTTTGTAGAAACCATTCTGAAATTCAGATTTTCAGGTTTATTTTGGTGTGTTTCAGTTGTACCTGACGTGCTTCTCGAATTTCCAGAAGTGTTTTTGCTTGACTGACAGCAGGGGGAAAAGGAATGAGCATGGATTCTCATGGATGTGGAGGCTTTCAGCTGCCTCTTGTGCCTGCTCAGGATCCCTCCTGCCACCAGCTTCCAAGTGGGATCCTGCAGGCAGGTCCTTGCTCCAGAGGCAGGAATAGGACAGAGTAAAAAGGTAGGGAAATGGGGTTTGGCCATCTATCCCAGGTGTGATATTTATGTATCTCTTCAGGTATTGAAATCACTCCAAGCCCAGCTTCACTGTCTCACTTTTCCATGGAATTAAAGGTAAAAAAACCCAACAAAAACCTGTGTTATCCAGCAGGCTTGTAGATTTTTGAGATTCCAGAAGTCTGGGTTGGATTCTCTGTGGTGTTTCTATTTTTAAAATTATTTCTTTTCTAGCCCAGTGTAGAAGTTGCTGTAAGTAGGAGTAAGTGGAAAACCTTCAGAAACAGTTTTATAAAGAGAATCGAGTATGATGTTGTTGATGTATAAATGTGTAAAACGTGGAACAACATTCCAGCACTTTCCATTGTGTAAAGACACTTCAAATAAAACAATGCAGTGCCATTCACACTTGGGATTTGAACTGTGTTCTATGCTGGACAAGGTGGATATTGAGATTTTTAATGGTGGTGTCTGCTTGAATGTTCTCCTGGGCAGATGGGACGGGGACTCCGTGTGCCTCAGAGCTGGGGCTGGCAGGGACCCACAGGAGCGGTTTGGGATCCTTGCAGGGACCACTCTGGGTGGGAAGGAGGAGCCAAACAAAGGCTTTAAAGCTTTAATGAAGCCATTGATGAATATCAGGAGTGATTCTGCTCCACTCCAGGGTGACAGCCTGCCTTGGCAAATGAGGCTCGAGTTTGCTTTATTCCCTCCCTGCCATGATTCCTAATCACTGACCTGCTGGTAAGGGCTGTTTTTAGCAGAAACCTTGCACAGAGGCACCAACTCAGCCCTTTCTGAGCTTGCACTTTGTATAAATAAATTCCCCAAATTCCTTAAAAAAGTTCTCTTGAGCACCAGGTGAAACTTGTGGTGTTTATGTTCTGGAGTTATGGGAGTGCTTTGGTTTTATAATAGCTGAGAACTTGAGATTGCAGCTCCCCATTCTGCCTTGTCACAGAACTGCTTCCCCTGGAAAGACCCTGTGCATAAAATTCCAATGGCTTCATTTATTCCCTGAAAGGTTTAATTTCCTTTTTTGTCTGGGTTTGGATTAGGAATATTTTTGAGAACAGAAGGCTGGTTTGTGAATCTTACTGGAGTTTGTTTATTTGCTCCACTCTCAGTGTAAAACTCGCTAGGAGAGATTCCTGGTGTGGAGACACCAGCCAAGCTTCATCCCCTTGGAAAAAACAGAGCAAGATAAAAGATTTCTGCTCCTGTAGGTATTGACTCTGAGATATGAGTGAGTGTGACACTGGGCTGTTTCTGCCATCACTCACAGTTCCAGGGAGGGTTCACAGGGTCTGATTTCTCCATAAAACAAGAGCAGGGCCTCAAAGGTAGGAAGCACCATATTTTAGATGTTACCTAATGTGTTAACATCCTGCTCTGAACCAAGTCTCTGTACTGTAACACTTTGACATGCTCAGGCTTGTAGAGGGAACGTTTGATTCCCCTGGTGAAGGGAATATATTCCAACCATCCGCAGGACTGGGGTGAGGCAGTGGGAAAGACATTCTGGCAGTCTGGTTTGCTCTTACATAAAACATAAAAATAACCCAATTCCTGTCCTCTGCAGCTCTGTGTTGGGATCACAGGCACAGGAGCAGGGATTGGGAGGGCAGCCAGGCTGAGCTGTGCCCTCCTGCTGGGACAGATCACCTCAGCTCCCTCTCCGGGGTCTGGTAATTATTTCTGAGGCTGTAAGTGCATGGAGATCACAGGGCCTCATTTCACAATACAGTTCCAAACTCAATCAAAATGAATTTTTAGTTGGTCTCGATATCTGCTGTGATATCTGTTCCCTCTTTGTTCCCACTGAGACACTCCAGGCTCTGCTCTGCCAGGTGCAGGCAAACTGCAGATGAACCAGCAGGGCTGGGAGCTGAGCTGGTGTTCCAGGAGGAATCAAAACCTGCTCCATGGTAAATTCAGTGAGACTCCAGACCTTGGAAGGCTGTGTCACTTCCTAGTGAGCCTGGAATTAATTCAGAGTTACGTTTTGTCCTTTGATGTCCATTGGCATCATCAGGATTTTTCTGGAGCATCCCAGTCTCCTCTGGACCTCCTTTAATGGGTACCTGCAAACTGGGTCACTGATGTTGGCAGCAGAGCTTTACAGTGACAATGTATAAATATTTATACATTATACAAATGTATTTATACATTTAGCAGTGTATAAACCTGGTGTGTGGTCCTAGCCCATAGTAAAGGGCTACAAATTTAGGACCTGGTGAGGGACAAACCCTTGGGAAAGTCCCCCCCTCCCTCTCTGCTGTCACAGAGGCTTTGGGAACTCGCATTTGCTTTTACTTGGGCTGCCTGATGGTCACAGGGGCTGGTGCCTCCCTTCCTGTACTACTTAAATTGAGTTATTAATTATTTTTATTAACTTATACCTCTTCCCAGTTATGTTTGCTGACTGTTGAAAGAAGCCCCTTCTGCTCTCCAGAGATACAGCCCAGGGAAGGTTTGTGGCTGGAAAACCACTCCTGTTCCCAGGAGAGCCTTGTGCTCCTGCTTGTTTATGCAGGATGGGACAGTCATTGTAAGGAAACAAATCAAGTGAAATTTATTCCCTTGGAAAGATGATTGGTGAGTAATTCCTGCTGGGATTTCAGTCTGGGGCTTCTGTGGGATTGAGCTGGAAGTGACTAATGTGGGTCTTTGTAGCTGTACAAAAAAACTGCTAAATAATTGGATCTGGAAACTTTGGTTTCTGGTGAAAAAGCCTTTGTGGTTGTGTTCTGTGGGTTTGGTGTAGAAACCAGCCCATGGTGGACACCAAAGTGAAGCATGAGCTGTGTTAGGGGCACAAAAATTCCTGGAGGAGGAAAGGGAGAGCTGCAAGGTAAGGAAGGACCTCATTTTTCAGCCCAACTGGACTCTGACCTTCCCAAGAAATCCACTGCAAATGTTTATGGACCATCAGGATCCCCCTGTTGCTGCCTTCCATGTGGAGGTAGGATTCTGTAAGGAGCAGGTTTTATCCTGTTTCGGGTTCTAAAGGAGGTGGGAGATGTGGCTCTGGCTGCAGCTGGGGCAGCTGAAATGGAGAATGGAGGGAAACATCTGCACAGCAGCTTGACAACCCTAAACCACGAATGGAGCCTGAATGAGAGCTGTGGCTTGTTCCTGTGGCTTTCTGGTTTCCCATGTGAGCAGAGGCAGGTCCAGGCAGGGGACAGATCCCTTTTTAAAGTGTGATGTCCGCAGGAAAAATCCAGACAGGGACTGTGGACACACTTCTCTGCAGGATTCCTTAGCAGTTTGATCCTTTTGATTCCACTGACGAGTGGACAAGTTCCTTCCAAGATGAGTTCCGTCCTTGGGCTGGATGTGCTTGGGATCCTTGTCCCGAAGTGCCTGGGAGACCTTTGGACATCGAAGAGCCGCAGAAACCTTGGGAACTCTCGCTGTGAGACGGGAGGGTGCTATCCCGGACTCCTCCATCCCCTCCAGATGGGGGGCACCCGCAGCCGCGCACGGGTCCGGGNCCGGGAGCCGCTGCGGCAGCGCCGGAGCCCCGAGCCCGCAGCATCCTCCGTGAGTAGCGCCGGCTGAGGGTCGGGTGTAGGAACCGCTCTTGAACGGGGGTAATTGTAACCTTTCTGCCCCAAAGCTCTGCTCCTTTCTGCCCCAAAGCTCTGCTCCTTTCTGCCCCAAAGCTTTGTTCCTTTCCGAGGTATTTGCAGCGCGGTTACCCCGGATTTGTGTGCGAGGCACCGTGGATGTACCACGGGAAACGCGAGTTCTTTATCGGTACCTCTAAACCAGAAAGAATAGAGAGCAGATGTCCTCGCACGTTTTTCTGTTCAACTGGTGCTTGAGCAGTTGTTCCATTAATTGGGAGCCCTTAAGGGACGGGACTGGGACTGGTCTGGCGCGGTTTCCTCCCCGGAGAGGGAGAAGCCTGCGCGGCTGCTGAAAGCTCATTCCATCGCCGGCGGTGTCCTTTCATCACTGCGGACGCTGAATCTCTTGTCCTGACTTATTCAACCCCGGCACTATAAATATGGGTTTGTTGGTGGTTATTTGTTTGTGGTTTTGGGGATTTTTTTTTTGTTGTATACTTTTTTTTTTTCTTTCCAATCTGCTGAGCAGCGTGCTGGAAAGAGCTGGCAGAGTAATATTTAACAGGAAAAGAACTCGAAAGCTGAGAGCATTGTGTTACAGTTCACTGAGTGTCTCCAGCACAGAACAAAACTACACTGCTTGCATTATTTGGGAACACGCTGAAGCTGCTGACAGGTTTGAATGGTGATTTCTGGTTTTTCCTGGTAATTAATGTATTTAATGCCCCAGGAAGTCCTTGCTAAAGGAAGCATGGCTTTTTGTAAACAGCTTTCACTGATGGGTTGCATTGTGCTGGGTGGGCAGGAGGGGCTGATTTAGCGATTACAAACCAGGAGACAAAGGCAGAGCAGAGACCAGTGACTTCAGGGTCTGCCAGAGTTGTTGTCCCTCTGTGGGTGCCAGATTGGGGCACTGAGGGTTTGCCAAGGGGTTCTTTCTGGTGGAGAACAGGCTGCGAGGCTGAGGTGTCAGCTGCTGTGTGTGTCTCCAGGGCTCTGCAGGGGGAAGGTGCCTCACACATCCAACAAGTTGGCAGAGGCAAGCTTTGAGCTGCTGAGCTCCAGCATTGTGGTGGTGCTTGGGGGGGTTTTCCATTTTAAGTCCAGATCCTGGTTCTGTTGGATATTTCCCAAGTGTCTAAGCAAGTCTCCTGATCCCAGTGTGCCTTAGATCCTGGCCTGGGACCAGTGGGAAAATACCTCTGGCTTGTTTTCTTCCATATCCTGCATATCCCTGAAGGGTCTGGAGTGGTTTTAGGATCTGAACGTGGTGGAGTTCCTGACATTCCCATGAATAACTGCATTCACAGAGGGGGAGGAGAAGTGTGTGTGGCCCAGAATTTCAAGGCAAAAAAAAAAAAGGTTAGACTTGGGCAATGTGCAGCTCTGTCTGGTTTAGATACTGCTCCTGGGCAAGTCAGTGACTTTTGTCAAGTCAAGTTCATATTTCCAGGCATGGCTTTAGAAATGAGGGTGTTCCTTTGGGGGGGGGGTCCTGTTGCCACTTCTTGTCACCTGTGGGAGCTGAGGGGTTTTGGGCAGGTAGAATTACTGAGGGATTTTTAGTTGGTGCTGCTTGTGCCACTGTCTCTGTGTTGGCAAGGCAATGAAATGCTCTTAATGTGTGTTTTACCAGCAGCTCAACCTGGGCAGCTCATGCCAGAACCTGAGAAAATGCTTATGTAAAGGTGCTGCCCTGACATGGGGACACTCAGGCTCACACAGGGAGGGTTGTTTGCCTCAGGCCACTTCCAACTCGGGCTTTTCTTTCCTCCTTGCTCCCTCTTTGGAGCCTCTCAAGGTAAACCCAGGCACGTTCAGGTCTCACTGAAGGACGCTGTGTTTTTATTACTCTCTGAAATCACAGCTTGCCTCGATCCCTGGCGGTGTTCCCGGGCTGCTGGGAAGGTGAGGGCAGGACCAAGCCAGCTCCATGCAAACCCCACCTTTTCCCAGGTGAAAGCACTGAATCTGTGTCCTCCTAACCAGCACCTGCCTTCCCTGGCTGGGAGCTGCCTCTCTCCAAGTCCAGCCATCCTGGAAAAACCCTCAAACAACCCCCCCTGTTCCCTGTGGCCCCTCTGCTGTAATTGCCAGGTGCTGCTGACAGGTGAGCTCTGATCCCCATCTCCTCACAAACAAACCCAGCCCACAGGGCAGGGGCAGCAGGGAGGCTTTAGAAAAGGGGGCATTGCTCCCACTTGCCAGAACAACCTATCCCCTGTATCTGCCAAGGTGTTTGAAATGGAAACGTGCCCAAAGCTGAACTTTATGGAAACATTTCCAGCTCCATAACGTGGGGATGCAAAAATAACCAGCAGTGTGGGGAGTGAGGGTGAATGAGAGGCTCTGAGAGCCCAGGCAGGTGTGTGTGCACAGGGGGAAGTGCAGCCCTGTGTCATGGACAAAGAATGTCCTGTGATTACTGTATCAAAGTCCACTTCTTCTCCCCTGCTGAATGGCTTTTATCCAGCACTCCTGATTTTCCAGACGTTTTTCTGAGCAGGGGAGGATCCAGGCTGAAAATCAGTAGGTTCCCATGGATTTTGCTGGGTCTTTCTTGCAGCAGAGGCTCAGTCAGGTGTATCCTGCTGATTCACAGGGCAGGAATGGAGCTGAGACTCCAGGTACAAGCAGGACTGGCACCTTCCACCCTGGCTGGAGACAGACCTTGGATCTCCTGTCTTGCTGCACAAAGCAGAGAAACCCCAACCCTATGCAGTTTTCAAACTGCACCTCAGATTGGTGCAGCCTGCTGGATAAATTAATCCCTTTCGTAAACAGGCGGTTTCACTACGACAATAAAAATTATTTGGGTCTGGGTGACTCATGCACAAACAGCTCCTCATTCCCAAGGTGGTTTGACCCAGAGGGAAGGTAGGAAGGATGAATATTTCGTGGTTTAATATTAAAATATTCAGCCTTATTTATTTGGAGTTTTTATTTTTGGTAGCCAGAGGAGGAAAAAAAAGGTTTCTGTAGGCCTGGCATTTGCACTGCCCTAGTCAGGAGCCACAAGGTGAGAGCTGGATGTGGATTTTTCTGGATTGTGCCCAGAGTCAGAACACTTGCTCAGCTTTTCATGAAGAGTCTCTTGGATCTGCTGTCGCTGATAAAACCTTCATCCACTTGAGAGGTTGGGTGGGGGGACAGGAACAGCTGTCCCTGAGCTCTGGTGCCTCCCAGCTTCCTCTGAGGTGTGTGTGAACCCTGTGCTGGACAATAGGGCTGGGCAGAGTCTAAACACAAAATATTTCAGCTGATGCTCATGTTGCTGAGTTAACTTCACTTGGCCTAAACAGAGGAATCATTCACTTACAGAGCAATGACCCAGTTACAGGCTTGGGCCAAAGTTAGATTGGTTTTTAGAATAAAAGAAGAAAACCAATTTTTTAACTTGAGGGGATTGAAGTATTAAGAGTGGCCCTTGCAGTTCTGATCCTGCATCCCAGTCACACACCAGCCTCTTCCCTTCCTGCTGCTTCCTGATCCCTCTCATTCTTCACTGACCTGCTCCACAGGTTTTTAATTGGTATTAATTTTTATTACCAACTGATTTCCACTGAATTATTTTTGGCTATTCTTTATTTTGTGCTGTGTAAAATTAGAGTAACCATGCCACACAATATCCCAATGGAGCATCAGAGTTCTGCCTGGTTGTACTGGGCAGCATCTGAAATGGGAAATTCAGTTCCATATCAAGTGCTGAAGGATAATTTACTTTTCAAGGGGCAGTTGGAGTGTCTCAGCTCTGGGCCTGGGAGCTGAGCTGGTTCCAGAGGCTCTTTGAAGTGGTGCTCACACCCCTCTCGGGCTGAAGGAGCCCTTTAATGGCTCAGGTTTCCAGGGACACTTGGAAAACCCTTTTAAAATCAGCAAACATCCCAGCTGTTCTTTCCAGATCCAGTTTTACCCACCAAAACACAGGCATGTTTTCAGCTGTGCCCTTGGAAGTTCATCCACTTCCAATAACAGACCTGAGCTGACACTGGGCTGAACTCACCACCTCCTACCACAGCCACGTTGCAGTGTCCCTGTTCAGGGGCTGGTGTTTGTCCTGATGCTTTTGGAGCTCCAAGTGAAAGGGTTAAATGGTTTTTCTTCTCCATGTTAGATGAAGGAAGCTCCTTTAAATTCTATTTTATAATGGAGTTTTTAAACCTTTCTGTTTTTCCCTTCCCTCAAGACATTGCTGAATTCTGGATACTGAATCCTTCACACTCATTTGCTCAGTGCAGTGATCTGAACCTCAACCAGAGGTGCTAATCTAAAAACATAAAGCATTTAAAATACACTACTGTGTTCATATCTTATTTTACCCTATTAGCACTGACCATGGGATATTTTGAGGAAAATTGCTCAAGATTCTATCAAAATTTCCATCATACCAATTTGCATTCCTTCAGCAGGGCCAGGTTTCCATCACAATGAACATATGAAGAACCCCAGTTCAGTCAGCCTGCACTTGGCAGGCTCTGAGCCTTGGGTGGGCAGTTGCCTAATTAGCAGTGTGAAATTTGGGTTAATAATTTAGGAATTCACTCCTCTTTTCCCCCTCTGCAGCTGACTCAAGATGACGACGGCCACGCCACTGACCAATAACTCTCAGCTCTCAGTGAATGTGACCACAAAGTCTCAAGAACAAAATCTCTATCAAAGTAAGGGAAGGAGTGGGGTGGTGGCTTTTTTTGGTTTTAAGTGGACTTTGAACTTATCAAACTTCAAACACTACAGTGACAACTTTGTAAATATGGCTTTTTTTCCCCTTCCTGCTTCTCTCCCAGGTTCTGGAGCAATAGTGGCTGCCATCGTGGTGGGGGTGATTATTATTTTCACAGTGGTTCTGCTCATCCTAAAAACATACAACAGGTACGTGGCCAAGTCCTGGGGTTACCAAGCCAAACCAGGATGAACCAAAGTCCCAGCTCTCAGAGCATTTCAGGGTTTGCTGCTAAAAATTTCCAGGATAATCTAAGCACTAAAGTGCCGATTGCAGCTTACTGAGTCTCACTGTCAGCGCTCAGTGATTGGATCACAGGAAGCACAAAGAGCTCCTTGATGGAGGCTGCATGGTGGGAGCTCTTTTTAGGGATTCCTGGCGATGCAGGGAAAGTCTGAGCGTGCACCAAAGTTGCCAGAGGGGGAGCTTGGTTCCTCACTTCTCAGAGCTCCCATGCTCCGGGAGGACTTTTGCTATCTTTGGGATGAAATCCTGGTTTGGTTTTCGTGTGGGAAAGTCCCCAGAAGTGCCCCTGGGAGAGGAGAGCCCACCCCAGGTGCCAGGTGCCCTTTTACCTTCGGCAGGCGCATGCGAGTGCGGCGGGAGCTGGAACCCAAAGGCTCCAAGCTGGCAGTGCCACCTCCTGTGGGGCACAAGAGCCACAGCCCGGCCCCGCAGCCCTCGGTGACCTTCATCCCCGTGGACATCCACCTGCAGAGCAGGTAACCAGCAACACTGCCTGCCAGAGAAGAGATGGAATTGTTAACCCGTGCACCTGGGACTCCTCAGCAGAGCAGAGCTGCACTGGGAACAGCAACCTGCTCTTCTTCTCTCTGTAAACTGAGATAAACCCTGGTTTGTTCCTTTGGGAGGAAAAAAACAGAGGTCTGGACACTTTTCCTATGACTGAAATAACAGGTGAAGGTCTGTCGCTGTTGGACACGAAATGAAGAGCTTCACTCCAGGGAGAAGAAAGATCAGAAAGGCTTTAGTTACAATTTTGCACAGCCCTTTTATAACGCGCTGTGCTGAGGAACTGTGAAATTGGTCAGTAAAGACAAAACTTCATTGGTTAAATAATAGAAACAACACCTGTGAGAGGGGTGTATGAGAACCTGGATTTCTTATGAAGAGATAAAAGATTTATTTACATTCACTGTCCTTGAGAGGAATGGATTCTCTCAAGGGAAGAAGAAACCAGCTACTACAGGCTGAAAACTCCACTGACTCAGAAAATCAGCCCCAGAGGGGTCTAAGAATCATCAGGATGGCAGCGAGGCCTCCTCTGGGTCTGGATAAACCAAGAGAAGATGCCCAGATTTGTGGAGCTTTTGCTTCCTCAGAGACTTTGAACCCTCTCTGTTCTGCTGATAAACAGGAGGAGAAGTCTGGACATGGCCCACACTCAGGTTGGACCTGAGTTTGTTACCAGTGGCATGGAAGAGGTTTGTGGTTTATTTTATACCTGATGGGTAGCACAGGGGTATCAAAACTGTATTTATCTTTACTCATATTTCATGTTTCTAATGCCATATATGTACAGGTTGAGGGGGGGAAAAAGTTACTCCTTATTTTCATGTATTTTTAAACTATTTCTATAAACTCTGTAACTCTCCATTTCCAAAGGAACTCTGTGTCTGAGGGGTTTCATTCTCAATTCAGGTTCATGGCTGGAGCTGTGTTAGAATGCTTTGTCTTACACAAAATCTGAGTTCTTTAACTGAAAAAAATAAGTATGGAAATAGACAAAATCAGCTTGGATAAAGCAAGGGAGGCTCTGTGCAGCCCAATGTGCCACTCACCCTGCAAGGCTTTGTGCTCTGGTGCAGCCCAACTATTTTTAGCAATTTTTTATTCTGGAAAGCAACCCAAAGCGAGGTTGTTTTGTGAGTGTGAGGGCTGTGGGTGTGCAGCAGTGGCACAAAGGAATTCCCAGGGACACTCACAGCCCACGGGGTGGGAACACAGAGCAGCATTGTCACACACACTGACTGGCAGATTGTCTGAGATTTTATATTTCATATTTTTTCCAATGAGCTTGGACCTCTTGAGCAGGTCAGTTTAACTAACTAGTAATTTTTATTGGGCAGAAACTAAATTCAATTACTTTGCAATATTCTTTTCTGGCTGAAACTGGAGCACGGTTTGGATTCCAAACCAAATATTGAGACAGCTGTTTGTGAAATTTCTGAATCCCCTTGTAAATATTTCTCTTGTCCTGGTTCTCTACCTTATTTTTTGTGGCAGGGAGAATTGATTTGATAATTCAGAAGGGACAGCAGATGCACATCTATTTTTTTTTCCAAAAAAAAAAATACAAAGGAGTTGATTTTCTGTCTCTGGATATTCTCTGAGCATTTGCATGGGATCAAAATCAAGATTTTTAGGAAAAATAAGCCCATCTTACTGCTGTTGTTTTTAACATCCCTAGCCAGATCTACCTCTAGCAAATTTAGTTTACTTTCCATTTGCTTCATTTCAAGCCAACAAAGCTCACAAGCAGAATAAGCAGAACTACAGCAAGCAGTTCCAGTTTCACAGAATTACTATTATTGGCAGAATTGGCTGCTGTGACCACACCAGCACTGCTCCAGCTGAAAAATTCAAATACCAGTAAAATTTGCCTCATATTGGCACCTCCTGGGAGGCCCCACAACCCCTCCTGGCAGCAAAACCCAGAGCTCATGCTGAGCAAGCAAAATCACCTTCTCAAGAAAATAAAACCCCTGTTCTGTGCCATTTGCTGTGGATTTCAGCTTTCCAGGAACAATCCCACACTCTCCCTGGCCTGTTAACAGCAGCTGCCTCAGGGCTGATCCAACCTGCCTTGATCTGGCCCCCAGATTTTGGGAATGCTCCCATTTAGCTGGCCCTGTCTTTCAAGAATCAATGGTGGTTTTTTTTCCTCCCAAAAGTTCTACAGGATCTTCAGCAGGTCGGCTCCTCCTGCTGGAATTTCACTGATTCAGATACTCTGGTAAAATGTTTAATTTTTTGCTGTTGGGTAAGTCCTGATCCCAGAACTCAGCTTTTCCCCTTTACTTCCATCCTCCTTATCCCAGCAGAGAGCACGGAGCTCCCTCTAGTGACCTCCTGCCTTCCCGCGGGTTCTAACTCATGGTTCTCAACAAAAACATAAAGCAATTCCAGCTTCAGTTATCAACTTTACTGAATTCCCTCATCCACGGTGCCAGGGCTGTTGAGCAGCCGAGCTGAGCACTGTCCCAAGTTTGGCTGTGCAAAACTCACATCGTTACAACTCTAAGCAATATAAAATATGATAATTTCACTTGGGGTTTATTCCTGAGTCTCATAACCAATTTTTTTTCCCAAAAACGCATCTGTAATTCAGCCCAGGAGCTGAATTCAGATCAGTGACCTACACCACTCACATCAGTTTGTCCTGAGTGGGATGGGGAGCTCATTACATGTCCTCAGGACAAGAAAGACAAGGAGCTGCTGGAGGGGGTCCGGCAGAGGGCACAAGGATGATTTTGGGGTCTGGAGCATCTCCCTTATGAGGAGAAACTGTGGGAGATGGTTATTCTGGAGAAGGGAAGGCTGAGAGGGGATCCCATCAATCCATAAAATATCTCCAAGGAGTGTCAGAGGATGTTGCCAGGCTCTGTTTGGGGACAGAACGAGGAGCAATGACCATAAAATAAACCACAACGAGTTCCACCTCAACATGACGAAGAACTTCCTTCCATGAGGGTGGCAGTGCCTTGGAACAGCTGCCCAGGGAGGGCCTGGAGTCTCCCTCTGTGGGGACATCCCAAACCCACCTGGAGGTGTTCCTGTGCCACCTGCTCCAGGTGACCCTGCCTGGGCAGGGCGTTGGACTGGATGATCTCCAGAGGCCCCTTCCAAGCCCAACTCCTCTGGGGATTCTGTGACCTCTTCGGAGCCCTGCCTCCCGCCCAGGGATCGCTGTTATGCAGGGAAGGAGCCGAGGGGCCTTTACCAGAGGGCCGCTCCCCAGGGCTGAGGCGGCTGTGCCCTCAGAGATCGAACCGGCCCCGCCGCCATCCCTGAGGGAGCCGCGGCCGCCGGGACAGAAATCTCGCGAGATGCCGACATCAGCAACGGCTGCAGGGGCCAACATCTCGCGAGAGCGCGACTCAGACACCCGCTCACCCCCGCGCGCGCCGGAGGAGCCGCGCCCTCTCATTG
>WEIU01005948.1:111410-113979 GCA_013389925.1 Aegithalos caudatus | reverse complement strand
CTGAGGGGCTCTGAGGGGAGAGCCCGAGTTTAAGCCGTCCACGTTCTTTAGGGTCCATGTTCAAAGCAAATAAACAACGCTGCCCTAATTTTTATTGACATTTTTTTAGAGGTTATTAGGTGTATTCGTAGCAATAAGAAGTTGGGCTGTATTCTTACGTCGGTATTTTATTTTTTAATCCTTTTGAGTTCCTTCTCTGGTCTTACAGCTGTGCTGCATTTTCTACAGAGACCCTAAAACCTACCCAGCGTCTATTTATTTTCTGCTTTTTCCTCCATTAATTGAAATTACATTTTTGGAGTTTCTGTGATGATTTTGAGAGGCAATCTAAATTTCAGGGTCCGTTCATTTGTTCAGCCCATATAATTTTCATTTCCTGCTGCTAGGTTGCCTTTAAAACACTGCAGCACACATGACCCTTCCCTTAGTTCAGTTCTCTGTTCGTGGACTAACTTGAGAAAAATAATTGCAGATTAAATCCACACTTGCTCTAACGCACTTGTTAAAAGGTTTACAAATCAGGTAGTTGTGATTGACAGCAGGATTACTGGGGCTGAAAACTCGGGATTAGAATCTAATATTCTTATAAACTGGCCTGTGAAAGGTGGCATTTTATAAAAACCAAACCAGCATGGCACTGGAATGGGGCTGAGATCAGTGTTCTGCTTTTAGTCTGGGTTCAGGAGGAATCAAATCTGAAATGACAGAAATGCAGCAGAGCTGTAATTTGGACTCCCCATACCAAGCAACCTCCTATTTATAATTCTGTCAGCTCTTCACATTTCTGTGAACTTTCAGTGTAAACTTATTTTATCTGTCTTTAAATTCCTGTAGCCCCCTTGCTCTGTCCTGTTTGGTTCCCTTTGCTGCTTGCCACGTGTTACCAACAAGAAACTTCCTTTCCATTTCCCTTCTGTGTTGTGAAATAATTAAAAAAAAAAAAAAACCCAACCAAAAGAAGGTTCAGTTGTTGCTTGAACTGGCAAGAATTGTGGGCTTTTTGTGAGCCACACAGCAGACTGCAAATGTTGTAAAGACTTTTAATCCCTGGAAGTGCCTGTGCCACAGTCAGACTTTAGCATTCCCATGTTCTGGAATAGCAAATGGGAGTGTTCAGTGGATTGTTCCCTTTCAATAACTGATGACTTTGCAACGTGTTATGTTGCTAATTCCAGGTGCTTTCTGACCAAAGTGAACTTAGAATTTGGGGGTTTCTCTTCTTTATTATCATTTAATTCCTTGACAATTTGTATTTTTGTTTGTACTGAACCCTGTTCTTCCATGGAGAATTACCTGTCCAAAATTCCCTGTTTTCCATCAGTCACAGTGGTGTCCAGAATAAACTTCCCAAGGTGTGGGTTTGTCCTCAATCATGAGGACCCCATCAGGACCTGGATGCAGCCCTGCATCTCCTCTAACTCCTGCCTGGTTCTCTTTACTTCTCTGCCAGTAAATCACCCAGAACTGGACTTCCAGACCTTTCCCTCCATAATGAATTAACCTACAGCTCCTGTCCATGCAAGTGGAGCCAGTTGGTGAACTTTTAACAGAGCAGGATCAATAAAATGCATTCTTTGTACTTCTCTGCTCCCTGCTTTGCCTCAGGGAAACTGCCCAAAGGTTTCAGAGGTGTCTCTGTAAGCAAACAGGGTTTTTGTTCCTGTACAGAGGAAAACCACTTTATTTCTTTTCCAGAGGAATTAATAAAGCCTTTTCCTGGCAATTTGATGCTGCTAATTCTTTAATTTGTGGGCAGTGCCAGGGGGGTTATTACTGAGGTGTCACTGTGGGGCTCAGGAGCTGCTCACCCCAAAATCCTCAGCACTTGGTGAGAACTAAAATTGAAAAGCACCTGGAAAGGCTTCTTTTGCCTGGAATAAATGACAAAAAATCCTCAAAAAACAGCCTTACAGATGGGTTTCACTGGTGTACTGTGCAGAAATGTGGGAAAATAATCCTTGGAGGTGGTTGAAGGCTCTCCAGGCTGAAATTGTTGTTTGCTGTGCTCCAGGGAACCAGTGCAGAGCAGGACAATCGCTTCAGCAACAAGCAGAAGAAGCTGTTGAAGCAGTTGAAGTTTGCAGAATGCTTAGAAAAGAAGGTAAGTGGGATGGGGGGGAGTAAAACTCCCCAGTCAAAGAGAATTTGCAGTGGATTCACAGGGTATCAGGTGGAACAGGAATGTGAGGAATGTCTTCCCTAAAACCATAGTGGAGGATGCTTGGAATGTCCTCTTGAGCATCAGATGCTGCAGTGATATCAATGATCTGGTTAACCTACTGAGCTTTTGTGTAACATACAGCTTCAAAAGAAGTCAGCTTTCCAGCAAATGCTGATTGATTTGGAATAATAAGTATCCTTAAATGCAGCCCCCCAGATTGTGGAGACTGGTAGACAGGGGAAGTGGTGAGCCTGGGTCAAGATTTGCTTTATCATTAAGTTTCATTTCATTTAATTTCGTCATTTACTGGGGAGTGACCAATAAATTGTACACAATACAAATTTCACTTTGGTTTCTTCCTCCTCTCTCCTCTTGCTGGTACTTTATTAGAGTTTACTATAAATTTGC
>WEIU01005948.1:101410-108910 GCA_013389925.1 Aegithalos caudatus | reverse complement strand
TTGCAGAACCCAGATTCCAAAATGATGCAAATCAACCTGACTGGTTTTTTGAATGGGAAAAATGCTAGGGAGTTCATGGGAGAACTGTGGCCACTGCTATTAAGTGCACAAGAAAACATTGCTGGTATTCCAACTGCATTTCTGGAACTGAAGAAAGAAGAGATAAAACAACGACAGGTAGGATTCTTTTAAATGGAATTGTGAGTGGATTGTGAGCATGGGGCAGAATTGGTGGCTGTTCCAGACATTTTGGGATCAGCAGAACTCTGCTGTCTGGGCAAAATGTTCCAGTCCTGAAGCAGATATTTGCTGGTGTTGGACATGCATATTTGATAAGGTCTGTGTGCTGCCTCTGAGTTAAGTGCTGATATTTGGTTGCGCAGATAGAGCAGGAGAAACTGGCTTCCATGAAGAAACAAGATGAAGACAAAGAGAAGAGAGATAAGGAAGACAAAGACAACAGAGAGAAAAGAGACAGATCCAGGAGTCCAAGAAGGTAATGAAAATGCACAGGCAGCAGATCAGGAACAGAGGGAGGACACGTGGCAAAGAAGAATTAATTGAGCTGTGGAAATACTTCCCTTAGCTATTGTAACAGGCTGGCCTGACCTACTGCTGAACAGGAACTGCAAGTAAACCAGAGCACCTGTGACAGGGGTGTTCTTTAGAGTGCTTTATCCATTCCAGGCTTTTGTTAGTTTTACTTTTGAGGGGGTTGGGTTTTTTGTTTGACATCTTAATTGGCCTGTCAGTTAGCAGCAGCGAGCGCGGTGCTGCGCGTGCTGCAGGCAGTGCTGGGTGTCCCTGGGTGCAGAGGGCTCTGAGCTGCTGGCTGTCCCCACACTCTGAGTGCCCCCCTCTGTCTCTGTCTCTGTCCCCAGGCGCAAGTCCCGCTCTCCCTCCCCGCGGCGGAGGTCGTCCCCCGTGCGCCGCGAGCGGAAGCGCAGCCACTCGCGCTCGCCCCACCACCGCACCAAGAGCCGCAGTGCCACCCCTGCCCCCGAGAAGAAAGAGGCCACTCCTGAGCCAGAGCCCTCTGTGAAACCAAAGGAGACTGTCGTGCAAGAGGCAACTTCAAACAGGTCAGAATGCTGTGTGTAGAGCCATATGTGGCCTTTAAAAAATGGAATTGTTATCCTAATACCTCACTGGAGCTTGGCTTGGGCAATGCCTGCTCTTCTGTGTCCTGCAACAGCCAAAGCATTTATTTTATAATCTACAGTGAGGTTTCTTTGTCCTGTGTAGAATTCTAAGGGCAGTGTGCTCTGCTGCCACTGTGATTGCATTGTCTTGGTCACCGTTGATACTTGTGACACTGTCATCTTGACTTCCAGCTGGTTGTCACCATGTAGCCTCTATGTTGCTTATTCTCCTTTTTGAATCATTATACCACATTTTAACTCTTTTCACATTCTGGAGCAATTTGTCAGGAGAATGGACAGGAGAATGTTTGTTGTAGGGGAATATCTTGGCAGCTTCTAAAATGTTACTCTGCAGGCTGTGGTTTGTATGTTTTTACAAACAAAGTCCTTATTTTTAACAGTGATATCCCAAAAGCTCCTAAACCTGAACCTCCTGTACCAGAGACTAAGGAAACTTCACCAGAACGTAATTCAAAGAAGGAGAGAGAGAAGGAGAAGGAGAAGACTCGTCAGAGATCCCCAACTCGATCCAAGTCCAGGTCAAGATCCCGATCCCGTTCTCCATCTCATTCTCGACCCAGGAGGCGCCATAGATCACGGTCAAGGTAGGGCTTCAGGTGCTGATTGTGAAGGTTGAGAACATTTTCTGCTGAAGGTGCTATTTAATGTTCTTGGTTAATGATGTTTTAGAGATATTGAGCTGTGGATGTTTTGGGCCAAATGAGAAAGATACATTTGGTGCATAAATGTGTTTGGGAGTGTTTGTATTGATTTATGAGAAGATGCTCACGGTGACCAGCACTGACCCGAGAAGGAACTGGGCAACTTAATGTTGATAATGGGAATTTTGTAGCCTTTCTTTTTAGGACATGGGTTTGATGCTGAAAATGCTTTATTTACCTCCTTTTTTATTATTCTACTACTTAATAGAGAGATGTTGTTAAACTTCAAAGCCCCGATTGTGTCTGTAGGTTTGGCATCCTCACCTAAATACAGCCGTAATACGATGCACTTGGAGGAAAGCAACTCTGCACTCAGTGCCCCGAGGATAAATTTCCTCAACTATAGAAGTCAGATAGTTGCTTTTCATTGGAATTTCTGATTGTGACAGGTCTTACTCCCCTAGAAGGCGACCCAGCCCGCGGCGCCGGCCGTCCCCGCGCAGGAGGAGCCCGCCCCGGAGAATGCCTCCCCCACCCAGGCACAGGAGGAGCAGATCCCCCGTGAGGCGGTAAGAGCCCTGCTTTTTGAGACAAGTGCTAAAGCTGGAAAGTGAAAGGGAACTGTAGCTGTGTTAGCAAAAATTCCCTCCTTCATCTCACCTTAGCGCTGGCAGGTGTGTGATTAGAGTGATGGAAAGACTTCACGTTTCCTAAGTGTGTTGTGGGGAAAGACAGTTGCAGTTGTGAAATGATTTCTTCTGAGTTAGGATAGCGATGAGAATTCCACCGTTTTGAAAAGTGGCAATTTCAGAGCTTTTTTTCTTTTTTACTTCTTCAAATGGCTTTGGGTAGCTCCCAGCATGGACTGACATGACATTTCTTAGGGCTTTTTTGCTTAAGTCTTAGTACTTTTCTTTCCTGCCTGGGAAAAAAAATGAGAACAAGTAATTGAATTTTATTCATTGGGAGTTTTTAATTATGACTTGTATTTCTGTCATGTAAAATTAAATTTGGACTTGAAATATGTTTCTTCTTCATGTTCTCTTACTTAAGATTCTGCCAGATTTGCCCTTTGGTGTTGAAAGTCACATTTTTCACAGCATAAGAATTGTTCTAGAGGCAAAGCTCTTAGCTGCCTTGCAAAGTAAATGATGTGCTTTTGGCAGTGTCAAAATAGACATTTGTCTTCATGGGGAGAGAACAGATTCTGATCCTCTTCATAAGAAGAGAATCAAAGTGATGCTTCTTGTGTACAGCAGTTATTTTTGAGGAAGGAGCACTTCTCTTCCTTTCTGTGACAAGGTGATGACTATTTCCTGAGTTTGTCAATATGTTCATTTCACACAGTTACTGGGAAAACTGTGAAAAGTATCAAACATGTATGTTGCAAGATGTACAAGAGCTCCCTTTCAGCAAATGTTTATCTCACTCAAGGTAGGGTTTCTTTTTTCCAGGTTCTCAGGAATTCTGCAGCCAAAGGTGGATTCTGCAGGTACACAATTGCAAGAGAACTTGCCACAAATTTTGCCGCAGAATTCTGAGGCCCTACCTTTTAAAATTGCAAAGTAAAGATGAAAGACTAAAACAAGGATGGATAGATCGATTCTGAATTGTTAAGTTGTTAAGTTGTCTGAAATTTTCACCTCCTGGTGTAAAACATTTTAGTGTCCTTGCACACTAAACTCTTACCCAGATCTGCTCTGGAGATCATTAAGTCACACGTGCTAACACAGACGATTCTCTTTAACTACCCAGAAGTCAGAGAGCCCAACCAAAACTAATTGTTTCCAGGGGCAAAGCTTAGCCGTAGCCTGTAGATTGACAGAAAGCCAGTGAAGGTGACACTAACAATTTTTAGCTCACTACTGTAGTTTAAGAATAACTGTGAAAGATTGGTCGTTATCCTCCTCTTCTCCAAACCGAGTGTTGCAGGCTGTCCACCGTGTTTGGGAAGTGCTGTTGTCTGTGGCTCAGTGTCTGTGCTTGCAAACAACCGCAGTTCTTTGTTCTTTGTGCTGAGATGTTCCCCGCCGTGGCCGGGCAGGACCTGACGTGGCCTTTGATTTGCAGGAGAAGGCGCTCCTCGGCCTCGCTGTCCGGCAGCAGCTCCTCCTCGTCCTCGTCGCGCTCCCGCTCTCCACCAAAGAAGCCTCCCAAGAGACCCGCGTCCAGCCCCCCCCGCAAAACGCGCCGGCTCCGTCTCGCCCAGCAGGGCTTCAGGTGAGGGACCTGCCGGGGGCTCGGCTTCCACCTGGGATTTCTGTTCTCTCAGAGCGCGTGTGTGTTGTGTAAAGCATGAAGGGATGGTGTGAATTGCAGCTGAGCTGTTTCGTTTTGTCTTGTAGCACCCAAACATAAGAGTACTGAGAAAAGAGAATCTCCTTCGCCAGCACCTAAGCCCAGGAAAGCAGAATTGTCGGAATCAGGTACGGCTCTGGCTTCTCAGCTCTGCTCCTGGGTGGGGTTTTCAGTCAAAAGTACTCGGGCAGTGAGGTGCTGAGCCCTCCTGGAAGCCTGGCATTGAAAGCAAGAGTTTTCAGAAGTCTAAAGATGAGCACTCCTACTGCCTCATTCTATCCGAGATTGCTCGGAATGAAAGTTCAGCCAAGTGCATTCAAGCCTTACGTTATCCTAAGATTTGAGTGGGGAAAAGCCCATACCTGATGGTGTGCTGTCCATAACTTTGCTTCTGCCCGCATAAGGCAAATCTGTATCCTTGGTTTAAGTGCCCTGTCCTTGTGTGTCCTTTCAGAAGAAGACAAAGGAGGCAAAATGGCTGCAGCAGATTCTGTCCAACAGAGGCGCCAGTACAGGAGGCAAAATCAGCAGTCTTCATCTGGTATGGAGCACAGAAATTCCCTAAAATTGGGTTGTAGTTTACTTTTGCAGGAAGTAGTTCAGTTCAAATACAGATTAAAACTATTTGCTCTGTGCTCTGCAGTGCTATTGTCAACTTAATTACAGATTTGCCACTCATAATGAGGTCACTTTAATTATTGCTCAGGAAGAATAAAAGTATGACTTTTAAAGGTTATTACATCTTTTGTTAATGGATCTGCATCTTTAAAAGTCACGCTTCTGAACTCTTAACATCATGCACAAATATTGTGTGCTGTGGATTACTTCATTTGTCCTTTGGACTTTTATGCTTGAGATCAGTAAATTCACCTGGATATTTTTGTCCACATAGTCTCAAAAAGCAGCTGCAGTTCACCATTTAAATTATCTAGCTAGCTAAATTTTATGGGGACAGTTAGATCACTGCAAGTATTTTTACCTATCTCTGGTAGATTTATTTATCACATCAGTTCAACCAACACCTTTCATTGACATGCTTTTAAATTTGGGATTCTCATTTTGCGGTAGAGGAGGTTGCCTTGACCTGTAGCACTGCCCTGTTAGTGAGCATGGTCACAAGGATCATTTTCCAGAGAGTGATTCTTCTACGTTTGCAGATTCTGGTTCTTCATCTTCCTCAGAAGAGGAGAGGCCCAAGAGGTCGAACGTGAAGAACGGGGAGGTGGGCAGGCGCCGCCGGCACTCGCACTCGCGCAGCCCCTCGCCCTCGCCCCGCAAGCGCCAGAAGGAATCCTCCCCTCGGTAACTGCTTCAGCTTAACTCATCCCTTCCTGTCATGTAATCTCTCTGCACCTCTCACCAAACACACATCGAGTCATGCCCACTCTGCCCAGTCTTCTTTTAAGATTTCCTTGCCATTACACTCATTTGGTAAAAATTGCTGTGACCTTTGATAGTGTTCATTTTTGCCTCAGATCCCTGGCAGATCTGTTTTGTTTTGTTTTTCCCTCCACTGCTCTCAGGATGCAGATGGAAAAGAGGTGGCAATCACCAGTGATGAAAAGGTTGGTTAGAAATTCATCTCTTAAACAGGCTGTCATTTATTTTGGCATGGATAAGCACTTGCCATCCTTTGTCTTTTAGACTTGCACAGTCACGGTCAGGGAAATTCAGCGTGATGTGCTGCTTCAAGTGTTGGACCTGGAACCATTTCACTGGCAAAAAGAGAAGGAGCAGCAGCTGTTCTGTGTCCCTCACTGCTCACCCCTTATTAATTCACATCAGCCTATGACATCAGTAACTTTGATGTTGTTTCATCTACTGATGCCTGAAAACAGCTGAACACTTGGGTTCCTCAGGGGCTCCTCACTCCAGACACCCAGCTTTGGGTGAGCAGTGTTGGATTCCTGCTGCCACTGACTCAAACCCTCCTGCACACTAGCAACAAAATTAAGATACTGATCTTCTTCTTGGTCAGAGACAATTGGCGTTTTCAAAACTTTCATTCCTCAGTTCATGAGATATTTGGAACTGCTGGAAGTAGACAATCAGTAAAATAGCAGTGACTTTTTTATTTGTGACACTCTTTGTGTTGATCTAGAACTATAGAAAGGTGCAGGGAGCTTGATGGGTTTATTAATTGGATGTAATGACCCTTGAGCAGACTGTAATTAAGCCCTAGCTAGCAGATACTCACAGCACACAATCATGATGTAGGAGATTGGGGTGACTCCCTCACCAGTGCAGACCTTCCTAATTATGGATCCTGTCAAACATTTCTATGGAAAACAGGTTGGGATTCAAAGGCTTTGATCTTGTTTTGCAACACACTGAATTCACGTACTGCCTGTTGCATAAATACATGTTTAATTAGGACAGTTAGTACATTTGAAGGCTGGGGGTTTTTTGGATCATAAAAGAACATTGTATTTTGGAGCAAACTCTTATCTATAAAAGTGTGTCTCATTGCCTTGGAGAACAATACCCAGATATTTGAAATCAAATCTCACTTCATGTAAATGAGCTGCTTTGCTTTTTAATTGCTCTAATTTTTCCCTTATCCAGTCATTTTATCTTAATTGCTTTTTTTAAAAAAGGGAATATTTTACTTTACCAATATTCCTCTCCTTTAAAATTCTATGGAAGTAAGTGTGGTATTAAAACTCCCCCTTCCAGAAGTCTGTTGTAAACCCTGCAAAGCAGAAAATGGCTCATTTGGTGAACAATTTTAATCCAAAGAGCTGTGGTTTAGCAACTGCTCTGGTTCTTTTCACTGCATTTCAAGAAATGAATAATTTTGGGTTTCAGATGGAGCACAGTTTCACACTGTGAAGAAAATTACCCCCACCCAAGGCAAAATCAGCACATAATCCATCACTTATTCCAACCATTTGGTCTTTGGCTACAAGGTGGTGATGGATCAGGTTGTGCAGATGTGGAATTGTGTCTTGGCTGATGTGGTGGGCTCAGGGTCACAGTCACACCCATGGTGGGCTCAGGGTCACAGTCAGACACCCATGGTGGGCTCAGAGTCACAGACACCCATGGTGGGCTGAGGGTCACAGTCAGACACCCATGGTGGGCTCAGGGTCACAGTCAGACACCCATGGTGGGCTCAGGGTCACAGTCAGACACCCATGGTGGGCTCAGGGTCACAGTCAGACACCCTTGGTGGGTTCAGGGTCAGTCAAACACTCATCATTTCCCACTCCACAGAAAGATTTAAGTACATTTCTTTCCATTAGTGCTCCCAGTAGAATTGCATTTTAAGGTGCCTGAAGGAGCAGATTTTCTGCAGTGAAAGCAGAGCACAGGGCAGCTGGTGGCTCAGCTGGCAGTTTCCTGACCAATCCCTGTTTCCTGCAGCAGGAGGAGGAGGAGCCCCTCGCCAGATCGGA
>WEIU01005948.1:84533-101201 GCA_013389925.1 Aegithalos caudatus | reverse complement strand
TCCCCTTCCCCGGCGCCCCCGCCCCGGCGCCGCCGCTCCCCGTCCCCGCCTCGCCGAAGGTACCACGCTGGGCATCACCTGCCTGCCCTGGCCTTGGGAAATGGGCCCTGCTCCCAGTTCCCTCACTGGGAACCTGAGGGGGTTGTCTTGTGCTGGTCAGGTTGGGTGGGGTGGGTGCATGGCCTGGATGGCATTGGGTTGCTGCTGCAAATCCTGAATGGGAATTACAGAACCGTGGGATGGTTTGGGTTGGGAGGGACCTTAAAGATCGTCCAGTGCCAATCCCTGCCATGGGCAGGGTCACCTTCCATTAGCCCAGGTTGCTCCAAGCCTTGTCCAACTTGGCCTTGGATGCTGCCAGGGATGGGACAGCCACAACTCTTTAAAATAGTTTTATTTTAAACTCTTAGAACTTCTAAAGAATTCTAGTTTAAATTTTGAGAAGTTTAAAGAACTCTAGAGTCCTTTTCCCCCTCTTTGGGTGCACTGCTGACTGATTGCCATGCCTGGGTGGCCCCTGAACATTTGCTCTCTTTGCAGGTCTCCATCACCACCCCCGCGCAGACGTTCTCCCTCTCCACGGAGATACTCCCCCCCGATCCAGAGGCGATATTCCCCATCTCCCCCTCCCAAGAGGAGAACAGCTTCTCCTCCTCCCCCTCCCAAGAGAAGGGCCTCCCCTTCCCCCCAGTCCAAGCGCAGAGTGTCCCACTCCCCACCGCCAAAGCAGAGGAGCTCCCCTACTGCTAAACGGCGCTCCCCTTCCGTATCTTCCAAGCACAGGAAGGGGTCTCCTCCCAGCAGATCCAACAGGGAAACACGTTCTCCACCACAAAACAAAAGGCATTCACCTTCACCACGGCCTCGAGCTTCCCACCCCTCCTCCAGCCCTCCGCCGCCGCGCCGGGGAGCGTCGGCGTCGCCGCAGAGGAGGCAGTCGCCCTCACCCAGCACCAGGCCCATCAGGAGGGTGTCCAGAACGCCAGAACCCAAGAAAACAAAGTAAAAAAAAACTGTCCTGTCTGCTTTGGGTTTGATGAGGGGTTGTTGTTGAGTTGTAATGCAGTGAAAGTTAGTTAAGGAATCATAGAGTACCAAAATGGTTTGGGTGGGAAGGGACCTTAAAGTCCATCCAGTGCCACCCCTGCCTTGGCAGGGACACCTTCCTCTGTCCCAGGCTGCTACAAGCCCTGTCCAACATGGCCATAGACACTTCCAGGGGCAGCCACAGTTTGGGTAGCCTGTGCCAGCTCCTCACCACTGTCACATGGATGAAGGTTTTCCCAATATTCCATCTAACCCTGTCCTCTGGCAGGGGGAAGCCATTCCCCTTTGTGCTGCCTGCATGGAAAGCCCTTCTTCCTTCTTATTAAAAAAAAAAGGAATGCTGCCACAAGGTCTCCCCAGATCCTTGGGGAGATCTTTAGTTGCTGGCTTTAAAAGAAACCTAACTTTGTCTTTAAACCTAACTGTGGAAGGGGACCAACACTTCTCACTAGCTCAGAAATAATTCCATAAGTGGCCATTGACAATAAACTGCTAAAATTGTAAATATTTTGTCTTTAGTGAGATGCTGCTTTTCTGAGCAGACAGTGAAAAGTGTGATGCTGGTTTATGATTTTTTTCAGAAGGGAAGTGTAACTGAATGGAAAGCCTTGCATAATTAAATAGCATTGCTGTTCTCTTGACTTTTAATGTGATTATAACTTAGTTAAACCAGAAAGGCAGCAAACAGTTCTGAGCAGCAACAGAGTTGTTTAACAGCTTTTCAGGCTGCATTATCCCTCTGCATTATGGATCCACTCTGCAATTGAATTGTTTTGCCTTTTTTATCACACCAGCAAAGCAATTAATCTATTTTTTTAAATCAATCTATATCTAAGTGCAACTTGACCAAGTTAAAGCAGAGGTGTTCATTTGGCTCTCGTGTTGCTATTCCCTTGTTTTGTGTCTCACCTCTGACTCTTGTGTTCCCCAGGGCTTCCACCCCCAGCCCCCGGCGCGTGTCCTCGTCCCGATCTGCGTCAGGGTCACCTGAGACAGCTCCCAAAAAGCACCAAGGACCTGCATCTCCTGCCCGCTCTCGCTCTCCTTCTGCAAACTGGTCACCTGCAAAAAAGGCCAAGAGCCCAACCCAGAGCCCATCACCTGCCAGGGTATTTGTCTGCTCATTAAGCAGCTCTGCTTTGGGTTCTAGGGCAGGCTCTTGTGGGGAAGGCTGAGCTGCTGAGCAGCCCCAGGGTTATTCACAGGGGTAAAAGTACTTGGGGTCATTCATTCTAGTTAAAAACGTCTAAAAACAATTTGTAACATAAATTTTTCAAGCTTAACATCTCCATGTGTGGAAGAAAATTGTGGTGTATAGAAAATCAGACTTGTGGGAAAAAGTCTGTCCCATTTCATGAGTATGCATGAGTTTCATGTTAAACAAAGTGAGGGGGACTTATTTATGTTCAGTATCCTATGTGCAAACTCAGAGTATTCCAACAGATTGTTTGATATCTTCAACTCTTCTTCTGAGGTGCACTTCCCATCATTCTTTGCCAGAGAAGTTTGAAGCCTTAAAGATGAGTTGTAACATCTGTTGAATTATGTATTACAGAATTCAGATCAAGAAGGTGGTGGCAAGAAGAAGAAGAAAAAGAAGGATAAGAAGCATAAAAAGGATAAAAAGCACAAGAAACACAAAAAGCATAAGAAGGAGAAGGCGGCGGCGGCCGCAGCAGCTGCTGCTGTGGTTGCACCAGACACCACCTCAGTACAGGGAGACCAGGAAGCAGAGACAGAACCCAAAAAGGTGAGAATTTGGGACTTTGTAAAGGCCCAGTGTGAGCAGACAGGGTGGGTGTGCACTGCTCTGCTGGTGCTCTGACAGCCCTAATTCCAAAGCGGGATTTGGGGTGTGTGATTCCCTGTGGGGATTTCAGTGCTGGGAGGGCTCAGCCTGGCTGGGCCTGGGGTGTTTGAAGCCACTCTCTGTGTTTGTTTGAAGGAGACAGAAAGTGAACCCGAGGACAACCTGGATGACCTAGAAAAGCACCTGCGGGAGAAGGCGCTGAGGTCCATGAGGAAGGCGCAGGTGTCCCCCCCCTCCTAGGCCAACCCTTTGATATAATGTACATTTTATTTGGTTTGTACTCAGAATTCAATTTCAAAATTGCTAAATGTGTTTGAGCTTTAGAATATAACATTTGTTGTAATAATTGCTAGGTTGAGGTTCACCATGTACAAAGGGCATGGATTTACATTACAAAAGGTGTCCACAGTGTACTAGTGACATTCTTTCATTGACAGCATAATTTCATTTAGAGTGAGACTTTTTAGAAGCAGTAGGAATTTGTTTTGGAGGTTTGAAACATGACCGTCAGTTCCCTCATTTCTTTGAAATCCAACAGAGCCTTGAGCAGAGTTTGTGGGGGTCTCATTTGACTTCTTTTGTATCACTTACATGATACTACTAACCTTTGTGGTTTGTAGGCTTGCCCAGGAGTAAAACCACTGCAGAATTCAAGGAAGTACATCTCTATTTTAATGCTTTCTACTGTTGCCTGTATAGTCTCCATTAAAGCCAATCAAGAATAGCAATTTAGAGTGGTACATAAATGAAAGCATGTTGTTTACCAGGACACTGTGGGTTTATATTGATGTAACATGTTGATTTGGAACACTGGAATTTCATTTGTATTTTTATGTTCTTTTTTTAAAGGGCAGTTTCCATGATCAGCAGTCCCAGAAAAAAAAAATAATTCCTTCAGTTCCATAAATTTTGTTTGTGAGCTGTCGTTGCCCCATTCATAAATCTTGTCTCGTTACGGTTCTTCAGAATGGTCTGAGCAACTTTCAGAGCTGTGTTCTTTGAAAGTTTAGAGGAACCTGAACTTTGGATATTGTCATGTTTTCACTGTTCTTTGTTTTTGTTTTTTTAACTAAAGCTATATAAAGCTTGTGGATTAAACAAAATAAATTTCTAAATTTAAACAGATGTTGGCTATTTTTATCTGGACGTTTACATTTTCTAATCAGCTTTGTTTTGTGCAGGGCTAATGACTGCCCAGAGATGAGAAAGCATTTGATCCACTGTGCTGGCTCTGGAAAAATTGGGGCTTTTAACTGGCCTGGCAGAGCAGGAAAAGCCCTTTAATTAGTGATGCTCCTGTGGAGTTCTTGCCAAGCAGGAGTCCAACAGCCTTACCTGGGCAGTGCTCTGAGAGGATGGAGAAGCTCAAACTCAGTGTTTGCTGTGAAAATTGCTGGTCAGAGCAAGTCAAGTGTTTCAAGGCCCTGCAAGAAATGGACAGAGGTTTGATTAACTTGGAGAAGGGGCTGTAGTGGTACCAGAGCTCATCTGAGGAATCCTGGGGGCTTTCCATAGTCATGGACTCACAGGGTGGGTTGGGTTAGAAGGGATCTTACAAACCATCAGTTCCAACCCCCTTTTAATGACACTGGAAACTTGCTGGGTTGCTGCTGTGGAATTCTTATAGAAACTCCAGCTGTGTTTCTGAAATCAGCTCGGTTCTGAAGCTTGAGGTTCCTCTGGAAGGTGCTTTTGAGTTCTTTTGTGCAGTAGCTGTGATGTTCACAGTGAAGTGTGGAGGTTGATGAGTCTTTCCTTGCCCTTGTGCAGGGTTTAACCTGAGGCAGGGCTGCTCCAGCTCCTGGCTGGGAGAGGAGGTTTTAGAGCAGCTCCTTCTGCATTTCCCTCTGTGCTGAATCATTTGTTTCTCCACGTGAATATCATTGTGTGCTCAAGTGCTTGTAAACCTCCTCCAGCAGCTGGAATGCTGAGCATCACCTGTTATTAAAATGTGTGTGATAAATTCCAAGAAGCTTCTGGACAGAGGCATTTTTCTAAGTCCATCTGAGTGAATTTGGTGCTGTGGAGCCACAGACCCGAACTTGGGACGTGCTGATCCTCATTCACTTGGATTTTCCTGGGTGTCCATGGCAGAGCCTGCAGGAGTGCAGCTCCCCAGGGCTTAATGCCTCCTCCTTTATCATCCCAGTCTTGCTTCCACCTGGGTTTGGTGACCTCTGAGTGCCTTTTAATCTTAGCACTAATAGGAGTTCTTTAAATACATTCAGGACCTGAGTCACTGCTTATCTTCCCTCACACCTATTTCCATCTCCTGCCTCCAGGACTGATAAAGGACCTCTGCTGGATTTGGATGGGCCAGGCCTTCCCTCCACCTTTCCATCTCCCATGGAGTTTCTGTTGTTGGTGCTCCCTCTGCCTCTTTTTTCATCTATCCATAAAGAACGGTGTAGGCTTAAAAAGAGCAATTAAATGCAGTGTTTAAAAATAATATAACTTCTAAATTGTGTTTAGCTTGGTATTTTAATTCCATCCTACTTATCCATTCAAGTACTACCATTTCATTTAAATACCAATTGGGATAATGAGCCCTCTCCTCTCCTGAGCTGTCCCTGCTGTTGCACAGACTGTTCTCAGCACAGAATCTCTGCTGGGCTGGGTTCCATCCCTGTCTCTGCTGTTCATGACACCACTGAATTCACCCCTGATCCTCTGATTGAGCTCCCCTCATCCAAACCCAAACTTGTCTGATCCCTTCTCCATCCTAGCTTCTTGGTTAACCTCTCTGTTTTTAAATCCTTGTATTTGTAGTTCAGAAATAACCCTGCAGGTGCCTGGTGTGATGAGGCAGGAGCTGCCTGGATCTTCTCATGCTGAATTTTGACTTCTTGACCCAGGCCACCCTCCTGAAGTGACAGACTTAGGGTCTAGGTAAGGGACTTGCTGCAATAATTGTATCCAATTCCACAAAAAGTTTAATTGGGCTGAGTGATTGAAATGGAACTGAGTCCTCAGGAGTGAGTGTGAGGCTCAGGTTGAGTCACAGGTCAGTCTCTGTAGCTGCTTCTGAAGAAAGATGTGTTTGTTGTGTCAACAGGTAGGACAATGGCAGGTGTGTGTGTGCAACCATTCTAAGTTTATAGAAACTCAGGGCTGGCTTGTTAAATTTTTCCATTTGTGTGACTTTGGCAATTTGCCTGGGAGTGCTGTGTGGAGCTTCCTGAGCCAGGGATTTACCCTGAATTGCCCCAGGACACAGAACTGTTCTGCTGCTGCTTGGGCAGGGCCTGCTGCTCCCTGGGAGCCCAGGGATAAATCCCAGCACCAGGGCAGAGTTCTGTGCTGGGAGCCATCCCAAAGCCTCCCTCACCTGACACAAATCCATGTCCTGAGCAGTGAGGGCTGCAGGGAGGGGCCTGGGCTTGGAGGAGCAGTTCTGCACTCTGAGTTCATTCCTGCAGCACCAAACTCCAAACCTCTGTGTGTTGGTGTAAAAGCAGCTCTGGGACAAGCAGCTCAGCAGGGCACAGAGCTGTATTTTGGTGGAGTTCCATTCCAGCTATTGTGTGTCATAAGTTATGATAATTTGGTCCAGGATCATCTCATAAACTTTTGATTTGTCTGCTTGAAGTCCACTGTGGATGTCACCAGTGTCTCAAAGCACTGACAATTCAATGGATTTGTTTCTCTTAAATAAGGTCTTACTCATTCTAATAAATTACTATTGAGAGTAATTATATCTCTTTGAAGATAATAAAAAGATGATTGAATCTCAGCACAATGGGAGTTGTGTATTCCCAGACTAATCAGCAGTTTGACTTTTGAACTTTATGCAGCAATCCTGAATGAGTTCAAAGAGGCTGGAACTCCCTTCAGCTGGGTGTGAAACAACAGCTGGGGATGGAGGCAGAGGATGTCCTGGCCCAGCCACTCTTACCTGGGCTCCTCTGGCTCAGGGATCAGATGGAACTGCATTCCTTCCTGCCATGTGGCACTCGAGGGGTGACAGCTCAGCTCTTCTGCAGCCCTGGGTTTGTTCTGGGGAAAAGAAGTGCTTGGCCTTGTTATCACTTGTTCAGTTTAGTTCTGACTTGAGCCAGAGCATTTCCTTTTGCTGTGAGCAAAGCTCAGGGAACATCCAACATGGTTAAGGATTTTCTGGTCCACTTGTGATGGTTTGTGTTTGCTTCCTTGGTGGCTGGAGGCAGTCAGGCAGATATGTGGTGAATTTTTAATGTGTCCCATCCTGAGTGTAGAGTAAGCCTTGGGAAAACAGCTGGGAAAAGTTTTAATTGCTCTTAAAGTAGGAGAACAACCAATACAGAGGGAGGTGATGTTCAGAGGGATTCCCAGTTCTCACTGCAAGTTTGTACCTAAACATCCCCAAGTGGCTTTGGCTCTATCTCACCAGGCTGGGGTGGACTGGAAGCAGCTTCTGATGGGATGAGGATCTCAGTTTGTTACGGAGCCAGAAAGGAGGGTTTGGGTTTTCCTTCCTTTTCCCCAATCTTTTATTTTAAAACAAGAGCCACAAAGTGCCTCCTCTGGGGTTTGCTGGTGTCTTGTGTAGGGGCTGTGTCCGAGCAGCAAACGGGAGCTGTGTGGCTCCAGCCCATCTCCCGGGGAGAGAAAACGCTGCAAAATCCTTCCTTAGCTGGGAGTGTCGGATTCTGTCGTGGGAGGCGCCCAGCTCCGGGCAGGTGAGTCACGTCTGACGGCCCAGCCCGGAGCGGGGCTGACTCACGGCGCCACCCGCACTCCTTTGTGCCCTGCTTTGGGGCTGTGCCGAGCCTGTTTGGGGGTTTGGATAATCCTAAAAATCAGCGCTGCAGGAGGGAACGTGCTGGCTCCCAAACCGGGACCGGGAGGGCGGGAGCTCCCCACGGGTCGGGATTTGCTGCAGGGGAGAAGAATGAGCCTCCAGTGCAAGGTGTTTTAATCACCAAGTCATTAATTAACTTTCACATTCGCGTTGTGGCAGATTCTGTAGGAATAGTGGTTTTTTCTCACTGGGGATCAATCTGTTGGGAATTGTGTGGTGAACACCTCCCAGGGCCAGGTGTGGGACTTGACCTCCGTGCTGGGCCTGGGATGAGGTCAGGAATCCTTCTGAACTCCCACATCTGCTTCCCCGGGCCGGGGAGCTGAAGGCAGGAGGGATGTGGGGTCTGGAGCGTCCTTCCTCCCGCACAAAGGCAGGATGCAGCCACCCCGGGCAGCTCCGGAGTCAATGTGGGCTTTGTGCACCGAGCCTCGGGCAGGGACCGGCCCGGGGGCAGCGGGGCTGTGGCTTCCCTTCCACAGAGACCCCCTGGAGCTGGGGCTGCTCCTGCACGAGCCATTAAATCCCGGGAAACAGACCAGGACCATGTCCAGCAGATCCTGGAGAGCTCAGGTTGCGTTTGGCGTGGGGCTGGGCCTCGTGCTGATCCGGGCGTGGGGGCAGCGATGCTCCAAATCCCTGGGAAGTTCAGGATCCTTCTGTTTCACTTCAAAGAAAACACGGAAAACAGCTGGTCCTGGGAAAGCAGCGCTGGGGGGAAGGGAATTGTAGGGAATTGTTCGGTTCCCCCACAGAGGCTTTGTGATCAGTCCAGGGGCAGAGCTGCAGCTCGTGTAAATTGTTGTGGCTATGAAATAAATGGAATTCTGCTGCCGACGTCAGCTGGGGAATGGCCCCTGGAGAGGAGGGTCAGTGTGAGGGGCTGGACTCTCCAGAGCACGTGCAGTTCTTATCTGCTCAGCCAGACCTTCCTCTGGGCTCTGTCCCCAGCCCTGACCTGTGCCAAGGCCGTGTCCTGCTCCTCCGAGTGCGCAAAGGGGCCAGCTCCTGACCCACACTGCGGTGGGAGAAGGGAATGTCTGTGGGGACACAGCCTGGGAAGCTCTCAGGATGTTTTTACCTGGGGGTGCTTTGGTGCTTTTTGTAATTCCTCGTTCAGGCTTTAAAATTTGAGCTTCAGATGAAACCAAAGCTGATGGAGCGGTTGTGAGAAATGTGTATCCTATTTAACAATAAACCCCCCAGCAGGCTTCCCTTCTCCAGGAGTGAGGAAGCTCCTATTAAAAATTGATAGTCTCCCTGTCAGCTGGATTTTAATTCAGCAAGTGGATTTGACTACTGATGTGAAAAAAATTACCTTTGTCACCGTGCTGTTATTTTTTTAATGAGACAGAAATGGTTTGGCACCTTTCCAGCTTATTAAAACCTTTGTGAGTCTACAGGCACCGGCACAAGGGGACGAGAAGGGAAAATTACATTAAGTGCATGATTGGCAAAACAAAATTGAGCTCTTTTTTATTTATTTATTTTTAATCTATTACAAGCCTGGGAATGAATCTTCTATTATTTATGGGGGAGGATAAAGGGAGCCGTCCCTGTGGCTGCAGGCAGACTCCGCTTTCAGCTCAACTCTTCTTTCCAGACAGGGAAAGTGGACACCTGCTGTTATCCAGGACAGAGATAAGTGAAGGGAGCTGTGTGAAAAGGGAGAAATCCTCATGTTCTGTGGGAGAGCAGGGCCCTGGGGATGACTGATTTCCACAGGTGCTGGGTCTATGGGTTCCCAGCTTGCCACAGGGTGAATTTCTCCACTGGATAAAAGCCTTCCCTGCTCCCAAGGGGATCAGACCCTTTCAGTTGATCAGACCCACGAGCTGAGAGACCCCAGGGTCTCCATCCTGCTCTGGACCAGCTGCAGGAGCTGCTGCAGCCCCAGGGCTTTGCAGCTCAGAGCCCATCCGAGGCCGGCCGCGTTGCCATTGGGGATCTGGCCCCTCTCCAGCACCGTTTCCTTCCTCCTGCCCTCAGCCCGGAGCCTTCCTTGCCTGCACAGCCAATGTTAATCCAGCTCCCTGCCCTTCTTGGGGGGATTTTTGCAGGGAGGGCTGAGCTGGGAATGCTGACACCCTGTGGGAATCCTCGTGGGATCCCCCTCCTCCTCAGTGTCCCCTCAGCACCACGTTCAGCACTCCCGGTGACGTCAGGGAGATTCCTGTTGATAAAGGGCTTGATGAAGCTCATGTGATGAACATTGTGTGCTGATAACCGAGACTCTTCCTGCAGCTCAGAGGCTGCTTTGCTGCAGAGGGGCCGAGGAGGGGCTGGCCCTGCTGGTTCCAACCTCCGGGAGAAGGGGGCTGTGGGGAGAGGGCTTTCCCTGCTGCCAACAGGGGATTTGGGTTTATCCTCTTCGACTGCACATCCCACTATTAATGAGCAGCCAGGGTACCATTTGAATTTTAATGACATCACAGATGCAGCGCTGCTAATTGCTCATTTGCTTATCTTGGATGAGTTTTAAATCTGTGAAAGAAACCTGAATCACGGAAACCTCTTGTGCAGCTGATCAGGGCAAGGTTAGAAAGGCAGCTGCCCGTGGTGGTTTAACCCCCTCAGTTCCAATTCCTCCCCTTTCCTTCCCAGTCCCCACCTTGCTGCACCCATCAGCTGGGATTCATGGCTGGAATAAAAACAAAGGATTTAAAAGGGAAAATCTCCACAGCCTTGGTACTCAGAGAGATGCCCTGAGAGCCTGGCTGGGTTGGACATCCCTGGCTGGGCCGGGGGGCAGAGGGGTGGCTCCAGTCCTCAATTACCTCTCCCATGTTTGTACCTTAATTTTTGGCTGTAACCAGCTCTTATCGTTACTCAGTAGGAGCCCGAAGAGCCTTACAGCAATCATTACACAGACAAACCATTGAGGTAAAGAGGTGATAATTAAAATTGCAAAAGCAAGTACCCGATGATCTGAAATACCAGAATTTCAGCCTGAGCAGGTCGAGCTTGTGCTGCAGATAAGGAGCAGGGAGATGGGAAGAGTTGGGAACTCTTTGGTCCTGCCCCGCAGGATTGTTGTTGTTCTCCCCATCTGCAGGGCACAGTGGCTTTGCTGGGGACCGCAGCTGCTTTTTGAGTCGGTGACTCAGGAGCTTTGGGTTCAGTTCCCCATCCTGCTGTGGGTATCCCAGGGATTTGGGATGTCATTCCCTTGGCAGTGCCTCAGGCTGCGAGGTTTGAAGAATGTGGAGGAGTTTCTGTCGCTGTGTTTGGAGAGCTGAAGCACTCTACGTGCTGCTGCAATGCAAATAATTTTATCAGAAAGATTATTTCTAAATCCTGGTAGAACAGCGAGATCTTGGCCTCTTGTCCTGCCCACAATTCCTTTTCTTTCCTGAGTACTTGGAAAAAAAAAGCTGGCTCCTTGCAGTGTGACTCAGGTAGGAGGAAATAAACCCCACATTCATCATGTCACTGCTTGAGTCAGATCAGCATTTACGCCATCGGTCCGGAGCAGGGTGGCTCTGGGAGAGGTGTTCCCTTTGTTCCTTGGGACAGATGCCATTCCTCCCAGATGTGGACTTTGCCCAGAGAACCTCCTGGAAAGCTCGGGGGGTTTGGGATGCACAGCTTCACCCCACAGGCCAGAGCAGAGATGTAAAACTTCAGATGGTGCCCGGCAGCACAGAAGTGGTTTGGCTTTGTGGAGGTGACAGTCCTGCCCTAAACTGGGATGGATTATCAGGTGGAATCAGAGAATCATGGAATGTTTTGGGGTGAAAGGGACCTTAAAGGTGATCCAGTTCCACCCCTGCCATGGGCAGGGACACCTTCCACTATCCCGGATTGCTCATCCTTGGACACTCCCAGGCATCCAGGGGCAGCTTCTCTGAACAACCTGTACCAGGGCCACCCCACCCTCGCAGGGAATTTCTTCCTAATTCAGCTTTGGATCAGGCTAGCCTGGAGATAAAGAGGGGGTTTGTGTTGGACTTGGGTTTTTTTGTGAATCTTTTTCTCTCTGATGTCGGGCTGCACCTCAGAGAGAAAACAGAGCACCTTGGTGTCATTGCTGTGACTGGAGTGATCCCTGCAGATCCATGGGAGGGTGGCTGGAAGCTGGGAAGGAGCTGCTGCTTCCCTTGTCCTCGCACACAAAGACACAGGCAGCACCCAGAGCTGTCACTGCTTTTCCACAGCTGCCCTTCCCCAGGTCCCTCAGACCCTGCAGCCCAATAAAAACCCACAGCAAACAGTTTCTGCCGTTTCAGCTCCATGAATCCCAGCTGGGATATAATGGACAGGGTTCATTAGAGGAGCTCCCAGCTACCAGCAACTTCCAGGCTTTTCAGATGATGGGGATTCAGCAGGAAACCTTGGTGGTGGCATTTGATTGCTGCTGCAAGGGAGTGTGGCTGATTTATCCCCTTAATCAACCTCAGCCAGGCAAAGCTGGGGTTGTTATTTTCAGAGAAGTAGGTTGTGTAGTGCTTTTTTCTTCTTCAACAAATCTCCTTATCAGCACAGGTGTTTGAATCACCTGGGGACTAACCTTAAAAGAAAACAGCCAATACCTGAATTTATTTACTTTCAAGCAACTTCTATACATAAAGGTGGAGAAATATAGATTTTAATCAGGCTCACAAAACTTTTTTTTTTTTTTTTTTTTTTCTCTCTTTCCCAAATAAGTTTTCAAACCAGAAATGCAGTGGATTTGTGGTTTTTATTCAAGGACTCCTTGTATGTGTGCATCTGCACAGTGCTGCCATGGGAAGGTTTCCCAGCACTCAGACCCAGCTCCATCTCTGCCTCTTTATTCTTTCCAGGTCTCTTCCTGCAGAAGGAAGAAGCCCAAATCTTTGTTTCCTGATGCTCACAGCAGAGGACAGGCTGATATCTGAATTTGGAAAGTAGGGCAGCGAGAAACCCCGGGCAGAGCACAACAGCCTCCTGCTGAAAGGGGAGAGTCAGGCATTCAATTACTCCTGTTGTGTGTGTGGTCCTGGGAGCCAACTTTCCTTTTCCTCCTCGGGTATCACCTCCAAAGGCAGGGAGGTGACAAGCACTTCAACTTCCCCATGTTCCAAAGGAAGTGAGGTGCAAACTCTGCCTGTGTCAGCATTCCCAAAAAGCTGCCCCCGGTGCCTCCATGGAGGGGACTCACGGCAGAGGGAAACCTGCAGACAATGCCTGCTTTGTCCCCTCCCTGCTTCTCGGGCGCCCTGAGATGCTGAGTCCAAACATTTAACCACAAAATGCATTAATTACCCTCCAGCTCCCCGGGGAAAGGACCATATGCCAGTAACCAGGGGAAACAAAAAAGGAAGAAGCACGGAAAGGCTGTAGATTGTTAAATGATTCCAAGTGCAATTCCTGCCACTGAAAGTTCTTGATGAACATTTCCTAGAAACTTAGAGTTCTCCAACCTCTGAGCTCGGAGCGGTGCTAACTTGGACCGTGGAACAGAGGAGTGACCCAGAAACTGTGGGATGAAGTCACCTTCCCACATAATGACACGGGATGTGTCCTGTGCTGCTGTAACTGCCTCAGCCCACAGCACAGAGCTGTTTTCCATGGATTTCTCCCCAGTGGCAGCTGTGAGCTTCGGGGCCGGCTCCATGCGTGTCCTCAGCTGCTCACTACAGCTAATCCTAAAGTTTGGCAGCCACCCCGGAGGAAAATGAGCCATCCAGGGACAGCTGGTTGGGAATCACAGCAAACTGCAAACAGTCTGACACCGGCAGAAGTTGGATTTCCCCCGCAATCCTTGGAAATGTGGCGGGCTCCCGCCCTCCCAGCAGCTCCAGACCAAACTCTGCTCGGCGCAGGGGAAATAAAAGAAGAATGAGCCGTAACAAATTCGTCCCTGCCAGGAGGCAGGTGATGGATGGAGCCCAGAATCCCTCCCGGTGCCTGGATGGGAGGGAGGAACGTGGAGCTCCTGGGATTACTCTGCTCAGGGGGCAGCAGCTCAGCAGAGCATCTGTGACACGAGGGCTGGGCCTGCAGTGGCTGCGCTTCCGCTGCTGCATCCCAGCCCAGGATCCCGAATTAGCTGTGGAATGGGAATGCTGGTATTTATAACCAGGGTGTGTCAGTGCTGCCTTTCCTTTAATAGGTGTCCCTGGGCAGGTTCTTGTCCCAGCTGCGTCCAGCTTGGCTTTTAGGAGCTCTAATGAACCCGACAGTCAGGACAGGCTCCTGCTTCCAGCCACAGCCAGCACTTGGATGCTCTCCTTCCCAAACCTCCTCAGCATCTTTCTTCTCACAGCAGTTTCATTATAATGAAAAAAATGTTCATACATGTGTCCCACTGAGTGACAACATGACCCGTGTGCTGAGCTCCTCCCATGCCGGAAAAATTCCCCGTGGAAATAAAAACCCATTTTTGAGCCCTGGGGTCAGCATGGAAGCAAATTCCACAGGAGGAACGTGCACAGCCAGGGCAGGAGACAGCCAGCTTTTGATATCTTTAACATCCAATGCCTCCAGTTTCAAAAGCACTTGGAAAGTTGGAGATGGAAAAACTGCTGCAGAAAGGCCAAAAATGCCAGAGAAGTGAAACAATCCCACGTTGTTTTGCTGCTCAGCCAAATGGGAACGAAGCTCCTGAATGCAGCATAAAATAATATTGAGGGAGTGACCCACTGAGCACACGTGGGGGGCCAGAGTTGCTTTGTTCCCACTCGGTGGCTCAGTGCAAATTTAGCTTTGAGTAAATCACTGAACTTTCCTGACTCATTCCTCACTGCTGTTAAAAGTGGGTGATGCTCATTTCCCTATGGATTGTTAGGAGCACTGGTGATTTATTATGTAAAGCGTGGACAAATTAATTCTAGGTGTTATAAAAAAGAAATAAATAAATCCCGAATAATACAAGCAGCAATTACTGAAGGAGGAAAGAATCAGGAGCTTTCAGACTGAGCACTTTCATTTTCAAATGAAACCCACTGTTAGAGGCTTCATTTGAACTGGGAGCATGAGGGGTTTGGTAAGTGGCAGCTGGAAACCAGGAAAACGTCATCTGAAAGTGAAATAATTGAAAAGATATTAAAGCAGAGCCAGGGCTGCTGCAGCTGGGTATAAATGAAATAAGCTATTAGCTGCTCTGCGAGATACCAGCAGGGGAGAGCTTTTGTTAGAGCAGAAATGCAGCAGTGGTGAGGGAAAAACAGCCCTGGCAGCTCCTTTGTGGGGCTGGGAAACATAAAAAGGCCCCGAGTGCCTCGCAGACCTCAAATTTGTTGCTCTACACCCACCTTTGTGGGCGCCGTGGGAGAGCTGTTGCTTTGTGCTAAACCACTGCCTCTTCTCGAGCAGGTGGGTCTGTGCTGTGGGGAGCCTTGGAAAGTCCTGCAAGTTTGACAAAACCCTGGGATTTTAAATTTTTGGTGAAGCAGAGAGGGAGGCTCAATCCTTTGCTCAGGGAGAGTAGCTGGCTCAGTGTTCCTTGTCCTGGAATAAGGACTCAGCTCCTGCCTTTCCCAGCAGACAGAGGATCCAACTTTCCTTTACCCCTTGTTAAACCAGTCCCTGAATCCACATTTGGCCCCAACCGGTGCAAATTTCTTACTCTGCCATGCAAAAAAGTGAATGCAAAGCCTAAGACAGATGCTTGTGGAGTCTCCAGGACAACCCCATTTAAAGGAAATTTCTTTCCTTCTGTTGGAACCCACGTTCCAACAACAACAGCAGCGGTGGGACGGTGTCCTTTGTGGTACAGGCTGCAATTAATGGGTAATTACCAAGGGAGGTTCCTGGCCGGGGCTGGACTGCACAGCCCCACATCAGTTTGGTTCCAGTGACACATCGATTTCCAGCCAGCCCAGACTGTCCCACCCCATGAATCAGTGCGATCCCTTGGACTCTCAACCAAACAGAGATGGATATTCCACTGTCTCCCGGGGAGATGGGGCTGTCCAGAAGCTGCAGGAACGGGAATGAAAAGAACTTTGTCAAATCGGTGGCCCAGCCCTATCAGCTCCGGAGAGGGGCTCGCAGCAGCTTTTCCTGCTCCAGATGAATTCAAGGGCATTCAAAGCTGATATTTGCGTAAAGACATCCGGTTATGCAGAACCGAGGGCAGTGAATGCCTGGAGACACGGGAGGTTTTGTTATTAGCAGCGAGAGCTCCGTTGGTAACCATCCCATGCGGAGCCATCCCGGGCTGCATTTGGGTACAAATTACAGGGAGGCTCATCCCGGGTCACAGACGGCATTGAAGTCACTCCGTGCCACCTCGGGGGATGCCACAGCCCCGGCCAGCCCTGGGAACGGCTCTGCCGAGACGCTCAGGTGCAGCTCCACTCAGACTTATTAAAAATAGAGTCTGAGCTTCCAAAAGGAAAGCAAGGACTGCGAGCAAGGGCGGGAGGCGCCGAGGCATGAAAGCCGCTCTGTTGCCGAGGGCTGGGCTCAGCAGTCGCGAAGCCACATGGGGAAAATGTGATCGTGGGCTCTGCTATTTTGGTGGAAAAGCTGGAAAAAGCGCGTTCTCCTCCAGTTCTCCCGCACATTTTTTTTTTTGTCCGGCTCCTCAGTCCCTGACCTTAATAGTGAGGGGAAAATTAGGCTGGAGACTCAGATGCTTCTTGGGATGGATTTTTCCCCCTGACAGGAAAGGAGCTGTTTGTGCCGCTCTGGTGAGGGCTCTGTGAGGGAGAAGTTTCTGGATTTTAAGTTTTTCACTTGAGGGTGAGGCGAGCTAAGCCGATAGCGGGGGGGACACATACCCCTCCCCCCTCCCCGGCGCTGTGGCCCCGCCAAGGCCGCTCCCAGACGTTGTCACCGAGCACGGCACCAGCAGCGGGCGGTGTCTCACGGCCGGGGAGCCCATGGCTGACACGGGGGTGTCCCCGCCGCCACGGGCGGGACCGCAGGACCCTCGTCCCTGAGGGGACTCCGCGACCGCCGTGGCCGGCGCTGCCCCTCAGAACTGTCCCCTCACAGAGGCCACGCCCCCAGCGCTGCCCGGCATTGTCCCCTCAGGGAGGCCACGCCCCTCTGCCCCCACCACGCCCCTTCAGCCGTTCCCCCTCCAGTCTTGCCCCGCCCCCTCCTTAGGCCCCGCCCC
>WEIU01005948.1:48746-84241 GCA_013389925.1 Aegithalos caudatus | reverse complement strand
GGGCGGCTCCCGGCGCGGTGCGGGCACAAAAGCGGAGCCGAGGGCGTGTGCCCGGCGCCGGGAGGGAGTGCGGGAGCCGCGGTGAGTCAGAGCGCGCAGATGGAGCGGGCGATAGCGCCGGCGGACCGCAAGCAAAGTCACTTTTTTTTGGACGAAAAGTGCGGTCCGGGTGCGTTTTGCTGGAAGATTCTCCGCCCGGAGCAAAGGGTGCCGCGGGTGCGGGGCAGCACCGCGGGCAGCGCTGGCACAAGCGGAGAAGCGAGCGCCACAATGGATCGCCCTCGCTCGGCATTGTGTGCCCGGCAAAGCGCAGGAAGGCGGCAAAAAGGCAGCAAAAACCACGAGTTAGTGCTCGCTCCACGCCCCGAAAGTCTACTTTTTATGACGGGAAACGACTATGTAAAGTAACACCAGGTTTTTTATCCGAACTAGAAGAATGAGCATGTGTTGTACTGCCCTTATCTGGCAAAGATACCATATGGTATCTCCACATGTTTTGCATTCATTTATTTGCTGTATGATGCAATATTTTGCATCCTCCGGGACTCTGGTGATGCAGCATCTTACTTTTACTTCATATCAAAAGTAACACCAATTACTCCGTGCAATCATCTCTTTCTGTGCTTAACGTCCTTTAATGAAAGCCTCTGTAGAAAAGTATTTAAATTCTTCAGATGAAGTTTCTTCCAATTGCAGTGAGAAAATCAGAGATCCCTTCTTCTGGGGAGTTGGGAATTGCTTGGTATAAAGGCAACGATGACAAACATGAAAATTTCCAGCTAGAGCTTTGAAAATAAGTTATTAAATATAGATTTTATTTCTTAAATGATACTCTAAAAGTTTTGAATTTTTTCCTCTTTTAATAATGGTATCAAGAGGCATTAACAAAACCCAGGGAGAGCATTGCAGTGTAGGGTTCCAGACATGATTTGGGTCTGAATATTTAGGCTTTTAGTGTAGAGGTTAGAATTTATAACTGCAGCAATTAAGTTACACATTACTTTGAATTATTTATAGCAGTGGATCTTTAATATAAGATGCACATTTATCTTCATCTGTCCTAAAGTTCGTCAGCTGATTTTTCTTTATTTTAAAATAATTCAAGCAGTGATTGATGGCAGAATGATTTGGGGGCAGAGGGAAATCAGCTTTGTGGGTGTGTTTAAAGAGAATATTTCATGCATGAGGAGTGGCATGGAAGAAGCTGTAAAAATAGTTTTGAGAGAGATGTGTTCATTCTGATTAAATCAGAATTGGACCAATAAAAGTGTGGGATGATATGAAATGGGGAAAGCAGGGAATTTTTCTGTCCTTTTCAGTTGAAATTTATTGACTTGGGTTTAAGAAGGCTGAGTTTGGGGTTATCAGTGAGGATTTTTCCCCTCAAGGAAACCTTTTCCCATTGTTACGGATGACTGCTGCACGCTGAGCACTGTCTGCCCAAAGGATAAAGTTCAGGTTAAAGTAAGAAGTTATTCTTGCCTGCCTTCACGATTTTCAGGTAAAGGTTATTTTCTGTAAAATCCTTCAGATAAAGGATAACCCCCAGCAGACAGACCAAAATAGTTCTTTCACCTGGGTGTTGCTGCCTATCCCACACTTTACTGAAGCTGTTGAGGATTATCAGGACAGCACTTTTGTAAAGCAAATAAAATCTTGTTTTCTGCCTCATTTAGATCCTCGCTTCAGAAATTGGTAGCAGAATGTGTTTATTGAAGAGAACCAACAGTGTCTGTCTAGAGGAGCACTAAATTTGGATTTTAGTGATTATTTTTTCCCTCTGCCAATGGGACGCTCACTTGCAGTTTTTCCACGTGGTTGTAGGTGCAATCTAGAAAAAAACCCCTGAAGTTTCTGAGAGTTTCTCCAGGCAGAAAATCGCTTTTCAAGCCGTGTCTGGGATCTACCTGTGCCCTGTTAGCCAGGGAAGCTCTTCAGGCAGAGGTAGTGGAAAAAGTTCTGGACCAAACTCGAGCTCTCAGCCCAACGCCCGCGGCCCAGGGGCGGTGACTGCATGACCTGAGCACAAAGGATTGTAGCAGCCAGACTTGAGATGAAACAAAGGTAGGGATTAAAGCTTGAGAAACAAACCTGTGAAGCAGGAGAAAGGGTCTGGCTCTGTGCCCAAACCGTGGGGTTTGAGCCTTATTAAATTGTGATCAGGAACGAAAATAGGATGGGCACACACATGGCTGGGTTCAGTTAGGAATTACTGTGTCAGGGTGTTGTCACCAGCAGATTGATACGATTTTTTTTTTCCACAAGACAATGTATCAATCTGCTGTAACTTGTATTTTCCTAGTCTGTGAGAGAGGGTACCTAGATAAGAAAATCTGTTACAATGGTGAATCTGTTTCTTGGTGTCACAATGAAAACTTTCAGCACTTTTTAATTCCAGAGCCGGTGGGCTGCCTGTGGTCTCTTCTAAACCAAGTGTAAATATTTTCCCAGTCTTTTCTCTTGAGAGCTGATTAGGACAAAACCAGAGACGTATCTGATTTCATTTAGTTTCCTCGTCTGTTCCATGTTTTATTAACGAGGGAGGCTTCCATTGTCTAACAGGAATATTTTGATGTGCCCTAGTGGCATTTCAGAGCAGTGAAGGCTGCGTTGTGGTGGATGTGCTCGGAGAAACTCGAGCTCGGGGATTTGAGTGCAGCTCAGACAGGTCACTTGGAATAATAGCTGTGCTTTATTGATGGTGTGTGGGATTTTATTGTAAATAAAAAACGTGGTGAAGTGACTCGGTCAAATAGACCCAGTCACCTGTGGAAATCACAGGACAGGGTTACAGAAACGCCTGCAGTTCCTGTAGGGGAGTGTGTGAGGATGGAGCTGCTGAAAGCTCAGCCCTGGGCGTTCTGGAGGGCACTCGGTGATTGCATCCTCTGCTAATGACCAGGGTGAAGACACAGAGGGTCAACGAGTTCAGTGCTAAAGGAAACAAACACCAGACTCCACCAACGAGAAATTCAGAGTTGTGTATCTCTGCTGGCATGACATGGCTTGGAGCAGATGTAGGGAGCAGTGAGGAAAATCTCCCCTCTGCCCTGGGTAACGTGTGTGTACTTGCTAATTAATCAGACCTTGGATTTCTGGCAGCTCTCAAGTAAGATGTCATTGCGAAATGGGGCACCTGTGTTGAAAATCAGATAGAGTTTACTGTCTGTTTACCCTTGAATTGCCTGTCAGTACAAAAGAAAAAGCTGTGATTTCACATTTAATAAATCCCCCTCTCTGAAACACTCCCAGTGATTATAGCAGAAGCTTGTCTCTGTTTTTGTGTATCTGCACCAAACAGGGATTTGGCAGGTGAACTGTTTGCCTTCCAGGCTCGGGGTCTGTTTTGCTCAGTGCAGTGCAGGAAGGGGATGTGGGCATCTCCAGCAGCAGCTCCATGGGATGGATTTGTGTGGATTCAGGTCTGCCTTTGTCTCACCTTGTGTCACTCCCTTACATAAGCTCTGCTGTGGCACTCTGGAGTCCTGTAGCTCTGTTCATTGGTTTATAACAAACCATCCCTGAGCTTCTCTGTCATCAGTTGTTTTCTTTTGTTTTGTTTTTTACCCACAAAGTAGCTGTACATTTTAAAGGCACATGAGTACAAGGAAATAACAGGACTGGAGACATGCAGTGCTGCTTCTCAGAGATAGTCTTGGCAGGGTTATTGCTCGATAATCTTATTAGATAAGTCTCCTCCTTGTGCACCAGATCATCCTTGGAGGGTTTGATGTAACCTCAGCAGCTGAGAACCTCCTCAGCCTGTCTTTGATATGTGTTTGGTGTAGACAGCAAAATGTCATGTGAGGGTTATTTCTTGGGAGTGTTGTAAAGGAGCCCTTTGTAAACTGAGGTGTAACCATTTAGTTATATCCTGTGCTCAGTGGGTATAAATCAGCCCTTTTACTTCTCTGGCCAGCAAACTGTAATTCCTTTAAATTGTGCCTGGGAAAGTCCTCACAGCCAGAAACATCCTCAGCTTTTTCATTGGAGTCTGGGTGATACAGGAACTGGTGCTCTTGGTACAGAGTTGTTTAAAAGTACAGAGATGGTCTCAACTGTAAATGTTAATTTTTTCTTTGGTTTTTTGCAAATCATTGGTAAGTAAGCTTAAAACCCCCTGGCAATAATTTCCAGAGGGATTACACAGTTGAGTTAGCTTTCCTTCAGTCAGAAATTGCTTCTGAGTAATGGTTGTATTCCCTGGCATCCCTTCTCCCCTTCCCAGTGATTAACATCCAGACAGCTCTGATTGTCAGAACTTGTGTTTGACTTTGCAGCTGAAATGTGTCTTAACACTCAGGCACTTTTCCTCCTTTCCCCTTTGAGGGATCTAAGAACTGTGTGAATTCCCAGATTTCAGCTCATGGCCCTTCTCAGGGTTGTGCTGTATGGCCTGGGCAGTGGTGCCTGTGAGTCACTCCCTCCGTGGGACACATGCCACGGACACATTCCTGCAACACAGATCCTGCTACAAAAGACAAGTCTGTCCTCAGATTTCCCAGCTGGGATTTCTCTGGGTGTGCACTGAGGGCTTGGAGAGGAAGGAAAAGTCAGAGCACACTTTGTGGGGCAAACTTTAGGGCCTGGAGGCTGCCAAAAGTCAGGGCTGAGGATCCAGGGCTTGTCCTGATGTTTGTGTGTCAGCCTGTGACAGGGTGAGTGTGCAGGGATGAGTTCACCAAGCATTCTTGTGAAAATGCATACAGAGAGTGAGATGCTCTTTAAAGAGACTTTTGTGTGGACATAAAGGTACTTGATTATTGAGAAGTAAGGAGATACCAGAAATCCTTACAGCAATTTAGGGAGTGGGTGGGAGGCCCTGCTAATCTGGCAGTGGGCAGCACTGGGACAGGATTAGCATGCTGAGAAGTTGGTAATCATCTCCCCCTCCCAGCCTGCAGTGACTCATGGCACTGTCTGGACCTTCCATGGTTGTCCTGACCTCATCTTGGGCATGGAAAGAGTTCTTTATTCCAGGAGCAAGCCTGTCTTGGAATGGGGAGAGCAGAGAAGTCGTTGGTTCTCTGGTCGTGGATTTTTGAAGGCTGAGTTGTCCCTTCCAGAAGTCTCTGTTTGGAAGGATCTAATTGGGGAATTCCTTGAACTCCAAGCTAAACAGTAAGCTGTGTACTCTGGGAAGTGACTGTTGGACTCTAAAGTTTGATTTTTTTCAAGTGTTCATTAGCTCAAAGGAAAGGAGGAAAAAAAAAAAAAAAAAGGCCTGGACTGTTATTTTCTCACCAGTGTGTGTTCAGATTGTGTTTAAATGAAACATTTCTTGTGATGTGACAAACACAAGGCCTGCAAGCTTTTGTAACAATGCCTGCATCAATCCCAGCTTCTGGCTGGGCTGGACATCGCACTTAAAAATCCACAAGAAGGACTTTTAAAACTGGCTAACTACTGTACTTGGCAGTAATTGGATTTGTTGCCTTGTTTTGGTAGATATTCTCTTTTCCCAGTGAACTGAGCAGTGCAGTTCTGTAAAGTCTGAACTGGACAGAAAGAGAAAACAAGGTGGTTTTTGTCTGCCAGGGGAGGCACTTAGTTTGTCCAAGACAACAAAATTTAATTAAGGTAGTGGTTGGTTGCAAATTGATGGTTCATGGAAAAATACATCTGTATTTGTTATCCATCTAATTTGATTTTTATCTTCAAAGTTCTTGGTAAATAACCTGTAACAAACAGCTTATTGTCCTAATCAGGTTTAAGTTTGTTGTTTTGTTTTGGTTTTTTTCCTGCATATTCTTCAGTGTGGAATAATATAGTTTTAGTCTTAAAATAGATGCTAGGTACTCCCTTGTGGTATCAAGAGTTTGTGCATATTTTAATAGTAAAAACACCCAAACCCAAAATTGTTACGTTGTCTTCACAGGAGTTTCAATAGAGGTTTGACTTCAGGAGCCTTAAATCTTTTGTTTAGAAATTTTTTTTTCCTTAAAGAAAAAAGATAACAGTTAATATTTTTAAAAATTTGCTTTGGGTAGTTTGAGGGTTTTAATTCAGGTCAAATTAATTTGTGGCACAATCTGGATTTTGAGGGTGTTTGCTTCTGCTGAAGTGAAAAACATAAGCTAAACTGCTGTTAATGACAAACATCTTTGTGTGGGAATTCTCTGAGAGTTCAGACTTATTCCTTGTATTGTTGGCCAGACAAAGGGCAAGGAACTTACCCGAGGAAAGGAAATGACTGAGTTCTGCACACTGAATCTCCTTATTAGGTATAAACTAAATATAGGCATGTAATCCAGGAGTGAAGTCATATCTGTATATTTTCCTGAGAAGAGCCAATGGCATCAGTCAGTGCTACTGGACCAGCCTCAGAGGGTTTTGGCTCTCTTGGAGCTTTACTATTTTGGCTGGACTTGGCTGCTCTGTCATTTGGAGAGCTGCTTTTCTGAAATACAGGAAATGGCTTTTTTTAACGTGGTTTTACCTAATAATGAAATCAAAGCAAGCCTAAGGAGATTTCTGTGGCCTTTCAGAGTGCTGCATTAGGTGCCCTGGTGAGACACAGTGTTCTGGAGCTCAGGTAGATAAGGACACATATCCCAGAGGAGAAACTCAGATCCCATCTCCCAGGGGAGGGGGATTCACTCAGGGATGTGCCTTTTAGTTGTGCATTGATTGTGTTGGACAGAGCAGGCTTTCCCCAAACCCTTCATTCTGAAACAGAAACTCCAGCCCCACTTTTGGTGTCAGATAATGTTTTTCCTCCCCAGAGCTTCTGAATGTGCTGTTAGCAGGGGAACAGCTTCAAGACTGCACTGGTTTTTAAGAGAATTTGGGCAGTTTCTGTCTTCACTTCTGACACCTCCTCCTGTGGGCACTGCTGCTCACAGCCCAGTGGGCAGCTGTGGTTTCAGCTGCACATCCTTCTTTTGCCAGTCTCTGAAGCTCCCAGCTGCTGCCTTTTGGGCTGGGATTTTGCCATGAAATTCCCCTGGGTTTTGCTGCCCCTGGGAGGGTTCAGTCCAAGTCAGCTGGGCTGGAATGACCTGGAGGAGGAGGAGCAGCCCAGGGTGAAGCTGGAGCAGCTCTTGGTTGTTCTCTCTGCTCATCTGCCCAGCCCCTGGCTCATCTCTCTCTAAATGAGGTTATAAAACACCACAAACACAGCTCTGTCTTTTCCTGTCCCACGGAAGTGATGCACAGGCAGAGGTTTATTTGAAGAACTCTGAAATGTCACAGATACAGATTTGACTCTGTTCTTCTGAGCCCCAATGACAGAGTTTGCAGTTCTTTCCTCTCACTTTGGTGCTTCATGATTTGGTGGGGGAGCTTTGGAAATGGGTCTCTTGGGCTGTAGCCAAGGCACACACTGTACTCAACAAATTTAATAAGCCCAGGGAGAGAGAATCACTGTCATGAACAATTCCTGCTCTAGGTTTATGTGCTAGAGACCCAAAGGCAACTTCCAGGCAGTCTAAAAGACACCCTCAGTGCTGCAGAGTTAATTGTCTGCTCACAGTTTCCTACCAGAATATTGTGTCAAGATGTTCCCCAGCACATTTTAGTCAGTGTGGCCCTGCTGATAGGAGGGGGTTTGTTCAACGTGAGCTCTCTGTTCAAGGTATGAGCAGAGATGCCAGGCTTCTGCCATTAGAGAATAATTGGATTTTCCTGTGCCAGGGCAGGAAGTGTCCTGAGTCTGTCCACAATAAACCCAGGGGGTTGGTGTTCCTGTCATTAAGTTCATTTCTTCAGTGAAGAAAATGGTGATTTGTATTTAAAGCAGGTTTGAGACTCTGCATCTGATTCTCCCAAAGGATGAGCATGGAATAATTCCTGTTCTCCAAAGGACTAGAAGCACTTAATTAAATTCTGCTGAATAGTGAATTTACTTCCATGAGGATCCCACAGCATTTTCTAATAGCTTTTCAGTGAGAATTGGGCAGCAATGAGCAGGAGTTGCAGCAAAGTGTGCAGGACGAGTCTGCTAATTATTTTCTTGGGAACAGCATCACAGGGCTAAAAATAGCATCATCCTAAAATGGTCAGTGGCTGTTCCAGTCCAGAGTGTGACACAGTGGGGACTTATCAGAAAGGTAGTGACTTAAGAGGCAGCTCAGATGGGCTGACAAACATTCCTTTCCCTGCTGAGAGAGCCAGATCTCAAATCAACTCGAGGACTTGAGTTAATTATTTTGAAGTATTTTTTGAGTTTAAAGGAATTTCAGCTGAAGTGGAACTTGGGTTGGTTACAAATGGTGATAGGGGTCACGAGAGGCAGTGGTAACTCAGGTTGGTTTTGCCCTGGGTGTGTTGATGTCAGTCAGCATATAGCAAATATACACTAATTATCTTAGGCTAATTCTCTTAGAGAATTCCAGGTATGAGCACTGACCTGATGCTTTTTGTTTTCCATTTTCCTATGTTTTACTCAAAGGAATGGCTATTTAAAGTAGCAGTGACAGCCTAAGTTGTTCAGTAGAGCTAAATTTGGGCAGGGTGTGGTGGTTGTGACTCGAGAGTTTACCTTCACCCAATGTTCCCAAATTAAAAATTCACTTTCAGAAGGCATTTCTGATATCCTGAACCCTCTGCAGGATGTGCTGTTGGTTTTTCCTGCCTAATTCCCACCTTTCCTGGTTTTGTTCATGGTGACAGGGAAGTCCTTTGGGCTGTCAGCCCCATTTCTGTGCCACCCTTTGTTGAAATGCTCTGTGCTCTGCCTGGTGGCACAGGGAAAAGCTTTGCCCTGGGGGTGGTGGCCCCAGCTGTGCCCTGTCCTGGAGAGGCAGAGGTGACAGGAGGAAGTGTCCCTCAGATTAAACTCAGATTAAATCTGGTTGAACTGGATTTAGCCTGACTCTGCCTTGCTCCCTGACCTGTTCCTCCCCTAAAAACACAAACCTCCTCCCTTCTCAAACTGCAGGGCTGGGAGGGTGACAAGGAGTGGAACACTGCTGCAGATAAGCTTTTCCAGCCCTGCACCTTGTCACTTGTTTTGCTCTTTGAGTAAGATGAAAACATCAATATTCATCAATACTTGAGCCACTGGGAGCCTTTAAGGTCTGCTTTGGTTTGCAGAGTGTGCACAGAGCATCCCTGGGGCTCGTCCATGTGCCTGAGCACAGGGGAACTGTTGGAATAATGGCACTGTGGGGAGTATTTGTTACATCCATTGCTATCAGTCCTTCCATGGGTGTAATTCTTTACATCTTATCTGAAAACACCCTCAGTCAGCACCACAGAATTGTGTCTGTTCAGCTTGGCAAGGTAAAGATCCAAGGATTTGGGCTGATGCAGGCAGAGCCTATTCAAGTGTGGAACATCAAACCATTCCTTTCTGTGTCCTCTGGTCCTTTATCTCAGACCTTGGAATTGCTGCAGGTTTTTCACTTGAATCACTTTGTTAGCAGTTCACCTTAAACCATTTCCTTTCAGAACAGTAATCCTTAAAGGATTATTATTAATTACTCAGTTTTGGAATGAGCTTACTGCTCATTAAACATGCCAAATTGATTGTTATCTGCTGGTTTGAGGCAATGCCTTTGCATCATGCTGGGTTGCTCGTGCAGTTTTCTCAGCAGGTTTGGTTTTCATTGTTAGAACTCAAGACATATTTCAAGATTACTGAGTTCAGAATTTGAAAATACCCTCTCATTTATTTTCACTTTCCCCCAGTCTATTTATTGGCTGGAACATTATTCTTTCATTAGACTTGGCAGAGTGCAGATTTCCTCCTTGGGGGAGTGGGGATTTCCTTGGTGCTGCAGTGAGATGGCTCCAGTAGTTGCCTTTGGTGAAAAGTATCCTGTGAGATGCTTCTAAAATGTCTTCATCCAAACTTCTTTTACCACTTCTGGTATGTCAGATCTGGGAGAAATTCCCTTGAGAGTTTGGGGTAAATTAAGAAATGGTCTTTTGGTGTTCTGCCCTTTCCTTTTGTTTTATTTTTGCAGGCAGACACTGAGCTGTATTACATTGCTCATCAGATGCACTTTGACTTTATTGTTTTTCTGCAGTTATGTGATCCAGTTTGGGAAACTTGGGCTCCTTTTAACTGGTTAATATTTGAAACAATTTTGCAGAAATCTTTGGGACCAAGGATTTGTAGAATTCTCAGATCTGTGCTGTATAAGAAAAGTTTTGTGCCCTTTTAATGTTTCTTTGCTTGTCTGGCTTTTTGTTAGTCTTGCAATAAACTTCAGCACTCCCTTGCTAAGGTAAATCCAGGCAAGTTCTCATGTGAGGTCTCAGGTTAATTTTTATGCAGCTGTAAAGACAAACATTTCACAATTTTAAAGGATTTTTTTTTTCCTTCCCTTAGCTTGTTCAGCCACTGAAACAGATGTTTGATTAGTTGTAGTCTCTGGGGTTTTGTTTTTTTGGAAAAACAGTCTCATTTGAATGAAATCACTGCTCAGGGGAAGAGAAAGGGAGGAGGTGGCTTCTGAGCTGAGCTCACACTTGCAGACCCTGGGATAAGTAGATTTTGGGGGATTTTCCCTTTCCAAAGGGCTGCACTCCTGCATGGGCTGAGCTGCTGGGCACTGGGAGTTGCCAGGAGCTTCACTGTGGCTGTGACAAACCAGGCTGAATTCTCAATGATCTGTGTTACTGCCCTGGAACTCTCCCATTCTTGTTTGAACTTCCTTTCTTATTTAATGTTTCTTTAAAAATAGCTTTATTTGTTTTCATAGAGCTCTGTGGAGCAGTGCTCTGGTGGGTGTGTGCTCTGCTCTGCCTGTGCCACGTCTTACAATGAACAAGGTCCTTTTTGCCACCTTTTCCAGGAGTTTTTTGAATTCAATTCAGTTTGTAGAGGGTAACACACAAGGGAAAAATTCCATGTTTCCTTTCTGTGTGAGAGGTGTGGCACTTTTCCTCTGTCTGGTCCTTATCCCTACAATTGAAAACCTGAAATTCAGTGAAGTTAAATATACGGTGAGGTTTTGGAATAAATATCCTTCAGTGGGTGATGGTAGAATTGGAAATTAGCTCTAATTGCAGGCAGTTTTGCACTTGTAATATTACCAATATTACTGGTAATAAAGATTTTTAGACTGGTTTTAAAAAGAATTTTGAATAAAACCCCAAAGCTTCTCTATAGAACGACTATAGCCTTGTTAAATAACAACCTATGCTGAGGTTAGTGCAAAGAAGTCAACATTTAATATTTGCTTTACTCTGATGGTGATGAGGATTAGACACTGAGGATATCCTGGAATTTTATGGCCTGAATTCAAAGATAATGCAATGACAAGCAACAATTACTCTGTGATTAACCCCCTGCATGACAAATCGTGCCAGATTTCAGAATATTCTTGTAATCTGGAGAGTTTAGAATTTCCTGCCAGCACAGCTCTGTTCTAGCAGAGAAAATCAGAGCCAGGAGTGACTCTTGCAGGAGCACCCACCAAAGTGGTGACCCTGGGAAGAGAATCCATGGATTGAGGGAGAATCCAGAGCTTGGCTGCTCCTGAGGAGGGGCTGGAGCATCAAACACAAAGACACAAACTGGGCCTCTCGGGCAAACAGTTACAGAGCAGAATTCCTTGGCTCCAGAGCACTGGAGCCAGAGTTTCTTGGCATTCTGAGTGCATTCCTTTTCCAGTATGTGCTCAGAATAACTTGGGACTTTTTGGAGCAGAAGTGGGACAAACGTTTACAGACAGAAAAGTCTGGGCTCCTTTTGGGCTGCTGGGCTTTGAGAGTGCATCAGGGTTTGCTCATAGCACTGAGTGTGATTGGGCTCTAATCCCCTCTTCTGACTCAAATAATCCAAAAAGCCTGTCTTAAACAAAAGCAGATGCTCTTGGTTGGTTGTTCACTTTGAATGTTGCACTTGTGTAGGGAGAGAAGGAAAGTTTTGGGATAAGTAAATGCATTTGGCCTTTTTTGGTTACTTTGATTTTGGCTTAGGAGGATGGACCTTGATGAAAGCCACAGGTCAGTGCTATACCTGAATTTTAAAGCAACTTTTTGTGCAGTTCTGTGATTTTAAAGTAGCTTTGGTTTGTATTCCAGGGAGGTCCAAGTTTAATGGGGTGAGGATTTCAGCCTATGCTGTTACTGCAGTGTAACTCAGGCTTTGCTTGAAGACTCAGATCAGTTCTAAGTCAAAGAACTATTTCTGCTTCAAAGCATGAATTACCCTGGGCAGTACAAAACATGTATTTTCCTAGGTGGGATGCAGTGTTGTGTTTTTCAAACCCCTTTTTTCCAAAGATAGATCAGATCTGACACGTGGTAGCAGAAAAAGCAGGTGAATATAAATCTATAATTTATCTGTAGGAAGTGTCAGTTCCAGTGTAAACCACAGGGATGTAAGTGTGGTGGGAATTCTGAAATCCAGCTTGCTGTGTGCAGGGACACTGATGGGTTGAATATTAACATGATTTTAAAGGATCTGGGTGGGGAGTGCTGGTGGGGATGGGGCAGGAGCTGGGCTCCTCACACAGCTGCAGAGTGCCCAGACTGCCTCTGTTTATTCTTTTGCTGGATGCTCCCAGAATTCAGTGTCCTGAGCAGAGTTTGAGACAATCCATGGACAGTAATCTGCTGCAAGTTTGACTCTACTCTCCAAAGATAAAGCAGGCAATTTCTAATTTATGGCAGAATAACAACTTCCTTTCTCTTTCAAGTCTTCATTAATGACACTAATAAAGGTTTGAAGGAAATGGACTCTATATCTACAGCCAGGTCTTTGGAAGTTCTGACAGGAGGGACACTTGCAGAAATGAGTCCATAAGCTGTAGGAACATTAATTAATTTATAAATCCTTGACAGCTGTTAAAGAGACCCAGCTTTATCTGCAAAGCCCCCGTGACTTACAAAAAAAACAAAGCTCTCTGAATTTAAGATGGTTTCACTGGAGAAGTTATATTTTCCTGGGCTTTGGAAATCCTGCTGTTACTGTTCTTAACTTGCAAGGTCTTTCTGAATTCTCCTCACTGTGATGATGAAAGAATTGGCCAGACTTTGAGAATTGCACTGATGAAAATCGCTCTTGGAAGGACTCTAATAATAATAATAAGCAAAATCCATTGAAACCCATCTACTCTAAAGTACATGTCAGGATAATCTGACATATTTGGCTGCTTTAGGTATTGAACCAGTTCTCAGAGGATTGAGTGTTACAACAAAGGTTTCCAGTGCCTCATTTAACCCAGTAAAAACTAAAATTTTCCAACTCAGCGATGCATCCTTCATTGTCAGAGCGATGATGAGATGTGTGCTATCACTGGGGAGCTCACTGCTGCTTTGCAATGGGCCTTTGTTGTGCTGGGACAAAGACTGATTGATAAATTGCCTATAAAAAGTGGCTTTGGGATATTATTTAATTGTCAGTGAAGTCTCTATGTACTCACAGTTATGTCTTTCCTCACAACACCTGCACTACAATCAATTCTCAGTTCCTGGCTGCAGTTGGCTCCCTGGAGCACTGCACAGGGAGAGATAGAAGCACTGAACTGGAAGATGACTCCAATTAATTAGCTATGGCTTGGAGAAGAAAGAAAAAAGAATAATAAAGAGCAAAGAACAGCATTGACATTGGAAAGCTGCCATCAGAAGGTGTGGCTGCTCAGAGGGATGTTCAGGATGTTCAGCTGCCAAGGGCAGCTGCAGCATTGTCAGTGTCAAAGAGAACTGAAATATTGTTCTATACATCTTTTGAGCAGCTAGAGGACAAGTGAAAACTTGACAAATGTGGCAATTTCAGTTGTACTGAGTGTGTGTTTAACTAAAGATGTTGCAGTGTTTGTGAGATGGCACAGGCCTAGCAGATTAATGCTCTGTTGTGTCCTGCAGGCTGGCAGTGATGGTGAGAGCATAGGAAACTGTCCCTTCTCCCAGAGGCTCTTCATGATCCTGTGGCTCAAGGGAGTCGTGTTCAGTGTCACAACAGTGGACCTGAAAAGGTAAGAAATATTTGATTTATTGGACCAGCAAAAGGTCAGCAGCCTCGGTGGAACAAAGCTTTGGCCAGAGCTTTTATGGCTTACAGGCTGGTTTTGTGAAATTAAAATCTGTCCTAATAAATGACTGAGGCAACCTGGATGTAAGTGGTGCATTCATTGATGGCTTAACCAAAAATAATGGGTCTGGGAAGTTCTCTTGAATCTGTTCAGTGATGCTCTTCTGTAAAACTCACAAAGTCTTTAATAACTGAATATTGACTCTTCCTTTACTGACTTCACATCAAGATCCCCTAAATGGGGACAAATGGTTATTTTTAGTCAACCACCCTCTGGTCAAACCTCCAGTGATGGATTAATTGTCACAAACAGCATGCAGCCTCCACCTTTTCTTAACATTTTAAAGATCATTTTGGTTATTGTGCAATAATAATGAAAACACCTGCCCATGGGGTAAATTCAAGTGAAATGGGTAGGAATAAAATCTAAAATATTCTGCCTTTGTTCAGTGTCAGCCAGGTAAGTCCTGAAGCTGTCACCTAAATTGTAACTGCTCCTCTATGGACTGAGTACCTCAGTGGTTAAAACCAGTGAGAAGTGAATCCAGGAGTCTTAATTTCCTCAGGCTGGGCATTCTTTTTTATGAAAGTGCTAAATTCAGCAGGAGCCTGGTGTTTGCTTTGGGTGTGAAGTCATGTTTTCCCAGCACTGATGGAAAACTGTTGGTCACAGCTCTGCAGAGAGGGGAGGCTGCCAGTGCCTCCAAACCTGAATTTCAGGAATAAAGCCAACAGAAACACAGTGTTCTGCACTGAATCCAACCTAGAAGGGAGAAATCACCCTGCTGGACTTCACCTCTTTAATTTTTCTTTTGAGGGAGATGGCTTGTTTGGGTTTTAAAAATCACTGGAGTTGCTGCTTCAGTGCTGGCAAGGAGTGTTAAAGACTTCCATGTGTGGTGAGGGACAGAAAGCAGCTTTTGTCAGCTCTGGGTGCATTTGGAGCTGCCCAAAGAGCTTTCCTGGCCAGAGTGGGATTTCCCTGCAAATATTGGTGCTGCCAGCCCCATAAAGCAAATATCTCACATCTTCCACTGAGCCCTGCCTGTGGTTTGTGCAAACCCAGGAGCAGAACTTGTGCTTGTGGGCTCCTGGTAGTTTGGGATTTCCTTTTCCTTTAATGATGGGGTTGTTTGACCTATTGCAGTTACTGGGGTGGGCAGGAGGAGGAGGAGGTGGACAGGGATATTTTAGGCTTGGAAGGCTTTTTACTGCTGAACCAGTTAGGATATCATTAAACTGCCAGATATTCCTGATGAATTGGTTTTATTTTGTGTCCCCTTGGCAACTTGGAGTTAATTGGATGGGGGAATGGGATATAAGACTAACTTTTAGCATATAAATTGGTTGCAGATGTTGAAAGTTGACCTTCCTTACACAAGGAAAGCTTTCTTTCAGGTTTGTTTTCTTTCTGTTGAGGAGGGGAAAACTCAAAATAAGTGCAAAATTAAAGATCTGCAGGGGAATAGGTCAAATAAACCACCTTTGTGTTGTGCATTGAAGGGGTTCTCTGGGAAAGGAAAAAAAAAGGACCACTGAAGCAAATTCAGGTTAGAATAGATACTGATACAAACTTAATTCCTTTTAGACTTTATTTAAATGTCCATAAATACAACTGTAACACTGTGGATGGATCAATACCCAGTGGCAGAGCAGTGCAGTGCAGAACATCACATCCAGCTGAGTGCTTAATAGGAAATGTTTGGTATCACATGGAGCTGTTTTCCCTTGTTATCACTACCAGAATGGTAATAGATTTTAGGTGGTGCCTAATACTGCCACAAGAAACTGCTTTTATGAGCACATTATTCAAACCAATTATCTCCTCTGCTCTTTGTTCCTGTCAGATACAAACTCGAAGAGCAGAGCAGGAATAGTTTTAAACAACTGAACTTCTTTTGTTGGCCAAAACCAGAAAAAAGGCTTGTGCTCTTCCTCACAACATCAGTGCTGCACAGCAGCAAGGCCAGCTCTGTTTGTGAGGCTGAAAAGGTCATGGTTGGGTACAAAAGTTCACAAGTGAGGGACTTGAGCCCCAGGAAGATCTGAGCCTGCTTTGCCCAGCCCTGCCCTGTGTTTTCCCCTCCAGAACTGCACTGTGCTAACAAAGGCACATTCTGCACTCCTCAGCTCTGCTCTCAACACACAAAATATGCACATAGGCAAAGGAGGAGGGCAGTCCCACCCTCTGCAAGGAATCAGCCATTTCTTCCCTCTCTTTGGGCACACAGAGGCTTCATTCTTCCCTTCTGGGCAGCAGCATTTCAGTGCTCAGAGCTCTGGCTTGTTCTGGAGGCCAGAGCAGAGCTGCAGTGCACAAACCATTTGTTGGGCTAGGAACAACACTCAGGGCCAGCTTGCCTTCAGCTGAGTGCTGAAATCCTGTTTGAAGCATCTTCATTTAGAGCTTTTGCAGTTCCTTTGACAGGAAATATTAAAATTAAATGTTAAAGATCACCCAGAGGTGGATCCACTTCAGCAGTGTGAAATAATGCTGAGGAACTGGGGTTTTAGTGCTGACTTTTCCCCATGTTACTCTTCAGATCCTCAGTGCAGTATTTGTGTAATTTATACATGTGTTATGTTTGGGGGCTGGATTTTGTCTTCTCTACCAGAAATAATTTGCATGCTAATTACTATTCTGGTTTGTGGCACAGCCATGAGGTGTTTACACCTTAACTCTGGGGGCAGTGATGGCCAGATAATTAATGTGGCCCTGCCTCCCAAACTCCTGGTAAACTTTGGGGTAGGCACAAACCATCTTGGAATTATTTGGAGTGGTTACAAAGGGTTTTTTTGTTTGGGTTTGGTTTGTTTTTTAAGCTCTCCAGCTTTATCTCTGAAGTAAAACGTCACTGTTACATTAATTGCCTTCTTGTTTGACTGTTAAGGGAATTTGTACTCTGAGCCTTTTAAGGCTATTCCTGTGTGCTTGTGCTCCAAGGGCTGTGCTCAAGCAGGGCTTGTTTAGGATCTCCTGGCAGGAGCAGCAAACTGGAAGTCAAACCCTGAGTTATGTTTGGGCCTGGCCTGTGGGATCTTCATCTCTGCTCTCTTTCTCTTGAAACATCCAGGTGGTCTGAGTGGATGAATAAAGTGCTCTGAGATGCTCTCTGGTTCTTTGGAATGATCTGTTTGTGAAATAAAGCTTGCCTCTGAAAGTATTCCTGCAGATCCGGTGGTCTTGCCCCTGTTTGTTTTTAAAGTAACATTCCTTTTGAGGAATTTTATCTGGCCAACATGGGGAACTGGAAGGGAGCCACGATGACTTCCTGTAATTGTTGGGAGTTACAAAGCTGTATTTAAATGAAGTGTTAAGCTACTTAAAGCATTACCCAATGACGGGCTTTAAATCCTAAAAATGAGAGAGTGGTGGCAATTCTTAGTGAGAAATAACTTCTCAGAAGCTTAAAAATTGAAAAAGAGTTAAATTCTTGTATTCATAAAGTTTCCATCCCCTGGATTAAAGCAGGGTGTGGAATATTCTAAAGTATGAAAATCATTTTTCTCATTCAGTCTTACAAGTCAGCTCACTTTGGCTGTATAAAAGGGGCAGCAGTAGGCAGGACATGAAATTCTGGCAGGGGTTCTTAATTCTGTAATAAATGGAAAACAAGACAGACTTGTAAGCTGGGCTCAGTTTGGAGTCCAGCTGCTCTCCCTGAACACGCTGCTTTCTCCTGCTGCCCTGCAGGGCTGGGTTTGTGGATGTTACCACTTCAGTTTCCCTGTCTGGTGTTGTCAGGAGGATTTCTTGCACTGCAGTTCCAGTTTCCAGTAAATCCAGTTCCTGCATGCCTGCAGCTGGCTCAGGAAGGTGGCCACGCTGGACAAGGCTCAGTCCCAGTTCAGGGTTATGGTCCAGGCTGGATTTGTTCACACAGGAGCCAAGGGGCAGCTTTACCTTGGCAGGGTTTTCAGCTGGGCCAGTGTTTGTTGTTGCTGGGCCAGCAGGAGGTGGTGGCCAGGCTGCTCTGCTCTGCCTGAGGGAAATGTTAGTTAGAAACAGGGTTAGAAATGGTTGAGTATTTCAGCTTTTTGCTGTTTCTCTCATGTCTAATCCTAATGTGGGGATTCTTCTCCCAGGTGTGCTGCTCTTGTTTGTAAATACCTTTTGTCACTGGGGGAAACTGAAGCATAATTTTAAACACAATGTTCAAGCATCTGTCAGCCTGCCTGGAACCAAACTCCCTGGGCACGTAATAAATGCTTTATACACTGGGCTGTATCAGAGTTGCATCTTTCCAGAGCAGCTCTGTGTGAGGGGGGAGGATTAGCACAGATTATGCTATATATAAACTGTTCTGTAGGGCTGGGGAAAGAGGGAGAGTGTGTGGTGTGTGTATAGATATCCCTCTTCTAGTCAACATTGTATTGGTTTGAGAATAAACACAGCCAGAGGTAGGAAGAAATAGTTTTTAGCTCTTCTAAATTAATTATTAGCAAGTGTATTCAAAATGTTGAGTTGTAAACTCACTTTTTAGAAAGAAAACTGATGGTGTCTTTTTAAAACTGAGGATGTGAAAACCTGAGCAGTGCTTTTGTGGTTGTAGCAATGAAATTTTGCCCCCTGCTTACTCTGAATGGGTTTGCATCTCACCCCAGGAAACCAGCAGACCTTCAGAATCTGGCTCCAGGCACTCACCCACCCTTCATCACATACAACGGGGAAGTGAGAACAGATGTGAACAAGATTGAAGAGTTCCTGGAAGATGTTCTGGCCCCACCCAAGTAAGTGTTAAACTGATAATTTGTCACTTCAGATAGGCACAGTTCTCACTGGGGATTTCTGCCCTAATTAAGTTGTTCTTCATCATCAATAAACTGAAGACATGGAAGTTCTTGCTTTGTCAGACCTTCCTCCTCTCAGCTCCCTCATTTTTATATCAAAACCTGTTTTCTCTTTAAGATTATTTTTAAATTATCCTTTGTATACCCCAATCATCCTTTCTGCACTTTTCAAACTCCTCCTTTTGGGACAGGCACGTTTGTGTCCAAATAATGCAAATGTAGATGAGTCTGCTGTACAAACTTGGTCCTAAGCTATGGTGAGAATGTGTTTTAATGTTTTCAGACTTTCTCCAGACTCTTGGCTTTCTACTCTTCAGCTGGCAGGCACATCCAGACACTGCCTTTAACAGACTGAACTGTTTTGTCTTTTTGCCATGGCAAAACTTCAGGTTTTTGTGAGAAATGTGGAGTCCATCATTCTCTGGTATTAATTGAGATGGAAAACTGTGTATTTTGCTTACAGGTGTGTGATGTGCCCCCTTGGCAGCACTGGATTAAGGGAGCTCTGGTGCTCCTGGCTGCCTCAGACACTCTGCTTGTAGCAAATGTCTGATTCAGAAAGCAGAATGTGCTTTAGTGTCCCTCTGGAGATTGCTGGGTGTAAAAACCTTTAGTGTGTGATACTTCAGAACAAGCCTGGAAAAGCATAAATTAGTAACAAAGTGCCATTTTGTGCTAGTTAATAGATAATGAGAACCATTCTGCTAAATGTGCTGTAGATCTGCTCCTTGCTGCTTTGCAGGTACCTGAAACTCTCACCAAAGCATCCAGAATCCAACACTGCTGGAATGGATATATTTGCCAAATTTTCTGCATTTATCAAGAACTCTAGACCAGAAGCTAATGAAGGTGGGTCACTGGGGGGACAGTGCACTCCTGCTTTCCCTCTCTTGTGTTTTTTCAGAGCAGCTTTGGGGGAAGTGTCTCCCTGACAGATTTAGCTACGTGTTGGTGGACACTCGAGAGTCTCATGAATTAAAATCTTATTTTAATGTAATGTCAAAGATTTCAACATTTGAAAGAGATCTTCAGCTCAATCAGAATTTCAGTGGGGTGTGCATGGTTCATGAATATCCCTGGCATTGGATTCTCTCTGTGCAACAGCCACTCAAAACTCTTAAATGAAGAATAAATATTTCAACATCCAGAAGCAAATTTCAGGCAGAGTTTGTGTGATGCCCCAGTGGTTGAATTTCTGTGCATCTGCTGCTCTTGCTTCACCCCTCCAGGACTGAGGGCTCCCATTCAGAATTCTGAGCTAAGTTTAGTTTGTGTCACTTTCATTAAAGGATTAAAACCTTTCTGTGTGAAGAGAAAACAGGAGATTTCACAAGGGGTCAATAAGTGGTAAAGAACTCACAGCTGGGCCTTTAGTAGTTCAGTAGAAATCAATTTTGTCCTCAAAATACTTAAAGGGAAAACCAAACTCAGGGAATCAGGATTCCTTTCAAAGGGAGAGATGCAAAATATTTGTAAACAGTTGGGAAGTAAACGAGGATTTTATGGGGTGTGCTGCCCTCTGCTGCTGCATTCCATAAACCTGCTGTTACCTCCCATATCCTGCTGTATTCCAGCACCAGCATGGATGCTCTGGGTTTGGCCAGGGCTGTTTGCTGAGCATGTGACATTAAACAGATTATGTTCAAATGTATATAAACCCCAGCATAGCTTAATTCTAATCAGTTTAAGCCAGTTAGGCACAGTCTTAAGAAACTGACATAAGCCACTTTTTAAACCAAAAATAAACCCTTGTGGACAGTCTTACACTATTTTAAATTAGTGCAAACTCCTGTATTAGCCAGTTTTTAAATAACCTGCATATGTGGGATATTTAAAAAGTTCAGTTTTCAGTTTCAGTGTTCTGGTGAGCACAGAGGCAGCTCCAGCAGTGCTGTGGCCACAAAAACTGACCAGTGGCTACAAACCCTTCATCGTTTCTGGGCAGCACAGGGATGTGGGGTTTGCATTTCAGGTCTGGTGCCAGTCTCAGTTTAATATTTATTCTGGAATCATCCCTTCCTGTGCAGCCTTAGAACGTGGCCTCTTGAAAACCCTGCAGAAGCTGGATGAGTACCTGAACTCCCCTCTCCCCGACGAGATCGATGAGAACAGCCTGGAGGACGTCACCCTCTCCACCCGCAAGTTCCTGGATGGCAACGAGATGACCTTGGCCGACTGCAACCTGCTGCCCAAACTGCACATTGTCAAGGTAAAACCTGGGGGGTTGCAAGGGAAAATGCAGGGGGAGATATTTATGGTTTGGGATGTTCCTGAGCACAGCTGTGTGTAAGTTCAGCTGCACTGCTGACAGCTGGGGTTGTGCAAGGGTTGGTTGTTCATGGGGGCTCTGAGCAGTGCAGTTCAGTGCAGGTGTGGGCAGGTGGGGCAGCAGAGCATGGGAATGGCAGCAGCCAAACCCCATTTCCCTGCACTGACCCCGTGGTCTCAGGGAGCTGCAGAGCTCACAGGGAGGAGGAAGGTGAAGATCAGGTGAGCAGGTAATGGCTGAAGTTGGGTGTCTCATCACTTCTGTAGAGAAAACTGCTCCAGACCAAAGTAAATGACACGGTGGGAAATAAAGGGATTGTATAAAAAAACCCAAGTTGGAATCTTGGAAGAGGCCTGGGATAACCACAGGAGTGCAGGTGTGCCCACATCAGCATGGTTGGATGCCTCTCCCTGCCTGCAGTGCTCTGTGTCAGCTCTGTACTGCAGATGGAGCCACAGGCTCAGTTTCTGCCTGCCTGCAGAAGAGTTTCCCTGGGTGAGGACAACCCCAAAGGGAGCCAGGCAAGAGCAGCCCTGAGGAACAGCCAGGGCCTGGAGCAGCCCTGAGGAACAGCCAGGGCCTGGAGCAGCCCTGAGGAACAGCCTCTGGAAACTTCAGGAGTCAGTCCAAGTGCTCAAGTTGGAAGGATCACTTCACAAGAGAGTGACAAGGCCTGTGTTTTAAAAGTGTTTTAAGTTAAGGATGTAAATTCAGAACTTAAATCTTTCGTTCCAGGTGGTGGCCAAAAAATACCGCAACTTCGAGATTCCCAAGGAGATGACAGGGATCTGGAGGTACCTGACAAATGCTTACAGCAGGGATGAGTTCACCAACACCTGTCCTGGAGACAAGGAGATTGAAATAGCTTACAGTGATGTAGCCAAGAGACTCACCAAGTAATCAGCACTTGCAAAGGATGACGTCCTGCATATCCCATAACAATGCTTCTAACAGACTGCTCTTTTCATATCCAATAGCAATTGTTTTGTGCATGAACTCACAGTTACTCCAAGTCACGGTGGATAGACCAGGTACAGTAATTACCTAAAGTTTGCAGACTTAATTACAGCCTTGTTTTTCCTGACCTCCTCCCACAGCCTTTGAATATGATCGATGCAGTCGTGTTCCTGTTGCACTGGGGTGGAATTCTTCAGTGTGTGAAGGGTTGTCTTGCCCCTGCTGCTTTTCTCTTTAAAAAAACATTTGGTCCATGATTTGTCCAGGAATTGGTTTAGGATCCTGTCTCACTGTATGGTACAAGGAATATTTATGTATTTTGGAGTTTATTGCTTTTCCAGAAGATCTGAACACACCTGTCATACCTGTGACACATTGAACTGTACCTGCTTGTCTATCCTATTTACATAGAGAAGGGAACTTAGTATCCAAAAGAGCCATTTGCAAAATATTTGGCTATGTTATGTTGGTTTGTTTTGTTGTATTTCTTTTAAATCTCTTGGACCTGAAGTCACATTAATGGTTGAGAATGGACTCAATGTGAACCTTGGATTCGAATGACCTCAGCATCAGGGAAGTTTGAATCCAGGCTTGAGAGCTGGGGCAGGAAGCTCAAAGCTCAGAGCTGATGTTTGTTGTGTCTTCGAGAGCTTGAGGACATTAAATAACTTGCATTGTCTGAATTTTGAGTTGCAGCAAAGAAATAATTGTCAGGATTTACCATCAGGAAACAGCAGGGTTGGAAGCTGCCCTCTGTTCACCTTAAGAATTGCAAGTGGCTTTCTTTTTGGTAGTTAAGAGCCTTTTTGTTTTGTATAGGTCTTTTTGGTGATTTTTACTTAAAAATCTGTTCTGTCATAGCCCAAATCCATGGAAACTGTAGTGTCCTAACTCTGGGTGGGGAATAGCAGTGCAATGATTAGTGATGCAAAATGGACTGAGAGCCATGAAATGGGAACTTTTTAATGTCCTTTCTTCCCTGAAGAAAGCTAAAGTGACCTTTAAAGAGAACATTTGCCTTAAATAATAGTAGGTTTTTTGTTGTTTTTCTCTTTTTCTTTCCTGAAAGGAAATCTGGGAATTTTGTAAAGAAATTGTGGTGGAATCCAGTCCTTTTCATTGAATTTATCCCAATTGTTTCTGTGCACCTGGACTGCAATTTTGCATACTCATAATCATTGCACTACTATACTTAAATCTTTTTACAGCAACATTGAGGAATAGCACTACAATTTTTTTTAAAAGCAATTTTCAAATGTTTCTAAACCAGGGAATAGTTTTCTTGTTTAAAATTAATGGTTTTGATGCACGAAATAAACTGCTAGGTTATTTTTAAAAGACCATCATAAACAACTCCAAAGAATTCTAGACTTATATGCCTATTTTTTTGTAAAGATACTTTTATATTTAACTGATTTTAGAAGCTGGAAAGTGCTATTCCTGCTAGGTTGTTCTTGGAATATTTAACATTCTGCAATAACGTGGAAATGCTCACATAAACACTTTTATACACTAATTTTTTTTTTTTTTTTTTTTTTTTTCTTATTTTTTTTTTTTTTTTTTTTTTTTTTTGGTAAGCACTGGCTTTCTGAAAACCAGCCTGACTTTTCTAAGCATCCTGCTTTTGCTACTTTATGTACCCATGGAGTTAGTTGGACATAGAAGAGGTAGAGAACCAGATCCATATTTGTATACCTGGCTTGTGGTGCCTTGCCTTGCCTTCCTAGAGCTAGAATTCCAATATAAAGGCACTTAGCAGTCCTGTCACATCTCTTTCAAAGGCAACTCTCTTAGAAACACTTAATCCCTGTTCTGATTTGTTACAGGAATGTTTAGACACAGAGGGGAAATCCTGGGGAGTGACCTGGTTAGGAGAACCTTAAGTGTAGCCCTTAAATAATTACTGTATTCTAATGTCACCTTCCCCTCCTGAATAAAGTTCCTCAGCCATAAGAATCCTCTGTAGGGCTTCAGTCTCTGCTACAACGTGACATCTAGGAAAAGGAATGACTTTTTTATTTAGGTAACAGCATTTTTAATGACACATAGGGTGAAAACAACCCAAACCCAGCCCTCCTCAGTTTGGTGCTCTTTGCCATCATAGAGTTCACAAAGCTGTAGGAAGCACGTGCTTGTGGGCATATCTTTGTTCAGTTTTCAGCTCTCCTTTCAAAAACAGGTCAGGATGGCCCTTGGAAAGTTGTGCTCATGGGGTTGTAGGAGTCAGGCTGTGCTCCCTTTCCCAGGGAATTATCTCTGGAGTGCAGAGTGCAGGGCACCCACAGCCAGGAGTTCCTGGGGTGCTGCAAGCAAACCCTCGCCTCCTTAAACAGCAGCTCCAGCTTCTTCTGGAGATAATCCATCCCCTCTGCTGTTCAGGCAGCCTTCAAACCATTCTCCTTCTCCCTCAGTGTCTTAATTGTGTCTGAGAGCTTGTAAACAGAGTTCAGGCTCTGCCTGTGACCAGTGGATCCCTTATCTCGGCACAGCGGAGCCTTTCCCTCGGAGGTGGAATCCCAATGAGCACCAGCTTGGCACTGGGAACTGTCCTGGGTGTCTCTCAGGCTTCCTGCTGCAGTTTTGTTGTGGCAGGAGCTGCCCAGCCCCTCCTGGCTCGGGGAGGGAGCAGGAATCTGCTGGAGAGGAGCAGCTCCCAGCTCCGTAGGTGATCCCTGCAGAGAGCGGGGAACGGCAGCGTCTGGTGTGGGCAGAGCACTTTCATCTGGCCCCAATCACCAGCTCCACACTAATTAAAAAAGCCCTTTCATAACTATGTAAATTCTTGACTTCTGTCAACTTGTTTACAATCTGATCTTTAAATGCATTTTTAATTTCATCAAACAGCAATTAATCTACCCCCTGTTTAAATTTAAAATGCTGCTTCTAGCCCCTTCTCCAATTTAAAAACAGCAGTTACCCTTTCAAGTAGGCATTCCAGTTTGCAAGTTGGTTGCATGTATTAGCATGCTGAATAACTTACTTTATTCTCAAGCTGAAATATGCTTAAATTCGCATTAAAACAGGTGACTTGTGTATTTCCTGAACACAAAGGGAAAATCCATCACCTGCACCCTGTTTTTGTGTGGGAGAACAGATTATCCTAGGTGCGTTATTATTTTATTTTTTTTCCCCTTAACAAAACTTTACTTCTCGAAGAGATCCCTGCTGTGGAGAGGGGCTGCGCCTGTTGAACAGGAGGCGTGAGGGACTTGTGGAACAATTCCATCCCCTCCCCAGCTTCCCTGCATGTCCCACACGGGCAGCCCCAGCTTTTTAGCTTTGCATTTTCCCATAAAATCCGTGTTTTCTCCACACTGGGCATGTCCAAACCGATCGAGAGCTGCGTGCAGCTCCCTGATAAGGAGAGAGATGTAATCAAATTTTTATGCTAAAGCAGCAAATTAGCATTTGGTATCAAAGGAGCACAGACAGGAATAAATGGGAGCTGCTGGAGCCAAACCCACCGATGCCTATCTGGGTGCAGAACAAAAAGTGGTGAAGTGCAGCCAACTCTGCTGTGCTCCCTTTGCCACTCACAACCATCTGAACACATCCAGAGAATATTTTTCAGGAGAAGGCTGAAAACCTTCAGGAACCCAAGTGAGAAATGCTCCATTTGCCTCAGAACCTGTGCCACCAACTCTTGTCTTTTGTTTCTGGAGGGGGTGGGAGCAGGAGGAGGGGATGGAGACTCCCAAGACAAGGATTGGAACGTGGTTTGCAGAAATACTTGAAGAGTTGATACAATTTGTTGTAGTTTGCTTATGTCTTTCACTTTCTGGAACATCTTTTACAGATATACCAGTATACTGCTGGCAGCTATTGTTAAATAAAATTATATTTTCACTACCAAGCAGATCTTTCTCTTATTTCTGAAGATTTTGGGTGTAATTCAGGACTGCAGGGTGATGGGCTGAACTACACAACACAACTTATTCCTGATTATATTCTCCATTTTTAGCCTTCAGGTTTAGGGTTTTTTCAGTGGTAGTGTGGTTTAAGGCAGAATTAGTGTGATTTCTAACATTATAACAAGCTGTGGTGCCTCTGAAAATTTAGAACTTTCTTAAAATTAAGAGCAAGTTGAGAAATAATGACTTTCCACGATATCTTTAGGAGAAGGGAGGTTTTTTTCTGATTTTCAGTGGAAAGTTAACAGATTATGGTAGCTTGTTTTTCTATGGAATACAGGTTTTCAGAGATGTGTGAGATTTGATTAAAAGACATCAAAAATATCTCAAGCTTGGTTCTACTTTATCCCCTGAGGGGCTGTTTCAGGAGTTGAGACTGAATTGATCCCATGACAGAATTCCTGGATTTCAGAGCTCTTGTCCTGATGGGTTTCTTTGCTGTCTTTTGCTCTCAAATGAAATGCAGCAACTCTGGCAGTACCAAAGTGTTTTAATCTGGGTTTAGTGTTTTTCCAGGACTGCCAAAAGCTGTGACTGAGCCAAGCTGGGGTCGTGATGGACGCATTTAAAAGTAATCACAGTGATGGAGGTGAATTAGTCATGAGGTAATTAATGAAAAGCCTTAATTTCAGGGGACATCCAGAGCTTGGCCTGTACCTGGGAGAGGTGAGCAGTGGAGGGGAGCAGCCCCTGTCCCCACTGAGCCTCCTGTCCTGGGCCTGGCTAAATTTGGGATGAGCTCTGCAGGGTGATGCTGGATGCTTTCCAGTGCTGGGAGAAGAGAACTCATGATTCTTTGAGTCAAGAGAAGAACTGCTGTGTTCTTACCACTGGACAGGGAGATGAAAACAGTTGCTAAACAAAGATCAAACATGTGAACTTTATAAATAAACAAACAAAATTGATGCTAAGGGACGTCTCAGCTCCTTGCCTACGGCAAAGGGCTTGGCAGGACCTAGGGAATGACTTTGTCAGTTTGCACACGGAATTCTTATTTTAAAGAGGCTGATTAAAGTGATACTGCTCCTCTTAATGAGTCTGGAGGCAGCACTGGTGAAAACATCCCTGTCCACACACGGGGGGAGCGTGGGGGAGAGGAGAAATCATTTATGGGGCTGAGCTCTGGTCTGTTCTAAATCTAAATGATCCCCAGTGATGAAAAGTGCTGATTGGGGCAGTCAGACACTGAAGGCAGCAGGTTTGAGAGGCTGCCAGGGAGGGAGCTCGGGCAAGGCTGGGCAGCAGGGGCTGCTTTGATCTGCTGTGCATTCCCAGCCCCTGGGCCGGGGGGGGTTTGGGACCTGGAGCATGCAGTGGGATTGCTCCCTGTCTTACAGAAAACTGGTGCTTGGAGTGGGAGCACAGCCAGCAGCAGGCAGATGTTGTTTGTGGTTTTCTTCTGTCCAGTGTGGGTCAGAGCCCTGCCCAGCATGGAGACTGCTCACTCCTGACTCCCCATCTCAGCATCAAGCACCCTCCATCCTCAGCTTCTCCTGTTTTTCTCCCATGCTTCCATGACTTTGCTGATGCCTCTGTCCAGATGTTTCCTGGGGCAGAGCAGCCCCAGGCTCCTGCAGGGAGCCCAGGAGCTCCAAGCAGCCTCTCCCAGCTGCTGTGTGCACATCCTGCTGTGTGCACACAGCTCTCCCAGGGGAACTGCAGCTCCTGGACACTCCTGCCCCTGTGGGCTGCCAGGAAAAAGATGAAGACCCCCAGTTGTCTTCCTGAACCATTTCCTGCCTGAGGCTTTCAGCTGCATCAGAGGCTTTGCTGCCTTTAAACAGAGCAGCAGTGCTGGACCCTGTGAACAGCCACGTGGAGCTGCTGCACAACCTTTGGAGGTTGTTTTTGGGGTGAAGTTCTTGTTGGGAAGAGCCTAATGAGGAATGGGCTGGTCTGGATCCCTGGAGTTGACTTTAGAGGCCATGAATTCATTTCTTGTCTGTGTCAGGCAGGTTGTTCCCATTTGCTGTGAAAATGCAGGGTAATTAAAATGTAGGGTGAACTATTCCCCTTTCCTTGACTGCCTGTTTGTTTTTTGTTTTTTTTTCTTCCCATTTTCATTTCAATTAATTCCATTTCAAAAATTCAAAGTAATCATTTCCTTTGGAAGATTTTGGTGGGATTTCCCACCTGTAGCTACAATCATTTCCCTCTGAGAGCTGAGTGGGGACCCTTTGGAGGGCAGAGCTTGGCTGCTGAGCCTGCCCTGGCCCAAACCCTCACGTGTGGCTCCAGATGAGTCCCTGCACCTCCTGTCAGGAGGCTCCTGGGGTGAAGAGGGGAGCTGAGGTCGCTGCCCTGGAGGCTGTTTGAGGACAAGGACACGTGCTCTGAGGAAATTGGCTTTTATTAGCTGTGCTGGTCACAGTGACTCCAGTTTATCAGCTCCTCTGGCTGCTGGGAGCGAAGTTGCAGCAGGGTCACAGAGCTGTGTGAGTGCCCAGCCCCCTCTGTGCCTTGGAGCTGAGTTCTTTCATCCAGCCTGGGAGGGTTGGTCTGGATCTGTGGGCTCCTGCCTGGATGTGTTTGGAGCTCAGCTGGAGACTGGAGCCTGTGCTGTTCTCTCTGTCACCCAGGGCACCTTCAGCTGCTGGCATCACCTGTGGCACAGGAGCCAGGATGCCCAGGCAAGGACAGAGGGCTGGAAAGTGCTGGGAGCTTTCAGAGCTCCTGCTTTTGGGGTTTAAAGTGTGGGCAGGCATGTGCTGCTTCAGCTACTTCTGAGTTTTAATTTCCTCAGGCAATAGCTCTTATAGGGACTGGGAGTTCCTGCAGTCTGTGTTTGGGTGTTTTTAAGGCAGTGGTTGGCTCTTCATCTTGCTGCACCCACTCATTCAGGAATCAGATTCACAACAGCACAGGAACATTTACTGCAGGCTCCTTGCATGGCTTTGGTGGGTTTGAAGTGTTCAGGGTGAGATTTCTCCATGGGGCTGTAATTTCCCAGCTTTTTGTGGCCTTGGAGCCAGAGTCAGTACCCAAGGGGGAGTGTGAAACAATGCAGCTCTGACCTTGGGGTGAATTCTCTGTGAGGTTCCTTAAGGAGGGAAACCTTGCACACTTGCAGGCAGCTCCCAGGTTGGAGGCTGTCCCTGGGTCCCTTACCAGAGTGTGACAGCCCAGCTCAGGCAGTCTGAGCTCCTTTTGTCCCAGCAGGCAGTGAAAGATGCACACGAGCAAAGCCTCTCACAGCCTGGCTTGCCCAAAGGGGGCTGTGATCCAGAGGCATCAGTGGCCAAAATTCCTTCTCAGGCTCCTCTGGCCTTCCCCTCCAGCCCACACTTCCCTTATGGGCAAACTTAAAACTCATCTTTCCCATGAAACCTCTGGGTCTGCCGTGGCTGCTGCCCTTGGCACTCACTGTCAGGGGTGCAGGATTCGGGGCAGGCTGGGGGTGATGAGAAACCTGCTGAGGGCTCCTGAGGGCAGCTCCTGCTCAGAGCTGAGCTGCAGGTGCCTGACTCTGGCTCCAGATGGTTTCCAGGCTGTGCTTGAGGAGGGAGAGGCTGCTGGAAGCTGTGGATGGCTGGGAGAGAAGGATCCCCGGTATCCTAACGCGACTCGGTGTCTCGGGAGCCTTTGAAGTGTTCCCCTGCCATCCCTCCAGGAGCAGCACCTTTCATCCCTCGCCAGCGCTTCCCCAGCTGGAGCCATGAAAGGGAAACTACAGAAGCCATAAATCCTGGCTGGTAACATCTCCAGTGGGGAGATTTCACAACGAGCCCGAGCTGCCGCAGAAGATAAGAGAGGGCCTTGAATCCCAGGCAAGTCGGGGCTGGTTCCTGGGAGGAGCTGAGCTCCACAGCATCGTTGGGGGTCCCTCTGGCTTTCCTGGGTGCAGGAGCTGCCTCTGGGTGCCCTGGGGTGAGTGCCCAGCCTGGGGCAGAGCTCCCCAGCCCCGACCCCGGGGCAAAGCCGTGTTTTGGGTGGAACAGCCCCTCTGCACGGTCCCGCCGTGGTTTTGCTGCTCCCAAGGGTTGATCTGATTGTGCCTGCAGGAGCTGGGCTGACAAACCCCTGCTTCAGCAGAACTCCCTGTCAGAAAGGCCAGAAGGGAATCAGCAGTCCTGATCCCCCAGGATCCCTGCTCTGGCCACGTGGCTGGCTGGAACAGGGGATGAAAGGCCAGGGATCTTTGTATCTTCAGCTCGGAGAGCAGCCAGAAGGCTCCTGGCTTTATCAGGTGTGTTGCTTCAACAGAGGGAAAATCAGCCTGAACTGCAAGGCAGCAAATGGGAGCAGTTCCTGGGAATGCTCCCTGGAGTGAATGGGAATGTTGTTAGTGGCAAGCTGGAATCAGTGCTGGACTCCTGATTTTATTTACAGCCTTGCTGTGCTGCGCTCTGTGCCCGGCCCGGGCTGCGTTTCTGTACAGAGCTCACGGTGGAGTAAACACTTGGCTCTGCAGGATGTGCCTGCACATCAAACTGTGCCAGGCCCTTCCTCTGTTTCCAATGGGAGCCTTTTCCTCCTGCCCTCACAGCACCAGCTCAGCAAATCTCCTTGTAAACTCAGGCCAGGAGGGATGGGCCAGTGGGGCAACAAGTGCAGTGATGCACACGAGAGGAGCGGTGGCACAGCAGTCCCAGGTCTCAAGGCTCCACATCAGGGGCTCTGTTTTCCCATTGGCATCCCCTGTTCCTGCCTTAGGAGAGAGGCAAACCTGGCCCCTGGCATGCTGGGTGTGCTGTGGACACTGCTGCCCTGCAGATCTCCCAGGGGAGGTGCTGGTTACGGTGTTGGTGGGACAACTGGGGCTGGGCAGCTCTGAGGGAAGGTGGAACTGCCCCAGTGCTGGGAAATGGGGCTCAGCGAGACCCCAAGGCCTGGGAGAGGCTGTGGGGTGAGGGACAGGGGGCATCTCCTGGCACACCTGGCCAGTGCCCTCAGACACAAAACCTGCAAACCATTCCTGTGTCCAAAGCTCCTGTGGCTTTGCTCTGCTCGCTCTCCCCAGGCATTAAAATGAGTCTCTGGCTGATCCTCCTTTGATTCCCTTGCTCTGAAGCCCCCCCCCAGCAGCACCAGCTCCAGCTGCCCTCCCACAAGGACCCTGCCAGGTTGCCCTTCCCATCACAGGCAGAGGAGATCTGCTCTGGGACCTGGTGCTGACACCCAGACAAACCCCGGGCTCTGAGGAGGCAGAGGCTGTGTCTAGGAATTCACAGCAGCAGCTGCTGGTGCAAACCTCAGCCAGGCAGGAGCTGCCCTTGCCCTGCAGGGATGCCTTGGCTCTGGCGGGGCTGTGCTCACTCAGAGTCCCTTGGAACATCAGCTCCCCTGAGGGGACCTTCCCCTCTTTTTGAGCTGAAAACCAAATCCTCAAATTGCTGCCTTAGTGATTCTTGGGATATAGGAGAAGCCTTTCCTGTAATGCAATGGTGTAAGCAGCCCTTGCCTGCTGTCACCTGTTGGAGCAGGATTTGGGGCAGTTGGGATTCCTGGATCTGCTCCTGGCTTGGGGCTCCATCTCCTCTGCTCCTTAGGGCCCTGGAGATCCCTGTCAGACCGAGAGCTCCGTGCACTGCAAACCTTCCCTGTCTGCAGCCTTCCCGTCTCTTGCACCCTCTGGGTTTCCAGAACAGCAGGAAACACTGGGGGAAGATTCCCAGGAGGAATCCTGGATGTACCAAAGAGATGGAGAGCAGAAACCAGCCCAGAATCTCCGGTGTCTCCCTGCGGGACACGCGGCAGGAATTCCCGGCTCCCACGGGTGTCCCCAGCCTTGGTGGCACCGGCCCAGCCCGGAGGGGAGGGCCCCGTGTCCCTGGGCAGGGTTCGGGGATGTTTTCAGCGCTGCGGGTCCCGAGGAGCAGCCGGGGCTGTGATGATACCGCCGGCCTGCGGAGGTCAGCCTCGGCTCGGGGAATCTGAGCTGCACCTTCCACCCAGCCCGGGTTTGCTGCCTCTCGCTGCCCTCCTGCGACATCCCCGCGTTTTCCTTACTGATCCCGAGGGGACAACGCGGGGACGTCTGGGCTCGCCTGGGAGAAACGTTTGAGCCCCCAGGCCAGGGTGTGCCACATCTCCGAGGTGCTGAGCACTCTGGGGATGCAGAGGTGACCACAGAGGGACGCTGGGGCTCCTTTTGGTGCTTTTCTGTGCTTTGAGGTGGGGTTTTTTGGGGGGGTTTCTCTGGATCTGAACCCTTTGGGTGTTATCAGAGCAATGATTGTTCCCATTTCCCACCCAGTCAAGCCAGGAGAGCTTGAATGCTGTGGAGGCTTTTGGTGGCACAGCAGCTGCTGCCAGGCTGGGTGACTGTCCCCACCCCAGCTCCCTGTGCTCCAGCACAGCCAGGAGCGTGTGGAGAAGCTGGGTCTCTGTTTTAGAGGAGCTCATGTTCTTTGCCATTCCCAGGTTTCTCTGGATGCCACAGAGAGTGTTATTAAGCAGATGAAAGGCCAAGGAACGAGTTTGCTGTGCTTGTGCTTGCCCAGGGCTGAGCTTTCTGCCCCTCCCCAGGTTTTTAGTGCATCCATCCTGCATCAAAGTCACTCCAGGGAGCTCCAAGAAGGGTCTGTGATGGTGGTGATGGAGCAAAACCAGAGTATTTTGTTGCCTGAATGGTGGCTGGGCTGAGCTGAGTGACAATTTCATCTTCTGCTTGCTGCAGCCTGTTCCACCCAAAAAAGAGCAGCCTCCTTCCCCTGCCCTGCTCCTCACTGACTTGTGCATTCCTCCTTCCACGTGTTCCAAGGAGGAATGGCCCCAGCTGGAGCGTGGTGGGACCAGGCAGGCTGTGACATTCCCCTGCTCTGGACCCCGGGGTTTGGGGCTCACCCTGTGTGGGCAAACTCGGGGAGCTGGGCTGCTCCTTGTCAGGGCACAGAGGGAAAGCAGCTCCTGGCTGTGGGGTTGATCCTCCCAGGATCCACAGCTGCCTCTTGCTGCTGCAGATCCTGAGGTTTTACTCCAGGGAACAGAGGAGCAGGGAAGTGCAGCTCTGCCATGGGGCAGAAGAGGCTGATTTCAAGGAGCAGATAAATCCCTGTGGGGCTGGGCAGCCTTGGTGGCACCGTGCTCAGGGGGCTCTGATCTCTGCTGAGCCCAGGGCTGGCTCTCCCTGCTGGTTTCCATGGGCTCTGGAAGTGCTGGAATCACTGCCAGAGCTCCTGGGCTCCTCAGACCCTGCAGAGCTCTTGGTTCTGTGCCCTCTCCAGACCCAAAGCAGTCTCAGAAGCACCAGGGATCCTCCTTTAACTCCATCCTCAGGGTGTCCAGCCCCAGAGACAGGGATGTGGCTCATCCTGAGCATGGGGAGAGGCTGAAGAGGCTGGGCCCGAGCTGCTGGAGGCTCCCCCGAGGCTTTTCCTGCTCTGAGCGAGGAAGTCGGGGCTGGAGGCTGCGAGGTCAAACCTGAGAGGTTAAAGTGGCTTTTCCTGGAATTCCATAGAAGAGAGGAGGGACTGGGAGCCTGGTGTGGGACAAATGAAGGGAGAGGGAGCAACACCTGGAGAAAGAAGGCCTGGAAGAGGCACCAATCTCCATGGAGGGCACTGCTGGCTGAGGGAGAGGAAACCAAAGGCACAGATTGAGGTTGGATGCTTGGAAAAATCTGCAGCTGCTGGGGGCAGTGCCCCCACTGGGGTGAAGGCTGTGCTGGAGCACCCAGACACTCTGGTCTGGGTAAACACCACGTGCCTGGGGCCAGGGAACAGGTTTGGTGACTCCAGCCCTGCTTCTCTGGGGTTTGTGGGATCATCCTGGCCCGGGCCTTCCCTGTCCCACCGTCAACACACGCGCTGGATCTGGGACAAAAGTTCACATCCATATTCCTTTGGTTGGCTTCTGGTCTTGTTGAGAGCTGCAAAACAGCCCCCAGCCCTGAGAGGGATTATACAAATGAAGCTGTTGTAGGGCTGTAATTTCAGGGGTTTTTTTTTCCCTTTTCTTTCTCCTTTACTAAGAAAACCTTTTGTGCACTTTGGAGCAAGCCTGTCATATTTCTTGGAGTCTCCAGTGACTCCTTCATCCTACAGACTTTCTGGAGTCCTCCTTGTTAGGCTGAGGACTGCATGATTCATTGTGTGCTGGAGATTTAATACTGCATGGAAAACAGGCCCAGTTCAAATTTGTTTTCTTTCTTTCCCCCTCCCCTTTTTTTTTTTTTTTTTTTTTTTTTTTTTTTTTTTTTTTTTTTTTTTTTTTTTTTTTTTTTTTTTTTTTTTTCTCTTTTTTTTTTTTTTTTTTTTTTTTTTTTTTTTTTTTTTTTTTTTTTTTTTTTTCCTTTTTTGGCTTCTCACTTTCATCCTGGAATTTTTTTTTTTTTTTTTTTTTTTCTTCACAAGATATAAAATAAATACGTTCCCAAATATGTCCAGGAGGAAATGAACCCGTTGGATTTTTCAGCTGCTGTTTTAGGGCTGTTAAAAACGATTTGGAGTTGTTCAGCTTTCTCAAGGGCTGGCTGAGTGTTGGGAAAAGCCTCTCCCATTTATCCTGGAACTCCATGAACAGCTCAGCCCCTGCTGCATCTGGAGGTGTGTATCCCCAACCAAAGGCTTTTGGGGTTGTTTTTCCAAGGGTGAGATGTAAATTTTTAATGCCAAAAGGGACCTTTTCAGTTGTTGTCCCATCCCAGTGTCCATCAGCAGGTGCTTCTCAGGGTCTGATGTCACCCAGGTGCTCCCAGCCCTGGCTGGGATTGGGATTTTCCCAGGACAAAGTTCTCTGAGGGGCAGTGAAGTGGAGAGCTGACTGGGAAGAATTAGTTGAACCCTTTAATTAGAGGTTGCCTGCAGTGAGGTGCCTCTGTCCTGCCCAAGCTCCCCTTCATCTGCATGTTCCAAATCCATGGTGATGAATTCCCATCCCTCTCGGCCATGACCTGAGAATCCATGCTGCAGAGGAGCCCAAGGCTGGGTTTCCTGGGATTTGCTTCTGGTAATGAGCTCCTAGAGCAGCTCCTGACCTTTTCTGCAGCACTCCAGGAGCCTGATTTCCAAAAGGGCCTCAGCACTCCCACAGCAGGGGCAGATGGAGCCCATTCCCGGGATTCAGGGACAGCCGGAGCCATCAGGGGCAGCCTGGAGCCCATTCCTGGGATTCAGCATCCCTGCAGGAGGGTGGAGGAGCTGCCTGAGCCCGCCGGGTGCTGAGGATGCTCTGCTGTCTCCTGTCCCCTTCCCAGGGGTGTGGGGCACAGCTGGACCTCGGGATGCCAATCCCACACCTCTGCTCCTTCCCATGGGGATCTGGGCCCATGGCAGAGCTGCTGCCCCAAAGCAAAACCTTTGCAGCAGCTCAGCCTCAGGGAAATGCTTTCCACCCCTCTCCGGAGGATTTTTGGGACACCCTGGGAGCCTCGGCTGCTGGTCCCACACAAGGACACTCAGGGAAGGGGCTCCCGCCCCCGGTGCCTCCAAACCTGCCAGAACTGGGCTGGGGAAGGTGGCAGTGGGGTGGTGCTCGGTCCCAGCTCTGAGCCCGCGGTTTCAGCTCCGTTTCTGTTCCCTTTGTGCGGGGTCTCGGACTCTGGGCCGAGACCGAAGCGTTCCCAGGGCTGTCAGATCCAGCAGCTCCTGCAGGTGCATCGGCCACATCCCCGCCGCTGGCTCCGGGGCCGCCGCCGCCTCCTCCCAATCTGCAGCCATCGCGGCGGGGATGCCGCGGCTCCGAGCCCCGGGGCCGG
>WEIU01005948.1:11545-29555 GCA_013389925.1 Aegithalos caudatus | reverse complement strand
CCCGGTGTGCTTCACCTCGGGGCTGCCCCTCTTCCCGGTGTGCTTCACCTCAGGGCTGTCCCTCTTCCCGGTGTGCTTCACCTCGGGGCTGCCCCTCTTCCCGGTGTGCTTCACCTCAGGGCTGTCCCTCTGTCCGGTATCCTTCACCTCAGGGCTGTCCCTCTGTCCGGTGTCCTTCACCTCAGGGCTGTCCCTCTCTCCGGTGTGCTTCACCTCAGGGCTGCCCCTCTGCCCGGTGTGCTTCACCTCGGGGCTGTCCCTCTGCCCGGTATCCTTCACCTCAGGTCAGCCCCTCTGCCCGGTGTGCTTCACCTCAGGATTTCCCCTCCATCTTGGTCCTCACCTCAAGGCAGCTGCTCTGCCCTGTGCCCTTCACCTCCAGGCTGCCCCTCTGTCCTGCCTCCTTCACTTCTTCACAACTGTCTCCAATTCAGCACCCTCACCTCAGCGCCCCCTCCATCCTGGCTCCATCACCTCAAGGTTTCGCCTCTATCTCAGTTCCTTTGCCTCAGGGTTTCCCCTCCATCTTGGTACCCACCTCAGGGCTGCCCTTCCATCCCTTCTCCTTCACCTCATAACTGCCCCTCCACCTCAGTGCTGTCACCTCACAACTGCCCCTTCCATCTTGGTCCTCGCCTCAAGGTTTCCTCTCCATCCCGTCTCCTTCACTTCAGGGCTGCTCCTCCATCCTGGCTGCCTCAGATCGGAGCCACACAGCCCCAGCTCCTGCCCTGCATCTGAGGAAATCTCAGCTGAAAAAACCCCAGCGAGATCCAAATAAAACACGGCCATTAACGCCCTCCATAACCACCTAACTCAGCAGCAAGGACCCTCTGTCACAGGCAGGATCAAACAGCAACCTGGAGCAAACAGCTTCTGAGCAAAGCTGGGGAACAAGGAGTGAGTGAAGCTGCACCCTCAGACCCTGCATTCCCTTTGGAATCACAGCTGAAAATGGGCCTTAAAACCCCCATCTTGCTGTCCTCCTCCCCAGCACATCTCACACACATCTGCTCCGTAGTGCTGCCTCCGAGGATTTACTATGGTTTTCCCTCGCTTACTCGCCGTCCAGCCCCCATTTGCTTTTTTGGACCCTGGCAATCCGAGCTTGAGTACTTCAGTTGTCCAGTTGCCAATCAAAATATTTGAAGGAAATGTTTATTTTCTTCTCGAAATCACACCAGCTGCTGCACTAACTGAATAAGCCCATTTAGCTGTAAGAATTTAACCATTGTAAGAGTGAATTGAGTCCCCCAACTACTCCAAAATCTGACCCAATCTATCAGCGGAAATGTCAATGTTTTGGATGGGAGTTTGGGGAAGTGTGGAATGTGTATTAAATAAAAGCCATGTAAAGGTCAAAGCCCTGATTAGTAATGCCACTGTCTCCTCCTTAGGGTTGAGCTGCCCCGGGGATCGCAGAGGCCGGGACACACCCCAGGATTTAATTGTGCAGCTGCAATTTGCACCTTTTGAAGACCCCCAAGACCCCCTTCACATGGGCCCAGATAGAAACATGCTTTGAAAGCTGCTCAGCCCTTTTCCAGATAAAACAACAGCGCTGCAGTGACACAGCAGCTCTCTCTCCGCCTCAGAGACAATACAGGTCTTTCCTTGGGTGGGTGGCCAGGAGATAAATGCAAAGAGATGCCCCTAAATGGGAGCCAAACCTCAGCTGGGTCATGGTGGCAAGGGCTGGCCATGAGGTGGGAAGGGCTGGTTCGTGAGGCTGCCAACCACAGAGGTTTCTCTGGGTGTGTTCAGCCACCTCCCTTCAGACCACGTTGGGTTTGGGAGCTGCCTTGGATGGAGTGGAACTGGTCCCTGCACCCCGGCGGGGTCAGGGCTGGTGGATCTGCTCTGAGGTCCCTGGAAGCCTTCCAGGAGATGAGGCAATGGACCCTGCAGACGGTTTTAGGGATTGATGTGCATCCATCCCAGGGAAGCAGTGGGTGCTGCCACTACCTCCTAACCTAGGAACACATCTACTCAGCCTGGAGGGAAGAAAGGGCAGCAAAAGCAACGTCAGGACCTCTTCAGTGCTGCAGAAAACCAACTCACCCTGGGCACGTGGCAGAGCACAGCACCGGGGCCTGATGTACAGCAGGACCATCACTATCAGATCATCTGGGGCCAGGCAGCGACGTGTGGAACCTGAGCAGCTCCTCAGCACCCCAGATACCACCTGGGCCCCACCTTAGAGATGTGGGGAGCACGTGGTGGCTGATGAACCCAGTCAGCAATAACCCTGAATTTGTGTGGATGTTACACAACAAATACAGTGTGAGAGACACACAGAGAATAAAGGGAATTTAAAGGGAACTTGATAGTGAAGCACTATCCAAGTGTATAGAATATAAAATATCTTCAGCCTGGCCACAGATCACTGTTCTAATTCTATGCATATGTGTGCCTTGCAAAATTGTCATGAAAAATCTATCCCAGGGGAAAAAGCCCTCCTTTCCTGTCTTACTCCACAATGATTGACGACAATGTAAACACTAATGATATTTTATGCTTCTGTATATAACACACCAGCATGTGTGTGAGGAGCAGGGACAGACATTCCCACTCTGGATATACCTTTGGCTTTTTCTCTGCTCATTTCTTGGACCTCCAAGGCATCTTGGAGCATTTTTCTGATCTTTGTCCCTCTCCCCTTCCTTCCCCTGATCACAATAACTCCACGTGGGAGCACGGAGAGGCAGGTGGCCAAGGGAAGGAGAGAATCTCCATGGGAAGGTGCACGAGATGCATCTGATCTATGAAGCCCCAGCTCATCTCTAGAGAAGGCGCCGCTCTCCTCCCCACCCACGCATGCAGGCACGCTCTCACGCCTCTGTCACGTATGTTAACAAGTTCATTTGTTTCCAAGTCAGAGCCAACTAAAAAAGAAAACGGCCCCTTCCTCCCAGCCCACGTAAAATAGAGCAAAATATTATTTGGGGGAGGGGGGGAGGTGTTAAAAAAAAAAAAAAAAAAAAGAGGAGGGTGTGAACAGCATCCGTTGTTACACGCCCATGGAGCAGAGCTCTGTATCTGATAGAACAGCTCACAAACTGGGTGCACGGACTTCCTCTGCAGAGCCTGAAAAAAAACGCAAACCCCAAACCAAAACACAACAACATATAGGTCCTTATCACAGCATCGCCAGGCACCACCTCAACACTGCCAAGCACGTTTGCTGCTCAGTTTTGTGATTCTCCCCAAACACCGTCTGCTACCGTGCGCACACACACGCGGCCCCAAACCCACCCCGCTGAGCAGCACCAACCCAGCTCCTGGGTCCTCTCCCACCCCGAATACACTGGGCAGCAGCAGAGCAGGGAAATTCCCAGATGTTCCCAGCTCAGTGAATCATGCACCGCATCTCAACCCCCTCTGCAAACCCTTCCAGGTCCATCGGGATGCTCCAATTCTCTGGACCCACCCTTCTGCGGAGGACCCTGCTCCTAACTCCAGTGTGGATTTATGCAGAACCAGTTCAGCCCCACGTCCTGTGCCTGCTGTGTCCTCCAGAGCTTACATTAGCTCCTCTGCCTCGCCGTGTTTACCCCCTCGATGTATTTACACAGAGCAATCAGCTCCGCTCCCGCCTGCCTTTTGCTAGACTAAACAAGCCCAGCTCTCCCAGCTTCCTGCACAACCTCGCTCATCCCTGAGCTCTCTGCCCGCATCCCCCTGCCCGGCGCATCCCGCAGACCCCGCCGCTCCATCCCGCAGAGCTAATGAATAACGGTGCTAATTGGAGCGGGTGGGTGGGCTGAGCGGGCAACGCAGGCACTCCCCTCCGCCCTGCCTGCTGCTTTGCTCTTTACCTCTATTCAAAGGGTATTAAAACAAATTAACAAGCCCTGACTACATAAAAGGAAGCTGCTGGATTTACAACCCAGCCTGCAGCTAGACCACCTTGCCTGTCGAGCAGGTTTGGGCCAGGCCACGGCTGCCATGGGAATCCCACAGCGGAGGGGTGATGGCACGGGGGGCTCCAGGAGCCCAGCAAGCCCGCTCTGAGTCTGGCACTGCACATCCCAGCACACCAGAAAATCCCGTGTTAAAGGCAGGATGGCACCCCTGAGGCAATTCCGAGGGACTCCTTGCTGTTCTGTAGGGGTGCAGCACCCTGAGCTGTGGCTGGGGGACAGCCACACAACCACGACACAAATGCAGTGGTGGCGGGTGCCTGGACTCTGTCCTGGGGTAAGCTCCTGGCCAGAACTGCTCTGTGCTTCATCTGTGACTGTCCCATGCCAAATTCACTGGAGGGACAGCACAAATGTAAAGGAGAGGGGCAGAAAAGCAGTTTAAAGATAGACACAGAAGCCTGAAAGCAGGCAGGAAACCCATCTCGAGCGTGTTCCTTCCTCTGAGGCTGAAGCTGAATCCCACAATATGTTTTCTTCCCACTAATGCTTGCCTAGCTTCCTTTGGAAACAATTTAGCCTCTGCCCATGGTAGAATGTTTTTATCCATTAAGAAACGGATATTTTAAAGAAACCATAAGTCAATCTGGACAGGGATTAGGAAGCAGCAATTCAGTGTATTTGCTGGGCCCATAATTCAGGATTTAACCTCAGAGCAGCCACGTTGCATTTCGGAAACAATAGGGGCACTTGCTGCCTATGCCAAGAGGCTTCTTAAAAGTAATGTAATACTTTAAAAATGTATATTTAAAAAGAAAAAGAGAGAGAAAGACTTTAGTTTAAAGGCATATGATGAAGCATTCTGCTGATGATAAAAATGTTGGGCTGGCCTGAAGTAATGGAATGAAGCTGAGGAAATTCCAGACCAGGAGATCTGAAGCTCTTCACCAGTGAACACAGAGGCTCCCAAGAACCATTCAGCATGCACTAAGGCTAGGAGAGGCTTGCAAAAGGATCTGACATTTACTGTCCTCCCTGTGAAATCAAGGGAGTTTGGCTCCTCTGGAGCAAAAAGAAGAGTATGCAGGGGAACGTGAAGTGCATCAATCAAAACAGCTCGCTCCGGTATCCAGGAGATCCAATCTGAGATCCCTTTTCAATTGTCCTGGTGAGCACAAGGCCCCTCCATGCTGCTGGACAAGGCACACAATTGCTTTTGAGTGGTTGAAGATGTTTCCACCACAGAACTCGAGCGTGGGCGGTCCTGCTCTGCTGTGCTGGGAACAAAATGGTTCAGCCCGAGCCACTGCCGAAACACGGGCAAGGGAGAACACAGAGAACTGGGGGCTGCTCCTGGGGAGGACGTGTGTCTGTCACCAGCCCACCTCCCCTGAGCCAGGGGGCCCTGAGAAGCAGCTGAAAGCAGACAGCAGAAGTCCCTTTAACATCTTGCTTCACTTCTGAGAGCTACATGACTTTTCTAAGCTAAAAGGCAAAACTCAACTGAAGCAGGCACGCAAGGCTCTGGCTTCGCGTGCCCCGTAATAAGGAACCATTTTGAGCCATCCTAATGACAGCTTGGTGTCTCTCTGCAGGGATGGCAGAGCTGGGATTGCAAACACTCAGATTTTCCAGACCTCTCTGGAGAAGCATTGGGCCAAATCCTCAGCAGAGGCTCTGCTCGGTTGAAGCCAGGGAAGCAGAGCTGGATGGTGATGGGGGTCTGCCTGCCTGACCTGCCCAGCACGGGGCCAGATTCTCACCACAGCTATGGGGGGTGGACCCAGAGTTACCCTATCTGCCCCCAGAGCAGTGCAAGTGGGAATGAGATCTGGTGTGTGTAGGGCTGCCAGTGTCCCTCCCATTTGGGGACAGGCATAGGAAGGGATCAAGTCTCTGCCCATCTGAGTGAGGCAAGGCAAGGGCAGAGGCACTGAAATACCCTGATGCTGGAGAGAGCAGGATCTGACCCGCTCGGCCTGGGAGCCACGCTCTCTCCTCCCGTATTTCCTGGCATGCCCTTCAGAAACCATCGGCTTTCTCTTACCGGGAGGGTTTTGGTTTGAGACCATTTAACCTCAGGATGATCATTTTACATGGGGGCTATTTATAACCTCCAGGGGCTGCTTCACTGAAAGCCTCTGCGAGTGGCTGAGGGCCAGACCCTTCTCCCACTCCCAGCAGCGTCCTTGCTGTGATCTCCACCACAGCCACGGCTTTCCCTCCTCAGGAGGAGAGATTGGACTGGGCCAGAGCAAAGACATCTCCCAGGAACCCCAATTCTCCCTAAGATGAACACTGTCTCCTGCCTGCCTAAAAACCCAAACTCCACATGCTGTGCTCAGGGACTTGAGGTGCTGGGATCCCCCTGAAGTGGCTGAGGCTGTTCCCGAGCATCCCAGCTCCCAGCCTGTTTTTGTCAGGAATGGATTAGGAAGTTTGTGCAAACTGCTTGGTGGGCAGAATGGGGAGGCCGAGCACCCCTGGCACACGAGCAGAGGGAGCTGGGCACTGGTGGAGGGAAAAAACCTCCCTGTCCCCCTCTTAATCTCTGCACAGGGATGCTAAAAACATTAACCTTGGGAAGCACCCCATAAAAGATAGCGGGGGCCGGATGAACCCCAGCCTGCCCCATCGCCCCTCCCCACTGGTATCTCGTTCTGCTTCCCACTAATCAGCCTCTCCTGTGTGTTACCCAAGAACGTGCCAAGTCATGAGAATTACAGGCCTGTTAACTCCCGTGTTGTTCTTGGCACGGGCCGGGCTCCACTTGCTCGGGTAAAAATTATGATCTTTGTGAATAAGCCGTGTGTGTGCGAGAGAAAGAGGGGTTTTTAAAATGATGATTATGATTGGTCATAGCCAGAGCTGTGTCAAAAGGACAGGGCTGATGAAAATTACTGAGCTGGTCCTGCTCCGAGTTACGCTGCTAGGAGCCCACAGTCATTTTAAGACGGTTCCTCCGACTGGGGAACAAGGGAGCCAAGAGCAGAGCGTGCACAAACCGCCTTTTGCAGCATTCCTGGGACTTCGGATTCACTCCACAGGAATGATTTCAGAGGCTAATTTTGTGTGTCTCCACTCCTGCTGTCACTTGACATTTGGGAATTTGGCAGGGGCGGTAGCTTGTGGCCAACTCCATTTTTTTTCTCGTTGAATTTGTGTCATCACCTGATTCTTTGCTCCAAACGACGCTCTTTGGGTTTCTGGCACTGCAGGGGGCTGTGCTAATTTAAAATACAAATCTTTTTTTTCTTCCCTCAAGAATCTCTTTCTTTATGATGCGGCCAAAGGGACAAGCCTAGAAAACTCTTTCTCTCTCTCTTGCTTTTTTAAAAAAACCCAAATGATAATCCTACACAAAATGCCCGTGTTCTTCTCATAAACCCTGCTAATATCAATGAAAATTCCAAGCGTGGAGATTTGCATTTCAATGAGAAATAAATTAAATTTTCTCTGTAATTTTGGGTTGGGAGGAGCGGCGCAGCTTTTACAGTTTGGGTTAACATTTTCAAACATGTTTTTACACCCCAAACCCCCTCTTTGCCAATGACACCGAGGCTTTCAAACAACCATATCCCTTCTGAAAACACAGCACGAGGGTTTTGGGAGCTTTTTCTATGGAACTTCCCCAGAAGGGCCACTTCTCATCAAAATTCCAAATACAGACAGGTTGAATGCTATTCCTTGAAGCCCTGCCAGCATCTCTGCTGTTTTCTGAAGGAAAAGAACCAGCGAGACTAATGGTGCACAGAAAAGCAACACAGAAAAGGACAGGAGAATGGTCTCTTAACTCATCCTGGTGGCATCTGCCTGTGCAGAAAGACAGGAGCAGCACAGCAGCTGAGATCTTTTAATGCCTTGCTTAGTTTGAGACTGAAATTCCAGGATTAGCAGCCTGATCTCTGTCGGGTAACTCCAGTGGCAATTCCTGCCCGTGTCCTGGCAGCGAGCTGCGGATTCCTGGGGAACGCCCAGGGACTCGGGCGCTCTTTGCCGCTGGCAGATCTGGGAAGAGCAAAGGCTCTGTGTGTGTGTGTGTGTGTGTGTGTGCACCCATGCAGGTGTGCATCTCTATGGGAAATTATGCTGGAGCTGGGTGAGGGATCACCACATTTGGCACCCACACAATGATAAGAAACCGTTGGGATTAGCATGTAAAGCATGGAACACCCTCCCTGGCTGATGCATAACCATAGCGCGGCTGCCTTCATGTCAGAGTTGCTGCTGGGTTCAAAGGGTGCTGCTCTCACCTCCCTCATGCTCCTGCTGCTCGGCTGTTCCTCAAAACCCAAATCTAATTGTGCAAAAAGTGACTTAATGGGTGCAAAAAAGGCTTCCAAGGTCACGAAATCCACACAAACCCCTCCCTGGCACCTTAAGCAGGGGAGAGCTGTACTCCAGCTCTAAAATCCCATCCAGAGGGAAGCTTGTTCCCACTCAGCCATGCCAGGAGCACGAGGGCTCAGGGTGACACTGGGACACTCGGGTGGTTACCTTGGATCGGAGTTTGAGCCTGAGAGCCAAAGTGGCTCGGGGTGCTGAGGGATCCGCGGGGGTTGGGTGTTGTCGGGGTGACTCTCATGGACTGGCGCAGCCGTTCCAGGTCTCCGTAGCGGTCGGTGAAGGGTTTGGCTTGGTCTTCCAGCTTTTGTCTGTGCCCTGGAACATGATAAAAGAGTCTGGTATCTGATCAGCTCCCCTTTGGCTGCAGCACCCTGGTTACACAGGGAGCCAGCGCTGCCTCTGTCTCTGTGGTTTGCTGGGATCACACGGGATAATGGGTGCCAGCCCTGGCAGAGAGCGGCTCCCGGGGCTGATGGACACAGAGTGACCCACAGGGGAGGCTCCACATCATCCAGGAAGTCTCCAGTCAAGGAGCTGGATCAGGATGCCCCTGCCTGAGTGACCAACCTCCACCAGACCTCGCCGACGCTGAACACAGAGGGGAAATGTGCAAGGCAGAAGAAACCACGTCCTGGCAAAGTGGGCATTTGGGAACCAGCAAACATTGAACTTTAAGTATTTTCTACATTGATTAAAGAACAAACTCTCATCTTACTCCGGCCCCCTCCCAGCTGTGCCCACCCTGCTCAGTCAGAACAAAGTGGGGCTGGAAGAGGCACAGAAGGGATGGGATCAGTCCTCTCTGGTACCACACCATGGCCACCTCACTTTGCTTCTCTCTGCTCCTCTTTCCTCCCCATAAAACGGGCAGACTAATCACCCACCTCCCCCAGGCAGGGCAGCAGCTAATGAGCCTTCATAAAGCACTCCCAGCTCCTTAGGTAGCAGCTGCTTGCACAGGGCAATAATTATTAAATTTATGCTAATTGTCCCGAGGCGAGAGGCGCGTGAAACGCACTTGTACATAACTTTCACATTTTACTGTATTAATCATCGCCAAACGGCTTCGCTCTCTCTGGGCCGGATTCCAGTCTCAGTTACACCCGCACAAAGCTGGAGGGGCTCCAGAGGAGCCTCAGCTTTACATCGGTGCGGGGTTCAGACCTTGGCTTCTCCTTGCTCTTCCCCTGCCGCAGCCAGACCGTCCCACAACGCCCCCAGCTCTCTGCACCTGCCACGAAGGGACCTTGCCCAGGTGGCACCGCCTCATCTCGGCACAACCCCAGCGCTCAGGGGCACTGGAGATGTGCAGGCACGCCGGGAGAGAGGCTGGAGAGAAACCCTTCTGCAGCACTTCAGAGAGCTGGGCCTTATCAGATCCTGCAGCCCGACATCCACCGAGCCAAGCTCAGCTCTTGGTGGCTTTTAAAGAAGAAAAGGAAAGTGAAGCAGCGCTGTTTAAAATTCGATAAACGCAGGCACCTCTCACCCGCACCCCCCTGCCCTTCCCCCTCACATCTGCACAGCTCTGTGAGCGCGCTGTCAGTTTACAGCAAAGTCACAGAAAGTCCCCACACTTCCCCCTCTTTAAATCCAACGTCTGCTATCTCCTGATCTCCCACTTGCTTGGCTCAGGCTGCGCTTGCCAAGCTGTCTGTGAAGGCGCTGCCTGGCTGGGATGGGAGGAAAGCACGTCGGCTCCAGAGGGGAGCTCACACTCCCAGCTGAGCTCCACGGGTGTCCCACCAGCAAACCCCTCCCAAACACAGATTCTGAGGGGCTTTGACCCCTCCCTGCTCTCTCCACATCCAGGTGAGTTCCACCGTCCCCTCCAAGCTCTATAATCCCCAGACTTCCAGGGATATAAGAGTTCAAACCGAGGGAAAACGTGCTGGCACCAGAGAGGAACACTTGGGGAGGACAAACCCAGCAGAAAGCAAAAACCCAGTGGTATTTTGAAAATGTATTTTCCCTGCTGTGTGATGGAAACCAAGGAAACCTCAAACCGAGACCATAAACGATCTCTTCTCATCTCTGTGTGTCCCCAGACCTCAGGCACCTCTGCATTATCCAGAGCCTTTGGAGCTGTGGGCAGCATCTGTCACAGAGTGCTTTCTCCAGGGGAAAAATGTGTGCACGGAGGTGTCTTGTTTTAGCCCACATTTTACTATTTCACTATACATTTAAGCACACAAGAAGAAAAATAGGGTTATATTTCACCTTTACCCATTTTATTTTTGGGCAGAGCTTCGCAGGAAAGCCAAAAGGACTTCAAAGACCAAGTTCCCCAGAAATCTAATGAAAATTAAATTCCCTTCCTTTATCTCAGCACAAACCCTATCCTGTGGTGGTATCTGGCATGTGACGGGGGAAATCCTGAAAAAATATATCAAGTGATCTCTATGCTGATAATGTTTTTAAAGATTATTCAGCCGTGCAGCCCCACCAAGGGCTTCATGTGGCTGTGTCATGCTGCACTCTGGTTGCTCTGGTGCCTGCGCTGTCTGAATGTGGGCATGGCCCTGTGGCCTTTGCCAGCCTGCAGCAAACCCTCTCCAGAAGGGGCTGGTTTGTGGGGAGACTTCTCAATTACCAGCAAAAAACCCCAAACCCTTGAAACTACCCTGCTGAAAAGAAAGTGGAAAACTTGATGCAAATAAAAGTCAAGGCGAACACAAGGGGTGGTGAGTTCAGGGCTCTTCCCAGCTCTCCCAGACCTTCTGCAGTCTGTGTCCCCATGTGTGGGACCTGGCAGCCCCAAACCCTGTGAAACAAGGCAGAGAACGAGTTAAACCCCAGCAGTTTGGCCTGCCAGCCCTCTTTAGCTCAGGCTGTCTCCCCAGGACTTCCTGCCGCTTGTCACTTAGGGCTGGGGACGTCAGACTTTGTCACGCAAGAGAGAATCGCTGTTAATGGGTTTCTTTCATCAGAACAACCTGAGCTTTTTAATTTCTGCAGCGGTTGGCTTCATTAAAAGCCCTTCCCCATCTGCCCACAGCTGTCACGGAGAGGAAACCAGTGAACAATAGCTCATACCTTAGAGAACAGGAAGGTGGTTTCTACCTTCACCCAAGCACTGACTCAAAGCCTCCCGAAGCCAGTGGGTGGATTTTCAATCAACTTCAAACAGCCCCAGCCCTCATCGCAAGAAATCTGTCTGAGAAGCCTTAATCACCCCAGCCTGTGAATTTTGGGGCACAAAAGGCACTGCTGGGGTTGGAGATCCTGCACTGCATTTCCAGCTGGGCTTGCAGGTCAATATTTATGGAAACGGCGGAGCTCAGCACGATCAGATGGTGGCAGCTCCTGACCTTGGGCACTCCTTGTCAGCAGCGCCAGGGTTTTAACGCTGGATCGGGTTTCGGAATCGGTTAACTCCGGTATTGAACATGACATGATGTAAACATTGACAGATCACCTACAATCCTGATGTAATAACAAGATCTGTATCAGCATATCAAACAAACGATCCCATTGAACACTTCCCAGCTGGAAGAGCCGACGTGAATTTGACACTTTGGGCCAGTAATAAGAAGCATACTGGAAGTTTTGGGTGTTTCCTTGGAATGCAGACAGCGAAACAGTGTGTGCCACACGAGCTCAGGCCCTCAGAGCTATGATTTAAAGACATGCTTTCTGCATTAAAATATTTCAAAGACCAAACAGAGCCTGCTCTTCCTTCTAGGAGTGTGCAACCTGATGTGGCTTCACAAGCCGGGACTGGGATGGGGTTTCCAGGCTGCGGAGGGGGAGTTCCAAAAAGCAGCTGATTTCCTCAGATTACTGAGATGCAGAATATAAACTTGATCAAAGGTAGAAAGGGGTTTCAGGAATTTCATGGCTCGAATGACAGCAAAATCTCAGAGCTGAGAGATTTGATTCAATAAAACACTCTCTGGGGTGAGTGGGAGCCCCATTTCCATGATTTCTCTGTGGATGGAGTTAGCTGAGAGCCGAGGAGCTGCACAGCCTCTTCCCAGCCCTGCTGGGCTCAGAGCTGGGTGTCACACTCAGCCCCAGCCCCCGGCTCAGCCCCCTGCTGCCGGGGAGAGCAGATGTTGGGAAGTGGCTTGGCCCTCCCCAGGAGCCTGGCTGCGGAATGCTGGCGGCAAGCTGGAGCGGAGGAAACGCCGAGGGACATTCATGAGCACACACACACGCTGCAGATCATTGCCTCAGCTCCAGACAGGAGACAGGAGCCAGGAGAGGGTGGCATGGGCTGGCACAGCAGCTTGAGCCACACTCAGCCTCCTTCAAAGCATCCAAGCATCCCCCTGGCATTCCACCATCCTCCCACCAAGGATCTGCCTAAATATTCCCAGCCTAACTCCAGGGCTGAGCCAAGCTCATCAGGAGCAGTCCCTGCCCATAAAGCCATGGCTCAGTCTCTACACGTCCGTGAGAAGGGACCACAAGAAAGCAATCAGCAGTGGATAAAACTCTGTCTCAATGTGCAAAACACCTTTCAAATCCCTCCCGTAGCCCTCGAAATAGGTACTTCAGAGAGACACGCCAGTCCTCTGCAGAGGCTGGAATTTTTTCCCAGTCTGAGTCTCGGCTAGACTATCAAGTCCCAGCATGTGCTCCAGAAAGAAGCCACATGTGAAACTCCTGTGTTATGGGAACAGCAGGCCTGTCCCTCACAGCAGATGCTGGGCTGGTTTCATCTTTGCACACCTTTAACACAAGGCAAGAACCTCACTCAGGCTCTCCCTGGAATCTCACCTCCACCTCTACACCCACCATAGGAAATTCCCAGCCAAGAAGGATACGCTGGAGCCCCACAGCCAGGGAAGGAGGGAGGGGAGGACAGTGCAGAGCTGGGAGCTGGAAGGGAGCTGGAAGGGAGCTGGAAGGGAGCTGGAAGGGACTCAAACATGATGCAGGATGACGGAGGTGCCCTCTGAGCCCCGGTGAGCTCAAACCCGAGCCCAGGAGTTCACAGGAGGGAAACGTCGGGAGGCACCGTCCCTTGTGCTGCCGAACAAAGTCAGGCACAGATAACTCATTATTCACATGTTTGAAGTTGGCCTGCTTACGCCATTTGGAAGGAGAATCAGTCACGGCCGGGCTTTGCTTTGGTTTCCTCTGGCTTTCGTGAGACACTGCTGCTACTGTCTTTCTGCAGCTCGGGGAGAAAGGGGAGTGTGGCGCAATGCGCCCCGGCCCGCATGTCCTGGCACAGCCTTCACACCAACAACCAAAGGAAAATAATATTTAAAGGGGTGGGGGAGAGAATTAAGAAAAAAGGAAAAAAAAAAAAAGGCTGCTAATTTATAAAGCTTTTTTAGCTGGTGGTGGTCTGAGATGAATTGGCTGCCTCTAAAAGGATGAAAATAAATATCCCTCTTTTTGAAGGAAATAGGCTGGCTCCGGGCCAGCTGGCAGGAAGCACAGAGATATGTTGCATTTACAGTAGGATTTTTAGTGTCTGAAGCTCCAGCATGGGAGAGATGTGCGTTCTAGGCAGGCTGGGATTGATTAGGAGGCTTTGGGAGCCCCTGATCTCCTCTCACTCCTGGGTTAGGGCTGAGACCTCGCCTCTGCCTCTCTCCCTGCCCATCCTGTGCCCACCCTGGCAAGTCTCTGATAAACCCTGTCGGGGCCTTTGATTGTGCTGGGAGATCCCAAAACTGAGCCCTCTGGAAGGAAAACAAAGCAGGGCATTAATTTAAACAGAATTCCAGAGCAGTGCTTCCAAAAGCTCTGAGGACACGAGAGCTGTGGCCCATTCCCAAATCAAAGGGAACATCACACCCGGATTTCCACGCAACTGTGGCTCAAATGCCCCAAGGGCACAGAATCCCTATTCCCAGGGTTCCAAGAATCTTTCTGGATTTGCAAAAATATTTTAAGACCTTCAGAACACAGGGAAAACTGAGGCTATTCTCAGCAGTGGGTGGAATTCATCAGGTTTAAGCGTTCAGTCCACTCGTGCTTTGCTGAAAACCACCACCAGTGCTTTCCTGCCTTTTTCCATCTGTAAGAACTCTGAAAATCTGCCCCTGAGACTGCAAAGTGAACAGGGTGGGGGTTAAAAGTTGTGATTTACAGATGTGAAAGCAGCAGCCCGGGTGTCACAGCCCAGCAGGTGGGTGCACATCTGCGGGAAATTGGGCAGCTTTCAGAACAGGGTGCAAAAACCACCAGCCCTGACAGCCTCTCTGCACTCACTCCCCATTCCAGGAAGGCAAAATTCACTTAGGGGCCGTGATCTGGTTCTCACAGAATCTCAGGCAAACTCCCTGATTCCAAGGTTTCTGAGCTGGGTGCTGGGAGGAAGCAGACAGATCTCAAGGACATCCAGCTGGTATTGCCTCAGCCCTGGCTGAGATCAGATTCTCAGATTCCATAGATCCATGGAGAGATGCCAGTCCCAGTGAGTTCCTGCTGCTATCTAACAACCTGGACTGGGACCTACCAGTAGAGCTGGTTTCTCCCAGTTCACAACCTGTTCCATTAGGGCAAGCACATCAAATTCCTTGGGGTGACACTGGTTAAGGACACTGGGATGGGGAGGACCAGCTGCTGGGTTCATCCCTGTGCAAGGAATGTGCCGTGGTTCAGCTGATGGAGCTGAGATGTCCCTGCTGCTGTGGGGAGGGAGCAGGAGTTTGCCAGCCCAGCCTGTGCCGTTGGGAACAGACCCAAACTTTCCCAAGGTTTGAGGATGCTGAGCTCTGCTTTTCCCCTTTGACAGAGCTGGAGCTGAGCCCTGGGATTTAAATACTGATCCCGTCCATCCCAGGACTCCTTCTGCAGAGCCTGGCTGGTGTTATCCTGCTGGATAATTACAGATCCTGCCCAGCTTTGCACTGGAAGGAGGAGGCCCAGAGTGATGGCACCTGCACAGCACCTTCATCCTCATCCTCATCCTCCCTGCAGTGCTGCTCCCCAAAGCCACGGGAGCAGAGATGACCAAAGGGGTTCCCTGCTCCCCCATCCAATTTGGAGTGGGGAACCTCCCAGCACAGAGGTTCCCATCCCACTGCCACCATCCCTGGAGGCTGGGAAGGGCACTGGGGGCACTCCCTGCCCGCTGTGTTCCTCTTCTTCCTCCCCTCTCTGCCCCACTCCCACTGCAGCACGCACAGACACTGGAAAGAGTAAGAGAGAATAATGCAAACTCATGTCTGAGCCCCTTCCGCTGCAGGAGGTGATTTATCTCTGCCTGCCTGCAGGACAGGTGACTGCGCTCCAGCAGCGGAAGAGAAGGGTCTTAGGAGCTAAATTTCATTTCACTCTGAGTCAAATCCTCTTCCTCCCTCCGCCACATCATTAAAATGATTGGTTGCACTGATAAGCCCTTTCGGGAGGGAGAAACAAGATGTGTCCTGCCTGACATCTGATGTGATCTTGTGGTTTTTGTTGATAGTTCTGGTCCTTTAGCTGTTGTCTTCTCTGAAATGAAACTTGCCTTTTAGCACTGGCTATCTTCTTTTTCCCTCTCTCCTTTCCAATCTGTGACCCTTTGCTCTGTCCTCCCGAGCTCCTGAGTGCTGCCTGAGGGAGCTGGGCTGCATTAATAACCCTGCAGATCCTCCCTGCCAGCCTCCTCCACATCCCCTGCTGCCCCCCAGGAGTTACAGACAGGTAAACTGAGGCACTGGGCAAAACGCTGCTCCTTTGGGAAGGAGTGAAGCTCATCAATGGCCTTGCTGAGATGCTCACAAAAATTCCTTTTTGGTGCCACCTGCATCCCATCCCAGCCTATTCATCCTCCTGTGCAGCTCCCTTTGGATCATGCCACTGGATCCAGCAGGAATTTCTTTTGTTGTCTGTCTGAATTGTATTTGAATTTCTTTTGCTGTGTCTTTGAACAGCCCCTGCCACAACCTGACACAGAGCACCACCAACATCCTCCTGGAAAAAAACCTTCAGTGCAATTTAATTCCCCAAACATCCCTAAATGACCACCAGATCCCAGCAGAAAACCCTTTTGATCAGTTTAATCTCTCCCAAATACAGGATCAGTGGCCATTTCTCCATTCTGAGTTATTTCCAAAGCCACCCCAGGGCCAGGTTTGCCTCTTCCACCCCAGCAAAAAGCTTGCCCTGAGGTTTTCCCAAAGCTTTCAAAAGCAAGAGGTGTTGCAACCAATTCCAACAAAGATTCCTTTGTAGGACGTAAGCAAAACCAGTTTCCCTGTTCTGACTCCCAATATTGCAGCATTTAGAAAATATTGGTCGTTTTCAAGTGAAATGATTTTGAAGTTGTTACGCAACAGGCAATTGGAAAGGAGAGGTGGAATTTACTGCATGTGGGGAATGAAATAGAGGAGTGCATTAACTGGAGCCCAGATCATTTCAGCTGCTCTGTAATTCCCTTTGAGGCTGGATTACAGCCTCAAATTCCAGCACCAAAGGCCCTGGTGACACAGACCCAGTGCTTGGGGCACTGTCAGGCACCTCTCATCCCTGCTCTGCTCTCCCCAGGGAATTCTCTGTCCCCTGGGACACCCCCGTGTCCCACTGAGGACCCTACTGGGGCTGGGGGTCTTGCACAGCCCCACCACAGAGCCCAGGCACGGCTGGGTTTGTCCCCGGGGGTTTTTTATCCACCCACAGGAGTTGAGCCCCGATTCCCCCCGGAAGGATCGGCCCCGGCAGGGTTAATGGGGTAGGAACGGGAGAAGAAGGAGGAGGAAGAGGAGGAAGAGGAGGAGGAGGAGGAGGAGGTTTGACAGAATTGCCTTCCCTGCATGGATGGACAGCGGCCCCGCAGCCTCGGCAGGAACGCGGGGCATCCCCAAGGGGGGAAATCTCCCCCTGGGATTGAAACGTGTTAGAGATGGGAATTACAGGCAGAGAAACCTCCTGTGCAGCGAGCGCCGACCTCCAGAGGCTCCTGGGAACCCCGGAGCCTCCCCCAAAGGCTCCTGAAGGAACTGGGGAGCCCCGAGCCTCCCCCAAAAGGCTCCTGCAGGAATTGGGGAGCTCTGAGCCTCCCACAAAGGCTCCTGAAGGAACTGGGGAGCCCCGAGCCTCCCCCAAAGGCTCCTGAAGGAACTGGGGAGCTCTGAGCCTCCCCCAAAGGCTCCTGCAGGAATTGGGGAGCTCTGAGCCTCCCCCAAAGGCTCCTGCAGGAATTGGGGAGCCCCTGCCCCCCCAAAAGGCTCCTGCAGGAATTGGGGAGCTCTGAGCCTCCCACAAAGGCTCCTGCAGGAATTGGGAACCTTGAGCCTCCCTCAAAGGCTCCTGCAGGAATTGGGGAGTCCCTGCCTCCCCAAAAGGCTCCTGCAGGAATTGGGGAGCTCTGAGCCTCCCACAAAGGCTCCTGAATGAACCAAACCCTTTCCCCTCCTCCAGGCAGGGGTGGCTCAGCACAGGGAGAAGCAGAGACCCAGGAGCTGCACAGGATCCATCCCACAAAACCAGAGGCTGGAGCAGGGCTGGGATTACCCCAATGTGTCTGAGCAGCTCCATCCCAAGGATATGCATGGGTTATCCAAGGATATCCCAAGGGAAGAACACAGCAGCCCCCAGCAGCAGGAGCCATGACAAAGCTCTGGGATGGGCACACGGAATTTCCTCAAACATCCTCAGCCCTGCCAGAGCTCAGGCAATAGGGAAGCCATAAAGGGCCACTCAGGATTTCCTCCTCTTCCTCATCAGGGAAGAGGACAGGGCTCCAGAAGTGGGAAATCAGCTTGTTTTAAGTACTGAGTATTAAAATAGAACAGGTTACAGCAATTTGACATGGACAAATCACTGCCCAGGAAGTGCTGAGGTAATTTATTTATTGAAATTTTCTTGGATTGATTTTGTTGCAATTTTTTTCTCCTTTTTTTTTTTTTTTT
>WEIU01005947.1:0-30689 GCA_013389925.1 Aegithalos caudatus | reverse complement strand
GAGTACAATATTAATTATCTTTTCAGTATCTTAATCTGTTCAGTAATTTTGTCTAGATCTTTTTGTCGCTAGATTAAAGCATGCTCAGATTGCAGAAGGCTCCAGATAACGGAGATTGATTGTATTCATACAGCTGATTTCTTTATAAGTGGAGTGGCTACAACCTAGCAATTTAAGTCTACAAAATGTTTAAAAAATTAGTGCCATAAATGTTTAAAAAATTAGTGCTATAAATATTCAGCAAATAACTTTCTTTTTATTATCTGTGAAAAAACATTACTACATATCTACTTCACTTTTACAGGTTTCTTAGATTTTTGCCAATAGTTTTCCCAATACCTATTCAGATCTCAGAGCAAACTGCACAAAATGAATATATAATATAATGAATGCAGGAGAAACAATCAACTCTCTATTCAATAAAAAGCTATACCTTGCTGCTAACAGCCCAGGGTGTTTGTTCATTCCTTCCACTCCTTTAGATAATGATGGGACAGGATTCTTTGGCTCCGAGGAATTTCTTTCTACTTATTGACCTAAGATGCCCAGGGCAAAACCTGATTGGCCAACTCTCTAGCTTTATAGTGCAGGAAGGTTAATATTAACTGCAGATACAAAGATATGTTTGCTGTACACTTCAAATATTGAACATGAACTCCAGGAATGCACCAGGTTTTCAAATGTCAAAAACTGACAGACCAGACAAGTGCTGGAAAGTAGCCACTTCTCTGCATCATTCATGGTGTATCCTATGAGTTCCTTGCAACCTCTGGCATTTAAAAAAGATGCAGTATTAAACTTGTGAAAATATAGATTCTTTATAAAGAAATACAAAACAAAAAAGAGCATACAACTGTGAAGAGAGCAAGAACAGCACTCAGTGAAGCAGTGTAATTACAGCATACAGAGGTATGCAGCTAGGAATAATGCACAAGAAATGAAAGAAATAAGGAATAACATAAATCACAAGCACTATTCTCTAATATTTCCAAGTATAGAGATTTATTATGCTGCAAAGCCATCACAATAAAGCGGGGCTAAAGGATCCTTACAGAAATCCAGAGAATACCAAGAAAACTCTTGTAGCTTTTAGCTTACTGGAATGCAGACATAGCTGAAAGATAAAGCATAGAGATATCTGAAGTGTTTATATAACCCAATAAAGCACCACAGGTGAATAATTAAATGTTTCAGTGCATCTAAAAACTAGCTGGATGTAGAGGAAGACAAAAAGATCTCTTTCCAATCTACTAGGAAATATCATGAGATAATACTGTTTATAGAAGTTGGAAAACAAGAACATGGACTCAGTAATACACTAAGTTTTGTGTACACAATACACTTGTGTTTTGTGTTTTATATATGAGCACATATACATTGTCAACCATTTCAAGAGCACCACATATAGTTTTCAAAAGCTGGTAAATCCTTTCAAAAATAACTCAGTTACATGATAGAATCAAGCCAAATTTATATTATTGACCAGATGTGCCTGTCTGGCTGTCAGTATCAACTGCAGAGAGCATACAAGAAATCTCAATCATTTTTGACTTCCTGGGACCTTGACAGCACTAAAAAATGAGACTCTGAAAGAGTTTCTAGAGATACATTTAACTGTTTCACCTTGGATTCTTCAGCATTTGATGGTGATTCCTACTGCCAAAATATTCCTCTGAAATTCCCTGATCTGTACCAGTACACTGTAATGGAGTACACTGTATCTGTACACTATACAGACCACAGAGTCTGTATTATACATCAGGACCAACAATTTAGAACCCCTATTATGACCTGTATGATTAACATATATACATACATTAATACAAAGACCAGTGCTGTAAAGAACAACTCAAACAACATGTTTAACCAGAGTTGCAGTATAAACTAGTCCATAAACCACATTTGAAAAACCCATAAATACCTTCTGAATGCTCACAAGAGTATTTTTAAACACTTTACTGAATGAATGCTTGTTCTCTCATTACAACAGAGGAAGGGAGTTCTCCTGTAACAATAGGGAGTTCTGAAATTACAGTTTCAGAAATACTTCTGGACTATTACTACTCTGAGACACAGCAGTTCAGATACGTTATTTGCAATGCTTCTAAGCGGCAGAAGATGAATGAGAACAGACAGAAGATGACAAAGTCATAAAAATATAAAATAGGAAAGTATAAAATTAGGGTATAAAATTTAGAAGCTGATACTTCAATTGCTTCTCAAACCTTGACTTACTGACAAGTCCCTCGGTCTTGAGGAAAGCACAAACAGATCTGAAAGGGAAACAGCTACATAGTTCTGAAATTGTGAAACATGTATAGAAGCCCCTGATAAGACCTGAGGCAAGTCATAGGTGTGTAGATAAACTAGGAAGTGAGGTACAGCAAAAGGCCACAAAAGCCATTGCACAGAACTGGCTGCAAGCCACAGAAGTTCTGACAAGAGGTGATTTCAACAGAGATCCTGGTCAGATTTGTGAGGAAAAAGGCAACAATACCTTAGAGAGACAGTCAGATGGAGACATGAAATGTCAAGGAACAGAGAGGAAAACCACTATAGTTTCTATTTTCAAATGAATAATACTTAAATAAATCAGGTTTCTCTGGTAGGCTGATATAACAACAATTTATGATACAGGCCAGTAATTTATAAGTTAAGAATTAAGTAATTTTAAAAATTGTCCAAATAAGCATGTAGGATATGTGAAATATTATGGATTACAACCTAAGTGACAGCTGGTAAAGCATCAAAATAGAAGACTGGAAGTTAATGGAAGATGTCCCTGAGATGTTTTCCTATAAAGAATTTTATTAAATTTTCATAAGAAAATAAATTTTAAAAAACCAACCAACTAAAAATAAAAAAACACACACAAAAAAAACCCAAACCTCTTACAAAAGTATAAAATCCAAATACATGTTAAGATGTACTTAACATGAAAAATAAGCAGAAAGAATGTTTTCTTTCTTAAACAAGAGAACATTTAGCAAACATGCTTCTTCCCTGTTTACTTATTTAGTTGTCCATCAGTCAGCTTCAGATGACTTATTATCTAAGCAAATGAGGAGATTCTCTGTTTTATGATGTATTTCATGAAATAGATTCCTGTCGCCCTGTTCTTTTGCTATTCTTTCTAAGCCTTCTGATAGTTTAGATGTTTTGGAGTCAGATTCCCACACACTTTCTATAAACAATATTATTGTTGACATTCCCTCCTGGTAGGAGGGACAATTGACAGACATTTTCTCAGACCAGTGGAACTGAAGAGGTTGAATCTCTGTCTTGCAATGTGGTCCCTTTCTCAAAATTTATTTAAAGTGAAGTGAAAAAAGTAAAATTTTTTTTTCCTGCTCTGACCCTGTTGTGCCTGTTTGCATCATTCTGTGAGGGTAGTGTGTCAGATTCCATACAATATCCATAGAGTTACCTGTCCTAGGTAAGAGTAAAGTCCTGTTTATCCTTCTTGCAATATTGCATAAAAACAGAAAAGATAAGCATACTACAAAGCATGTAACAGTGAGAATTTATCTACATGGATGGTGTAGAAAAAAACAAAGTGAGATCAACTATCCAGAGTAACCTCCCTTCCAAAACAAATCCTTTATCACTGTTTAACAAGCCTTTAACAAGCAGACTTGCAATAAAGGTGGGGGGAAAGAAGACTGCTGGGAAAAAAAAACAAAACAAACCAGACCCATCTTCAAATCCGTCTCCTCTTGAAATGAATGAGATGAGAATTGAGGAAAAATAAATATGAGATAAAGCGTAGAAAGGAAACATGACATTCACTCACATAAAATTTTCTGGATATTCACTCAAGGCCATATCAATGATATTCAAAGCATCATGATAGTGTTTCTGAGCTGATAGCAAGAGTGCAAGGAGATGAAGAGAGTTGGCATCATCTCCTTGTAGTTGAAGAGCCTGACGAACATAACCCAAAGCTTCTGGTATCTGATTAAAAAAATAAATAAAAAAAAAAGGCAGAAAAAGAAAGCACCACTATTAGAAGTATTGTCTTTTACTTGATTGACATCCGTACAATTTTAAAAATGCTCACTCAGGTAACATGTAGAATTCTATACACTCCTGTAAGACACTACTCAGAAGTTTAAAATGGGTCTGATGTTCTACAGTGAACACTGAAAATTAATTATTTACCCTGGAAAGTAAGATACGTGTTTTTATAAAACAGTTACCTTCAGCCCCCCAAAATACTTTCTTTCCAGTCCTGTCTGTATTTCTATATGATTTTGAAAATATTTTTAATTGCAATGCTTACTTGAAATGTACAGTTAGATAGCAACCATATCTTTATGTATAATTTCATTATCTCCTCAGCTGCCTGTGTTTTTGTTCAAAGTAAGTACAGTAAGTGTAACAAAGACATTTAATTAAGCAACAAAAGTATTTTGGAATTCAGAATGTACAGAGTAATAGCCTGCTCCTCAAAAATATTTTGTGCTCATAAAGTGACAGTGCATTCCACTCTAACATGACATGGTCCAAGTCCTGTGCTACTCATTAACATTGAAAAGTAGTCACTAGAGAATGTAAACAGCTGTGCTCAGGGCTACTTTGTGAAATAAAGATGACATAGGAAGAGGCTTACCATAACATACAGAAAGCAATTCCACATTATTCAAATTCATACAGTAGAATGCCTTAAATGTAACAGCTGTACAAGCTGGACAAAGCTCTGATCTCTTTTATAGCAATAAAATATTTTCCAGTTTTCCTAAACACATTTTGTAATTTTGTCCACAATAATCAAACTTCACACAGGAATTCAGGAAGGGCACAGATTGAGCAGGTACTCAAGATTTAATCACTGTAAAGACTAGATTCAAGAGCTCCACTATCTAGGATTTGAGCAGATATTACACATAATAGGTAAAAACACCTTAAAAACTGACTTTTTTCTCTCTGTCTAGCAACATAAATACTGAAGTAAGTGGAATTACTTCTGTCTTATTTCTGATCCTAGAGATGGAAATATTGGCTGAACTCTGGAGACATGTCTAAGACTGAAGGTGTTTGAGGGAGTATTTCAGGGTTTTTTCCATATATATGAATATGTGCACAAGGAAAGCCAGGTTTTTATTGAAGAAATTTTCATCTTTATTTATCAACACATACAAATTCTAATTTCATATGACAGTATGATGCTGCACTTTTAAAACATAACTAACCTGTCTGGATATGGCAAGCTGCAGTGCCAAGTAAAATGCTGCCAAATGATCCGTTGGAGACAAACTGTGAGCCCTTAAAAAACAAAGAAACAAAATAAAAAGTGAATTTTCCCCCTGTTCAGACAGGTTAGACATACCCATAAATGCATTCATTTATTCATATTCAGATCTCTTCACTACGTGTATACCCATATTTTGATATAAGTGAAGTTCATTTCAGCAACTTTTCTTAGGCTTCTCAATCATCCTTGATTTAAATGAAGCACCTTGGGACATGAAAAAACATTTCTAATAGAAAATAATTATGTCATTGCTGCTTAAATCTTTAAAAATAAATCTTTAATAAAAATTATTTTTCAAATAAATTATACTCCTAAATGTACATTAGATGTCATTACTTAGAATATTTATAAGAAAAATTAATTAAATAAAGTTTTCATACAGAAAAAAAGGGAAAAAAATCCAAACAAGAATTCTCCAGAACACCATGCCTTTGAAGATATGAATTATACCAACTTTTTTCCACCTTTGAAAAAAATACATTTGTTCTCTTCTTTTTAATATTTTGGTAAAATACACGCTCTGAGTCTCAGTTATTTTACTATCCTACAGAAACTGTTCTTGTAATACACTCTACTTTCCACTGTAATACAATATTTTCTGTAGCAAGGTAAGAGCTATTTAGCAGGGGGATGCTTGAGCATAAGGACAAAAATAATAATTATGGCTGTACCCAAAATTATGTGTAGTAAGTTCCGGGCAGAAGCCTAGACCTATTTTTTTATTTACATTTGTTGCATTCTTTTAATGGAGTCTCTTTCAGAACTACAATGTGCAATAATCATCTTTAGAGCATCTAGTGAGTCACTTTCATTGGGAGGAATCATCAAAATTGACCTTTAAACCACTAAAACCACAGAGAAACTTCTGATTCTGACCTGTGCATTTCTGTCTTCTCAAGTTCAAACAGCTGCACAAGTCCATTAGCTTAGTAACTACATCCAACATGCTTCAGAGAAGTTTTAAGTTATTAAGGGACAGCTCCATATTTTGCTAACTTCACCTGTAAACTGGAAACTAGATGCATAGGCAAAGCCTATCAGGGTCCAGTCCTTCTTTTAATTTGAATTCACAAATTAAGCCATACTAACAAGAACAAGAGATTTTTACATAGAGAGTGCTTCTTCAGTCACCAAAGCTTCAGACAGTGAAAGAATAAAGCTGTTACTATCTATCTACCATTTGGTGAGTTCTGTGAAACTTCAGTTCACACCAGCCACAGGAAAAGCACTGAAAGTCTTCTAAAATTAAAAAAAAAAACAAAAAAAAAAAAAAAACAAAAAAACAAAAACCCAAACCAACAAACCGACAAAAACAAAAAACCCCACAAACGTTAGTGAAACAAACACCCCCTCAATACTGCCTGAAGACAGCAACAAGCACCTTCTTGAATGGCCACCATCACAAATTGGTAAGCCTTGAAATCTGACTCAGGCAAGGGTCCAAAATGCCACAATGTTAGTGTATTTCTTCAGGACCTCTATTTCTTCAGGAATTTGCCTTCTAGATAGATGATTTTAAAAATCCAGCAAAAATTTATTAAAAAAAAAAAAGGTGCATCAAAATACTGGGTCCAGTACAGGCTGCTTGCTTTATTAACTAGTAGAAGACAGAGAATTCAACTTTCCTCTCCTGGAAAACTTCTGTTTTTCAGATGTGCTAAGAGAAAGTAGGCATGACTGCTATGCTGGGTGAAAGACAATGTAACACACAACCAAGCAACAATATTTGAACAGAGACTGAGTAATTTCACAGTGATATGAAGCTGAATATTGGCATGGCAATATGCTTTTACCAGCCAGAAAGCCAACCACGTGTTGGGCTGCATCAAAAAAGTCTGACCACGGAGCAAGGGAGGTGACTGTCCCCTTCTTCTCCACACTCATGTGACCCCACCTGGAGTACTGTGTCCAGGTGTGGAGTCCCCAGCACAGGGAGGATGTGGACCTGTCAGACTAAGTCCAGAGGAGGGCCACAAAAATGACCAGAGGGCTAAAGCATCTCTCCTTTAGAGACAAGCTGAGAGAGTTGGGACTGTTCAGCCTGGAGACCAGAAGGCTCAGGAAGATGCTACCACACCTTCCAGTACCTAAAGGGGCTCTTCAGTAGAGCTGGAGAGGAGGTTTCTACAAAGGTATGTATGGATAGGAAAAGGGGTAGTGTCTTCAAACTGGAAGAGAGTAGGTTTAGATTAGATATTAGGAAGAAATTCTTCACTATGAGGATGGTGAGGCACTGGAACACATCCAGAGAAGTTGTGGATGTCCCAATCCTGGCAGTATTCAAGGCCAGGCTGAAGGGGGCTTTGAGCCATCCAAAAAGTTGACTTTCAGAATTTTGAGAATCACTATTCTGAACTGGAGAATAGGGTCAGCAAACACTGAACTGGAATGGGTTAGCTTCACACTATGATCCATTTCATCCCTTGCTGGTTCAAAGAACACTCAAAAGAAAGCAATTGGGGTTATTAGGGTCTCAAAAGTAGTGAATGCACACAATTGGTAAAAAATGGTTAGCATACTATTTTTGGCTAGCATACAGTGATACATAACTGTGATAATTAAGTCAGTAGTGGTAAGAGGGATGGGTGAGGAACTGAGGTATAAACCAGGAGGTAGAAAGTTCAGTTTCAACATGGAGAAAATGCTGAAGTAGTAAAAATCTTAGTTAAAACCACTAAGGAACAGAAGAGTAAAGATATGTTAAAACAGATTTACATACACAAGAATTACTAAGACAAGACAGAAAAAAGAAGGACCAACACATACCAGCTTCACTCTAAAGTTACTTGCAAAACAGTTTTTCAACCCTATCCCCTCAGAACAAAACCACCACTAAAAAGCCAGGATCTCTTTTCACATTAATGCACAAGTCTGTTTCCCTACATTTAGGTTTATCTCACCAAAGAAGGGTTTTCAAAGGTATATAAACATAAAAGACATATTTAGATGCTGCAGCACTTTTGCCAGCTTTGTCATCAATATTTGTTTCTTCTACAATTAGGCAGAAATGTTCTCATTCACCTGTTTATTGTCATTTCATTTGCAGAGTCCATGAGTATGAACTACTGTGATCACCAATGGCACTGCTTCCAGGTAATGCACTTGGAAGATGACATTTGCACTGTTACATTTTCAGATAGAATTTTCATTTTTCCCTAGCTTACTATCTCAAAACCTGCACTTCAGCCCTCAGCCCCAGCAGCACGGCCTCAGTTATTGCTCTGCTTCTACAGAGATAATTGCAAAGGCCTCCTATACAATCTGATCAATGGACCTCTCATTGAACCACAACTTGAAACCTTATATTGTGTGGTTTTTCCTTCTAGATGAGAATATTGAGCAAATATTTTATACTGGAGAGCAACACAAATGTCTTTAAATAAAGGGAAATCCTTAGAAATCAATTTAGGTAACGCTGGCAGAAAATGATGGAAACACGCTAAAGAAATACATTCTGTTCTTGTGACAGGAGACTCCCAGAGGTGAAGTTGTCATTACAAAATCTTTTACAAGTCTCTTTTTAGCACATAATAAAAGCTTTGCACTACATATAGCAGAAGAAAATGGAAAGATCAACACCCACTCACCTCTGAAATGCAAGAAGAGCCTTTCTCTGCAAGACCTCTTGCATCCCTCGCAAAGACGCTAAAAAGGATATATTTAATCAGTGATGCAAACGATGATGAGATTTCATTCCACACACTAATTGAAGACGCTTTAATACATTGACTGAAAAAATGATTGCACACAGAAGCTTTAATGTCTACCATTCTGCCAGGTATCCTTTTTTAGGCAGCATAGGAATTTTCAAATGTGAATGTTTATTCCTATCTTACCATCAGTAGCCTGCAGACTGTAAGTCAATCCCAGTGCCAAGTAGCCTTTTGCTTTGAACTCTGATGTTTTGTCCCCGAGATCAACAACTGCTTTGGCAAATCTTTCAGCTTCTTCCAACTGAAAATATCACAAAACATCCATGTAAGTCTAAAACTAGCTCAATCATTATAAGAACGCTCACAATGCTCAGAATGTATATAATGCACACTGAACCTGTTAAAATTTCAGCCATGACTGCTTTGAAGGACTACTTCATTTTTCATTAGACTTCGTTTTCTTGCTAAATATGAAATAAAAACCACAGATTTAAAGTCTATTCCTATTGAGAGAAATCCGGCACAAAGCACTGTGCTTTTGCCTTTTTTCTTCTTTATTTGAGTAAAAAAGGTATTTCTGGTCCATATATTCCATCTACCATTTTTGCACTTTGTAAATAGAGTTCTTGACCCATGAACCATTCATTTAGGAAAATCAGTAACAAGAACTATGGCTCTAACCCTGAAAAAAAACAGTAAATCCATGCAGAACTCCGCTTTGAATATTTCATTGCTAAACAGATGCACTAATAAACAGAGAAACGTGTAAAAATCAAGGTTTAACTGCCATGCTAGCACACTATTTAATAATCTAGAAAGAAAAAAAGCCCCTTTGAATCCATTCCAGTAATTGTAAGTGCTAAGTACAGTAAGTTAGTTCATATGGATTCAATCAATAGGGAACAATTACAGAACTAGGATATGCCTTAATTAAGGCTGTATTTTGTCAGCTTCAACAAGTCATGTTTGTGCTACTATACCACTTTCTCAATTTCTGTATGGGACCTTTCCCTTCTCTTTTCCTTCTTCTTTAAATATACTCATTCTTCTAAAAATTGCACAAGTATCTTGAAAATAACATGATGATCTTCGATCACTTTAATGTTTTTTGTTCAGATACACCCATTTCAAATTTATCTAAAATACTCAACTGTCCCTACTACAAGTTTATAAACCACAGCTGCCTGCAAACATGGTACCACCAGAAGAGTCCTTGATTATAAGAGCTTTGCGTCATTATCTTCCAGAAAGTTATTTTCCTCTTGCAGAAAATAACAGAAGTCCAAGCTGCTGAAGTCCATTTATGATCTGTCTTCCAATGGTTCAATTTCCATATATTTTAAGCTATGTCTTAGACCAGTGTCAAAATATGCTACCTTGATATACCTAACCACTCTCAAGTATTTCAAATTAGCCATTCAAACAGGGATGTATATATGCACATACATGTCTGTGCTGTGTTTTTAGATATGCCCAAGTGCATGCAGTCACTGTGCAAAAGTATTTGCTGCATCTCTAAATCAAGATTTTGGTACAGCTCTTGCTGAGCAGACAGAGGGCAAAACTTACCCAGTGCAGAGATCCCATGCAGAGCTTTGCAGCAAGGAGTGGAATAGTCGCATCATCGGGTTTCAAGCGTATACATTCCTTCAAGACTTTAACAGCTCGAGCAGACTGTTTAAAACATTTTCCATTTAAATTACTAAAAACATTAATATGGTTCACAGAGAGAAGATTCCTATTTCCACCATTTACTTTATTTTTCCTTTGTGAAGGGGACATTACTACACATTTTGTTGAGAATTGTTTAAAGCTCCTCAAGCCAGTGAAAGACAAGACTTCAGGCACTGCTATTGTTATTTAACTCCTATGAGCATCCCCAGAGAAACATCAGCTAACAATGTAATTCCAATGGTACACAGTTCAGAAAACAGTTTTGAGATGCATTTAAAACTTGGCTAGGCCTGTAAACTCACAGCATTTGTGCCAGGCAAATGAAAGAGAAGAAATGGGACAGAGTTTTCTAAACCAAGCAGTGTTTTAGTGTTATTTGGGATTTAAAACAGCACACAGGAACAGGTCTGATATAAGACAGAATGGCAATTCTCTTCCTTTATTTTTAACTTATTTGCCTCCCTCCAATCACAATTTGGAAGATAACTCAAAGTAAATAGAGTGGAAGAAGAACCAAGTCTCTTCAGAACCCATGTGCTGCTAAAATGTTTTCTAAGGAAAATACATTCCTCTCCCCCATTCTGAAAATAAGCAAAATATGCCCATTGAGAATGATATTCTAGAAAATTAGTTGTTTATATTACATGATGAATGTATTTTCTGTAACATGACAGCAAAAAGCAAAAAGAACTAAAAAAAGAGAATTGCATGTAAAAGCTTAAGTTCCTAGTGTATATATATATTTTTTTTTAATCCACTAATTGCACTAGTATATGTTGTCTCGAAGGTAGCAACATCAAAGAAGATAAATTTCAGAAATTTTCAAAGGGGAAAAAAAAGGAAGAGTGTCATGAATCAGCATTCATTTGTACCTAAGTATAAAATAAAGTAAGTCATAAAAAAGCACACTTAAACATGTTTTCCAGGATAATAGGATCTGGTATTACTCACTGCTTGTATTCAATCAGCTTATTTTAAGATTATTGGCAAGAGAGTTGTTATCATCATCTAAGTTAGAAACTATTCAAATAGCAACATCCTTTGTATAGCACTGGGAATAAATTCAGGAGTATGGCATACTTAGTTGATTCAAGGATTAGAATTATTTTCAAAAACACTACAGATGAAAATTATGGAAGTGCTAAACATTGTTATCAAATGCCATCAATACAAGAATTATATGAAAAAATTTAGACTTACTTTTCCTGCTGCCATCAAGGACAATGCAAACTGATACCAGAGGTGGAACTCTTCAAATGCAAACTTCATGGCTCTTTCTAAACACTAATATGGGGAGAAAAGTGTTATTTAAAATCATGTTCTTCGATTATTGCGAAGATACACTAGAATTAAGATTTTTTTATAGACTCTTATCTAATGTACATGTAATAAAAAAATTCTTCAAATACATGAAAATAGCTGCCAGATTCTATATGGAAAAGAATATAACACAGAGAACTTATTTCCCATTTACTATGTTTGTTTAAATACTCCTGCTGGTACTGTATTATGTAGTCTGAAAGAAGGAATAATGAGTATCAACTTACTGAAGATACCATCTGTAAACATTTGAGATAAGTCTTAAGTGAAAAGAAAAATTGCACATACACTCTTCCTGAGTTGTAAATAATATGCAGTGGTACTACAGGCAGTTAAAAGGAGGGGTGGCATATAAAGATTCACCTTGAAGTATTATTTCTATTTGTAAAAATTTAATCTTTACACTTTATATTCTCTTGAGATTTTAAGTGAACTAACTGAATTCCAAAAGGAAATTCATTATTAATACACTGAGATTAAATAATGAAATTAGCATTATATGTTATTTTCAATATTTCATATCTGCTGTTGTCAATAAGAATTATTTCATTTTGCTATGTTAATTTTAACTAATCAGGCCAGTTCTATATAGTAGAAAGGTGAAACACTTTTCTGGAATAAACTCATTTAGGAATTAATTTTCTAGTCTGCACAGTACAATTACATAAAGCAGCTTTCTGCTCTGACAGCTACAGTGTATATGGTAAACCGTAAAAACATGAATTATTTTTCCCATTAAAATTCAGCCTTAACATTACAGGAAGCACAACCAGGTGTGCAGTGAGTTTCCACACTACACCAGAATCTGAAGCAAAGAACAGCACTGAAGAACAAACAAAACAGAACTACATTATCTGCTACATGTCACTAGCGTATGTTAGAATTTATCCGACTACACAATGTCCAGTATAAAGACTATTACCTAATAGAATTTTTATCATATTATTTTAAAGAAATTATTTTCTTTAAAATTTTACACAATTTTAGAAATACATTCTAATACTGCTGTTAAAGGTTCATCATCAGATTGCACGTGTAGTAAGTTAATTAAATGTCTGCTATAAAAAACAAGACAATTTATTTTCCCATTGGAGTTTTCATAAGAGAAAACAAAAGGAGCACAAAAAGAAACAAGTAAGTTTTGTGTGATTGCTTCTATTATTTTAGATACTTCACAGAGATGCATAAGTAAGACTCACTGTACTGTAAAAAAAGTAAAATTTCTCTTCTAGGCCTTGCTCAATTAAAAATAAAGTACCAATTCTAACTGAATTGGTAAGAAATTGGCAGAAAATTCTGTTTAAGAAATTGATACTTGAGGGGTTTATAATTTTGCAATTACAAGGGCACAGGAGACAACTGCAGATTATTCTAAAAGGCTTGAGTTTCAACATACAAATAATATATCTTCCTTTTGCTTAACTTCAAGTTCTATTTACTTGTCCCTGCTCAGTAAGAAAAGTGACAAGGTACGAGATTTCCCTTTTCTTTGTAAGAAGACAGAACTGGCATTAGCGCATATGGGAGCAAGGGATGAATGCATGGATGTGTTTGTGACCTACACAACAGCATGGACACCTCTTAAACTGGATTCTTCTGAACAGCCACAACAAGGAATTTCAAAGACCTACAGGCTCTAACAAGAAATACATAACAAGCAATAGTCACCAGGTATGTGGAGGTTAAGATAACGTTCAAGATAATGGCAACTGACTTAACTACTTGAAAACACATTCAGCACAATCCCTCTCTTTTGGAAAATGCCATTGTTGATATTGCCTTATAAATAGTCACAAATCACTATATGAACAGGCTATGTCAAACACATTACTGAATTTGGGTGTTTATCATTATGGTCTCCTGAAAAGTATATGCTTGAAGTTAGAGAGCTGAAAGATGAAATTAAGACAAGGTAGGAAAATTTCTGGTCTGGAAGACATCTCTTCTAGTAGGACATTTACAAGCTCAATATCTCGCTTCCTACAAAGCTTAAAAATGAACTTGATTACAGCCAGAGTACTTTTGCTTAGGAAAGAATTGAAAATACAAATTTCCTTCATCTAGTTGAAGCTACCCTAAGAAATTGAAAGCCCATTATATGCAAACTTGATAAAAACATGAGCCCTTTTCAGTTAAAAACGTGACTTGGCATTAGAACAGTTTAACAAGGATGAGACAGATTTTTGATAATTTAATATTCTTATATAACAACCAACTACTTCTGTAAGTAATCAGCTATATCTAAACCAGAAGGCAGCAATAAGATATTGGAACTGGTGGGTGGATACCATTTCCACAGTTAGAATAATTTCCCAATTTCTGATTTAATCTACAACAGCTAGAGCAATCAAAATCAGCTCAAAGAGAATGAAGCCCTAAAAAATTAAATGCCTATTATATAACTGAACAGAATGTTTTAACATTTCTGAATATGTGTTTATTATAATACTTCAAATCATAAAAATTACAGATTATCGGCAGCAGGATTTGAGGGCAGATATCTTCTACTCACTAAACTGTAAGAGCTTCTTAAAATCTATGTTTTCCACTGTGCTTGGATGACAAGGATAAGAGGAAATGAGAAGTTCTAATAATTTTCTGATAAGATCCTGCTGCAGCTATGTATCTAGAATATCTGTATGCTAAAATAAGTATTGTTTATTATACCGAGTCTTCATAAGATGATTTTTTTCATAGTCAGAAAAGACACTTCATGTATATATGACAAATACATTTTGATTATTCTGTACAGAAAGTATTTTTCAAACATAGTGGAATTATTTTCTTTATTAAAAAAAAAATTCAAAAGAATATATATACAATTTTGATGGAATATTCTACAATGATGCTAGACTAAAAGATGATAGATTAAAAAACCTAAACCAAACAACAAAAAAACCCAATCCCCCAAAAAACCAAACCAACTGAAAATATCCCCCTCCCAAAGAAACAAAACAAAACAAAAAAATAAAAAGGAAAACAAGAAGAAAAGACCTTAAAACAAGCCTCAGGTAGACTTCAGCTTTCAAAGCCTAAGGCCATGACTAAAAACCCTCAACTAAGCAGCTTGTCAAACATGGAGTCTCTTCTACTTTCCAGATATTTATGGTCCTGCTTTTATCTGCAATGAAGATCATCACCAGCACGTGAAGCTCCTAAAAGGCCCTGAAATCAAAGATCTAAGTCAAGTTAAAACATCTTCCACTATTTAGAACATTCAATTGTGCTCAAAGCACAGAAGGAAAAGGAACAAGCAGTACCACCTGTCAGCTACAGTGTGGCAAACAAGTGCTATGCTTTTCTCTGTGTGAGGGCACTGTAAGTCTTTCTACCCTTCAGGGTAACGTCCAACACTTCAAGACAAGAGATGGCTAAGAGATACCTCTAGCTTTTCTGATGAAGCCAAAAACCCTCTGTGTTAAGAAAGGTAAGAAGTACTGCAAGCAAGAAAGTTGCATCTGTTGTGATATAAATACTATGTAAGTGTCCCAAAGGAGACAGTAGAGAATTCCAAGTACCTGCAATGTTCCCATAAATATAATGGTTCTTTAACATTCTAAAAAAGACAAAAAATCCACAACAAAATAAACCGCAAAAAATGTAAGAATCAGGTTTGGATATAAGGGAGGTTCTATCCCCGCCTAGTTGTTAGTCTAGTATATAAAATTGAAAGGTTGCCAGTCACTCAGAAAAAAAAGAAATCAAAGTTTTCAAGGTTTTTTTGGACTCTTGTTTTGGTTGGAGTTTTTTGTTTTGTTTTTTTTTAATACTTGTTGGTGTCTCCTGTTTCAGAAGTTCTAGACTGAAACATATGGATGGCCACCTCTTGCACCTTTGGTGCAAACACCTAAAACTACATAAAGGTGATAGTGTCTTAGTGGCAAGTAAATGGAAATATTTCTGATTAGATTATGTTGTAGGGCTGGTCCTGTGTGAGCTTCGTACTCCTTTGTTCTGTGAAACACCTTCCATTGTACCCATTTAAACAGACTTTTATTCCACCTGGCAGCTATGAAGTATGTTCAAGAAAAAGAATATTCAAATTGAGGGTTAAACACCACATGAGATGCAGATAAATGGATGACCATCAACATATACTAGAGAAGAACTAGAACGTTTCTTTTCATCTTTTTCTTAATAGAAGTCCTCTATTACGGTGGAGAGAAACCATTTCTCAACAAATCAGCTCCTGGATATGCCTTCATATTCTTTCTGGAGACTAATAATCAATTGTGGTTAGCAACAGTACCCTGCTGCTGGGTGAGCACTATTTGAGCAGCAGAAAGATCTGCTCTGCTCAAAGAGTTGTAGCTGTTTCACAGGTTTACAATTGTTAACAATACTTGGCCTTTTCCTGAAGAAGTTGCCACCATCTAACAGAACACAAGCATGCTACATCATGAAACATCAGACACTGAGGTAACACATTTCCCAAAGACCTGAAAATTGTTTTATTAACTTCATTTCCTTTTTATTAACTTCAAAATTATTACAAATGGTAAGGACTATGGATCACCTCAAATATTTAGAAGTGTAAAAGAAAGTTTTCTTCTGAAACCCTTTTTCATTCAAGTATTTTTTCTTGGAAATTTTATCTATTGTTTCCATAACCAGAAGAGCTTTTATTTTTTGGCATTCCTTCTTGCTCTCTCCATTTAATGTGTACCCTTTTAAGCAGATCCAGGCATCCCCACCTAAAAATCATATGAATTTCTGTGGCATTAAACATTTACCACACCTTCCATGCAGCTTTTCTTGTTTACTCACCTCAAGTCACTTGCACATATTTAGACAGTAAACGTTTTGGGGTGGAAACTACCTCCTGTATTTATAAAGCAGACAGAATAACAGTGTCCTATATTTGTTTCAGCCCTTTCTTACCACCACAATTAATGTGATTAACAGAAAACAGCAACAATGACACAGATTAATATTCACTACTATCAACAAACCTCTGAAAGCATTTCATATTGGCCTCTTCTTCCCAGAGCTATTGTAAGTAAATCGTAGACTACAGATGCACTTTGCAGACTGATGATACGATCATTCTTGTGTTCTGGTATTCTGCTCAGTACAGCATCGCGGTTAGCCTGAAACACACCACAAAGAAAGAAACCAAGTCAACCATTATCATTCGAGCTATATTTTCACTCAAGTAACTACCACTCTACTCAATCTCACAGTCTGCAGTTGCTATAAGGGATATAAAAAGATCTGATACTAATTTAGAGACAGAAAGAATTACCAATTTTATATATTAGTGGCAAGAGTGATGTTTCTACATGGACCTACTTTTCATTACTTCATTCTAATTCCATAATCTAAGTAATGTATTTAAAATTATAGAATAATTCTCAGACAAAAAGAAGGTATATTTTCAACATAATGGATATTCATCTACAAAAATTTATTTTTATTTTTTGTTTGCTAGTAAAACATATTAGAAGGATCTTCAAATCCTCTATTCCAGCTTTCATAAAAATAAGGCAATCAACTTCTTTCCCCCTCACAATATTATGACACTATCATCTCACTTATGAATGGTAACATGCCCAGGATAACCCACAATTACCTTCAGGAGTTACTACTGAGAAGTGAAAACTGATCTTGGTTCTGGGCACAACTTTAGAATCGAGCCATGTTTGCAGTAAGAGTTTGTACTTTCAAATCTGTTTTGCATTGCAGACCTAATTCCTTAAAGTGTTCCTTTTGGGAAGGAAGAAAGCTGAGCTAGAAATGGATTAAATGAATTGACCATGTTCACAAAGAAATCATGGTCAAGAGCAAAGAAGAAAATTGAGGTCTCAGAGTAGTTCATATCTCACTGAACTACCCAGTGCTTCTTCCCACTTTACCACCAAGCCTCTAAAAACATATTATCTTGCTATCCTAGCTATTTCTGGGTGTTTAATATTCCCATTGGTACAAATGCTAGTATATCTGGTAGTCTGCACTCAGAAGTCAAAGATACTTCTCTCTCTTCATCCCCTCTTTATTTTTAATTTCATAGGGCATGGTCCCCTTAAGACATTTACTTTAAAACACTGAATTTTAATAGGAAGCTTATTTTCCCCCTCTTGCAGACACAAAAAATGACACATAATAAAGGACAATAATTTTTTCTCCACTTTAACAGAGTAACATTTTAAGCTCTGAACAAACTCAATGCATCTTTAAAATCAGAATAATTAAATATTGAAAATTTTTCTAAGAGATACATGGAGTGTAAAATGCACAGATATATCAAGAATTATCAAATGAATAATCCACACCTTGGTTTGAAACAACTCCACACATGCACACACATAAACACCCCAAAACAGACATTTTGCTTTCTTTTGATCAAGAAGTCTTTGGCTTTTACTTTTTACACTGTATAAATATTTAGTCAACTTCAAGAATTTTTTAACTCCACCTCTAATCACTATTTGACTCAGCTCTCTGGAAGTTTTGAACAAGCTATGAACTAGCATTTTTTGTGAAACAGTGGCTGACAATGCCAAAGCACAGGGATGTCTCATAATTATTATAGATATCTTGTGTATTTGAACAATTACTTTCTTGATGATTATAAAACAGAAAGTATGTAGAAACCAAAGTGCTCAATATTTCAGAACTGCCATGCTCTCAGACACTCCAAGGTGACAGTGAAACTGCACTGTGTCATCTGGCCACACATACACACTTGAAGCCTGTAACACACTTGAGCAGTGTAACTCAGTGCAGCCTCAGCAGAAGGAAGGATATGCTCAGCCATTTTTCACTGGCTAACAATCTCACACAAAGCTGAGCCCAGGAGATGGTGATCAGTGACTCAAAGTCCAGTTGGAGGCCAGTAACTAGCAGTGTGTCCCAGAGATTGATACTAGGCCTGATCCCAAGCATGTTTGATGAACTGATGTGCCAAAGGGCTGTGCTGCCATCCAGAGGGACCTCAACAGGCTGGAAGAACAAGCTGACAGAAACCTCAGCAAAGCCTTCAGCAAAGTCCTGCAGCTGGGAGGGAACAAACCCAGGCACCATACAAGCTGGGCACTCCCCAGCTCAAAGGCAGCTTGACAGTAACACACTTGGGGGTCCTGGTGGACACCCAAGGTGACCAGGAGCCAGCAAACTGCCCCAGCTGGAATAAAGGCTATTGGTAGCCCAGGCAGCAGGAGTGCTGCCAGCAGGTTGAGGGCAGTGATCCTGCCCCTCTGTTCAGCACTGGTGAGGCCACATCTGTGGTACTGGGTCCAGTTCTGGACTCTCTAGTACAAGAGACATGGAGCTACTGCAGAGAGTCCAACAAATGCTCACTAGGATGTATTAGACACCAGAGTATCTCTTTTATGAGGAAAGGCTGAGAGAGCTGTGACTCTTCAGCCTGGAAAATACAATGCTCAAGAGGGGAGCCTAATCAATGTTAGAAATATCTGAAGGGAAGCTACAAGGAAGAGGGAGTCAGTCTCTTTCCATTGATGTCCAGTGACAGGACTAGAGGCAATAGGTATGAAATGAAACACTGAAGGCCCCCTCTGAAGGTCAGGAGGGTTTTTTTTTTTGCTGTGAGGGCTAATCATCAGTGGCACAGGCTGCCCAGGGAGGCTGTGGAATCCCTCTCCTTGGAGATACTCAAAAGATGTCTGGAGGGAGGTGCAGCCTGCTCCAGATGGCCCTGTGTGAGCAAGAGGACCAGACAAAATTACCTCCAGAAGTCCCTCCCAAACATAATCATTCTGTGATTCTGTTATCACTACTCAGCTGACACGCTACAACACATACATGCATTGTTACCATGAGAATGTCAGATCACAGAACCACAGGATGGTTTGGGTTGGAAGGGACCTTTTAAAGATCATCCTGTCATGGGCAGGGACACTTTCCACCAGACCAGATTGCTCAGAGCCCTCCTCAACCTGGCCTTGACTGGGGTGTTTTCTTACTAATTCACAGACAATGAAAGTAAGGGATCATACCACTTTAGTAACACAATAGCATATCAAAACACCAACTATTACTCAGTCTTCCGTAAGTGTTCTTTCTTTCCCAAATACTAGTTTCAGAATCATAAGTCACATACTACTTCACAACTACTACAGCTAGAAAGTTAGCATGCACTGAAGCTGAAATAATAGGTCTCAACTCTCAGAAAGGTAAGTTTGTAATGATGAATATTTTTATGCTCAATCTTCCCCTTTCCCCCCTCCAAAACTAATATGAACAAATGACTTAGCCAAAGTAAGTCAGTCATGTCAAAGATTTTATACTCCCCCGAAACAAACTCTCTTGCCTGAAATAATCTGCAATAATTACTGTAAAAATTTTTTGAAAGCTTGATAAAGGTATATGCTCTACAGTGACAGCATTTGATATAATTAGGCAGATCTAATTCACAAAGGAAAAGCTGTAAGTAACCTGAAATGACACCTAACAAGGCAGTACTTTTAATTTGGTTTTTGGCTTCTTAATGATGACATGTAATAAAATGCACATGCAAATACAGCAATCAGTAGTCAGATCTTGGAGAACTTTCACTTCACACCAAGACCACAGTTCACATCAGAATTCTCTACATCTTTACTGCTGCTCAGGCACATTACAGAGACACAGGCAGCACCTCTCTGTGGTAAGTATACACTGCAACAAAACCAACATAAGATATGTGGAAATGTTTGCTCAGCCAATTTTTCTGTATTATGAGAATCAAAATCTAGACAGAAATTTCTAGATACTGTCAGGAATATTGCAAGGCAGATCACTAGGAATGAGGAAAGCAGTTAGCACTATAATGTCAATATGTGCCACTTTAAAACAGTTAAACTAGGACAAAGTTCACTAGAATTTTCTGATCCTATTTAATGGTGGCAAAAAAAATTTATGCCAAAACATGTAAACATTTGAATCACCTGCAGAACTTAAAAGACTACATTTCATTGATGTGCAGTGAGACAGACTGCATGATGCCTGAGACTGTAGAGGTTTCACCCCTCAGGTTAAAAAAACAGTAAAAGCTCCAGCATTTCATTTTATCTGAGAACATAAAAGTGACATGGTATGAGAATGTAAGTACATGGCAGTAGATTGATTCCTAGCAGAAAATAAGAAAGGTTGATAAAGAGCACAAGTACACCATTGAAAGGAATAATTTATTGAGGAAATGGAGACATTTAAAAAATAATACAGTAGCAAAGACTGAATGTCAGTATCATCAAAAATCATTTACAAATTTGAGTGACTGAAGTTTAAAGCGCAATGGAAGATACTTTTTGGTGATGTTTATTATGCCCTTCTAGTAGTTTTTGATTTGTTTTTTTACCACAAAAATAACTTAGATTTTGCATCTGTCTGAATAGCAACCAACTGGTCTAACAGTGGTAATACTGGTAAGTGATGCCAAATGAAGGACCTGGCTTTTTCACCTGCCTATGGCTGGAAGAAGGCCAGGTACAGCCAGCCCAAAGGAGAAAAACTCTATAACACTTGCAGACTTCATCTCGCTGGCTCAAAGGAACAAAAATTTGTGTTTCAGAAATAACTGTCCACTTTTCTAACAGAAAATGAAAGACAAAGCAAAAGCTTGGGGGGGAGAAAAAGCCCCGTTTTAATTAAAAACAAAACAAAAAACCCAAGGAAACCACACACAACACATCCAGCAAATGCACATTCACTCTATTTTACCTACCATAGATTCACTAATAAGCAGCAACAGTAAGGCTTCTTCTGTATTTTCTTGGGGACAGAAGATGCTGTTCAAAATGAGAATTTAATTATTTAAGCAGAACACATTTCTTTTATGCATAGTTTATACATATATATTAAAAGCACAGTAAAAACTGGAAAATGTCCAATAAAAGAAAAAAGACATAAGTAATTTGCATAGAAAAATCAATTTGTTAAAATGCATTTCTTTGCAATGCTCTATATTTGCATTTCAGAAAAGTTGGCACAATAAAAGAACAAAACTACCACAGCCATCAGAGCTGAACTCATTCAAATATCCCAACATTGAACATCATTTGAGAACTGCAAACACAAAACCCATAGTTTAACTGGCCTCTCACGCTGTCTGAGCTGAATCTACATCACTGATTCAACTGCTGGCAAGAGGAAACTCTCACACAAGAACAGAAATTTTGTATTTTAGGCAATATATGAAGAAATACTTATATCAGTCTTTTATGAGATGTGCTTGAGAATTTTTTCCTGATGCATTGAATAGCTATGAATATTTTTAAACAGATCCATGACAATCTCTATCCGTTTGCCACAACCACTCTAAGTTCCAAGTACTAGAATTACTTGCTTGTAATGAACTACACTTCCTTCTAATTTAGAGCTGAAGGTTCTCATAGGACTAGTTTCCAGACTTCACTGCTTTCTCTGAATACTGCATGCTTTCTGAACACTCTTCTATGCTGGTGGACAGACAACAGTAATCTGCATTGGGCACTGGCAGGAATTCATTTGCCCATTTTCATACACACAAAAAATCCCCCAAATCAGTGACTATGTTTTATCTCTTTAGATTTCTTCCTCTGAACTATTTCTGAATTAGTACAAGTTCTATTTCCTGTTAATTCAGTCCATTAGTTCCACAATTACCTATTTAAATGTAGAAAATAATTTGTTGTTGTTAATAATAAATTCCTATGGTCCCAAGGGTGTTTAAACTACAATACATTATAGACAGGAAATATAACTTTTCTGACATTAAAGCATCTTTTCAGGGTTTTTTTAAAGCACTAGAAATATAAGCAGTAATTAAATGCCTGAAAGAAAATAGAAACTAAAAGACCTCTGAATTCCTGGCAGTGTGAAAGCAACATTGTGAATGCATTGTGGTACTATACAACAGCTAAGACCCCAGGGCAGCTGTTCTGTTGTTGTATTTTTATTTTTTAATCAATGCAACTGCTCACCAGATTTTTAAGAGTATTCTCAACCTTAGAATACATTTTTATTATTACATAACAAAGAAATTTCAAAACACAGTTAGTCATGAATAAGAACCACCCACGATAAGGAATGAGGAATGATGAGGAAGCATCACAGTGCTCCTTATTTAACAATCCACTCCTCTACACAGAATTTAACAACCTGGAAGAAGATTTAACAACTGACAATGGCACCCAGAAAGCAGAATAATGACTGGAAAGAGCTGCTGGAGAAATTACTCTCTGAGAGAAAGAAGGGATTCTGCTCCAAAGAGAAATACTAAGTCACTTATCAAAACAAAAGCAAATATTATATTCTCACGCAATTTCAAACATATTTTTGTAGATATGTTGAAGTCTGTCTCAAACAAAAACCTCTCCATGCAGAAATCAGTGAGAAATTTCTTTGACCTGTCTAAGAAAAAGCTCAGTTAAGTTGACTGAGCTCAGACATTTTTTGTTTCTCCTGATAGAATGCAGGCATATGAGTAAAGTAATCTCTGTGTAACAGGGCAAAAGAGGCAACTGAAAGCATGAAATGGCTATCAACTAAAGGCAAACCATGAAAGTTATGCTCAACTGAAGAACTGGTTAAAGAAAACTGAAAAGGCAATAACACAGAGATCTAAAATCCATAAATGCTATTGGCCAGATTACAGCCATAATCCTCATAAGAACACAATGCAATTATCTAAGGTAAGGCAACATACTTAGAAAAAAAAAAAAAAGTGCATTGCAGACTCTGAGCTGGTGGTCAGAAGACCTGGAAAGAAATTTCCTACATATCATTGTCTTTGATACTTGCTTTCAGTCACTGCTGGGATGAGATACTTCGCTGGACATATTTTATGTGGTATGGTATTAACCAGTTTGATGTGATGAAAGGACTTAAGTATATGCTCTGTTGGAATTGTGGAACTCCTCACCTGCCCGTGCCAAGAACAAGAGACCTAAACTGAACAAAGCCCCACTTTAGCAGGAATCATGTTGCTATGAAGGATGAGTTGAGAATGGAGAACATAAATTTGAAAGACTGAGCCTAAGAAACCTGCTGTAACTATTCTGGATGAAGGAAGGAGAATTGCTAAAAGTCTTTGAAGATAAAAGCCATTCTACTTAATAAAGGCACCAAAATTATGTGGGCTTGCTGCTGTGTAAAAGATCCATTAATGGAACTCTGCAATAAATACAGCTAAACAACTCAAATGGTGTCATACTGCAGGCATATATGTTACAATATAAAGATACACTAAAAACATCCCTCCGTTACCTAAGGAGGGATACTTCTATAATCAAAATATTAACTTCTAAGAAAAATTTCAAATTCAAGGAAATGGCTATCTATACTTAATACTAACCCTAACGATGATTAGTAATGGTAATGAGTTTGGAAAAAAAAGTTACATTTTCAAGAAGGAAGAAACATACCATAGCTACTTTAGAATTCACCATGAGATATACCAGACAAAAACAAACCAAAAAGTAACACTTAGCTGATTCAATGAAATATTAAAACTGAACAAAAAGGTGGCATCATAAAGAAATACCAAAACTAATCTAAGATGATTAGCTATAAGGTAGCTGCCTTGGGAAATAAACTAGCTTTGAAACTGCTAGACAAATTTCTAGATAAGTTTTGTTTTTTCATAATGCTTCCTGGATCAACTTGAATCTCCATATTGTTGAATCTTTCCTTTCTATGATAAAGCAGAATAGATGTCTAGAAGCAGCACACAACTTTTAGAATGTGTCATATCTGAGTTGCTACCCAGATCATGTTTTCTTTTGTATCCCACATAGACTCAATATCTCAATAAGAGATATTGAGTCTATCACATACATCAGGATAGAAAAAGCCAAAATTTCTACAATCGAGAACAAAAAGTCTAATGTATACAGTGCAAACTTCCACTCAGAGAAGCATGTTTCTTCCTTAATAGTTCTCCTCAGGAAATCTATCTATCTACACATTGCCAAATTCCTTCCACAATTTCAAAAATGCAAAGAAAATTACCCAGTGCTCTGGGTAATAACTGCAATTACAAAAAGAAACAAAAGAGGTAAAAACTCAGCCATACTTTTCTCCAGTGTATACCCGTGGTCTTCTGGTGAGCACATAATTCTTAGTATTTGAACCTTTTCGAAGTGGATCATCAAGGGGTGATTGGTGAGGGGGATCTTCCAGGGGATTCCAATAACTCTGTTCACACATACCTCGTAACAAAATTTCTGCAAGTTGTCTTGCTATTGTCTGTAAAAGCAAAAGATAAATATTTCCCTAGAAATGCTAAATACAAACTCTTAAAAACTGCTCAGATTATTTTCTAATGAGGACTACTTACACAGAATATTTTTTTTATTCTACAGCATCCAAAAAAACAGGCATGATGTTGTTTAAAAGGTAAAAAAACCCAGTTAAATTTTTTCTCTAAAAATGAAGAAAAACAACAGCAATAACAAACAATTTTTCTATTTTACCAGTTAAATCTAGATACTTCTGAACTATAAACAACCCAGCTGATGCTTCTAAGATAATCAATAACCTAAGATGCTCAATAACCTATACTGCCTCTCCAGATCTGGGGCAGTTGTGTGCATGGGAGAGACCACAGTGGAGCAGTTGTCCAAACTGCAGCCTGCAAAGAGAACCATGGTGAAAAACAGGATGCCATTCCCTGAAGGAACTGCAACCCCGTGGAGGCACCCCATGCTGGAGCAGTAGGGAGCAGCAGAGAGGAACTCACCATAACCCTCCTCCACTCCTCATGCACCACTCAGGGAATGGGAGGGTAGGGAGAGGAGGTAAAAGAGTCAGAAGTCAAACACTGAAGTTGAGCCTGAGAAAACGGGGTGGAAGGAAGGTGTTTCTGTCTTTGTTTCTCACCATCCCACTCTCTTTTAAGTGACAATAAATTAATTTCCTCCAAGAAGAGTGTGTTTTGTCAGTGACAGTAACTGGTAAGCAAACCCCCTGCCTTTATCTTGGACCTATCTCAGACCTTTTTTAGCTCATTTCCTCCCATGTGTTAAGGAAGGGGAGTTTGAGGTGAGCATCTGGAAGCCAGACAAAGTCAACCCACCACAGGCAGTTATGGTCTGTGGGCTGAATGGGGCTTCTGACAACTCGTATGTGAAGGTGTTGGAGTTAGCTACTTAACTCTTGCTGAGCTACTGTTAAAGCTCAGCAAGAGTGAAACAAGACTGAAAATCAGCATGAAAAATTTTATTTTGGCCAACTACTATTGTCACCATATATTTAACTGTAGAAATACTTACATAAATCTTATTTAATTCAGTAATACTAATTTAAAGCTTTTAAGTCATCCTATAATCCATAACTACCGTTAATGTTTCACACACACGCATAGACCCTGCACAGATTTAAATTTGCATCAGAATTGGCAGCATTTCCCAGTAATGTTTCCCAAAAACAGATGTGCAATGTCTAAGTCACAGACAGCACCATACAATCTCCATCTTCTACCTTAACTCCTATATCATAAGAAGCCTTTTATCTTTTTATTAAAATTTGCAATATTATCCATCTCCATTGAAAGTCTATTATTAAATAATTTTAATATATTTACTAGAAATCAGTTATTGAATGAATTAAGAAATAATTTACCTTCCTTACTACCAGTCTGGAAGTTTTAAAGGCCCAGTATTAGTAAACTAATCAGGATATTTTGAAAATAATTACATGACAGTAAAAGATATAAGCCTCTACTTTTTATTATACAAAGGATTCAAGCTTCTGACAATATATGTAACAAATCTTCATGATTTCGCTTTTATGATTTTCTTTTAAGAGGCTTTATAACTTGATAGCCTTCAACTTAATAGAAACCACACAAAAACTATGCACTCTGTTCTCACCCCCACTACGTCACAAAAACATGACATTACATTGACTCAAATAGGGCAATTATAATCAAGGTTGAAAGTATGATCAATCAGAGACCAGGCAGGTTCTAATTATAACCACAAACAAGAAAAAGGAATAGGGGGGAGACTGGGTACCAAACATTCCTTACTTTAATCATTCACTTAAGCCAGGAAATGTAACCTTATAAATTGTTGGATAACAGGTCCTTATCAATATGCTATGTATCCAACTATTTGTCTCTAACTCATCCACTATATTTATGCTTTCCCTGCCTACTGAAATTCAGATGCTACAATAGGAAAGTGGTTTAATATAACTTACCATTCGCAGGTTTTGTGTAGTTCTTGTTTCGACAGCTCTTAGTAACTCTCTAAATCTACCAACTCCTCTCGTCAAGTTCCTGTATATAAACATAGAATTTGACAGTATTCCAACTTGGATGAAGTAACACCTTAAAATATTACTCAATAAAGTTGTTAAAATCCATGCTACCTTTTTTTTCTTTCCCTTTCATAGCCTCATTGCCTTTCTGTCAGATAGATATATATTCATCTGGGAACCTCACCAGTGATTACTGTAACAACATTCCCTGACAGTTTATTGAAAGAAGAAACATTTTCATGATCAGTAGATAGTTCAAGGGAAAGCAAGGAAAAAAGTTAGAAGGAACCAGCTCAAAAAGAAAAAAGACAAAGTTGTTCTCATTGCTACATTGGTTTTAGTTTTCAGTTACACAAGGCTTCAAGTATAAACTTTGAAAAAACAATCTGTTTTAGCTGCCTCTTGGCACCTTAATAAACAGAGATTAAAATAAGTAAATCTTGTAACCCTGAAAGCAATACAAAACTTAAAATTTTGAACTCCTTTTCAGAAGGGAAAAAGCACAAACACATTAAGGTCCACTGTGTGGCCAGAAGAGGACTGGGGTATCAGTGTTCCATTCTTGACTCTGACTGGCTTTTCATGTGGCTTCTGCAACCCAAGTTTCTCCATCTACATTTCTTCCACATCTGCTGCCTAAACAGCTTTTGCAGAGATCCAAGACCCTCAGAGGCATCATTCATACTAAGAATTTAAGCAGATCTGAAATTTCTTCTAAAACAATAGATTATATTGAATGGTATTACAGCTTTACCTTTTTCTCATCTCTTTATCAGTTGTTTGGAGGTTTTATTGTACATAAAACAGTAGAGAATATTTTATTTTATATTAATACAATTTGTCTTTGAACTGGTGAAGGACTGGGTTAGCTTTTTGCTGTCCTGAACAACTGAATTCTGCAGCATGAACACAACAGATAGGGCAACAATTTCACTATTTCAAGTTTAGTTACAAAACAAAATTATTTGATCAAAGGTGTATTTTGTGTCAAATCATCACTGTTACTTCATATGTTGTCTTACGGTGTGATGATGTTACATGCAAGTTGCATAGCATTTACCCAGACAGAGTCAAAACAGACAAGAAATATCACATATTGTGTAAGCTCTCTGTAAGTAAAAGCACTATTGCACTGCACTGTAAATCAGATGTCAAAACTGCCCTCCTTAGACTGCTGTCTTTATTTAAAAATATGTTTAAAATACTGACTTCTGAACTGCAACTCCGTACAAATTCAAAAAAGCCAGCATTTTTATAGATATTTTCTTTCAATTCAGTTGCAGAATATCTGAAACAACTGTTTGATGCAAGAGATCTTGCTTGCTATAGGACTGTAGAACTCCTATCACTTTACCTAGAGATCTACTCATTTATTTTACTCTTCAAAATACATGACAGGGCTCAGCTCTATTCTGTTTTACATAATAAAGGATTATCGGGATACTTCAGAAACTTTCATTTCCACACATCTTTCACTAGCATGGACATCATCTTTCATCAGCACAAGTTCACCTTCTAAAATACTTTTATATAAAAGCTCATTTTAAAAGAAGTAGCATTTCCAAGTAACAAAACCCATATGAATGGTTGAAAGTTATACCAAAGACTGCTACCAGTTGGCTAAAAAGAAATAATCACCAGTCACATAAGAAATAAAATTTGTTTGTAAAAAGCCCACATGCTACAGCAGAGCTTGACCATAGAGTGACCAGCTAGTACATAATAAAAAAAAATTCATCTTCACATGGAAACAACTGTATGAAAAATTATATTTATTTATACATATATATTTCATATTTATATTTATACATACATATTTCAAACAGGCAGCTTCAATAGCTGATGACTATTATACCAACTTCATACACTAAGCAAGGACAGAAAGTCATTAGGCCAGATTTCAAGAAAACCTCCAAACTCATTTGAAGCTGGATACATTCAGCACCTTTGGAAAGCCAAAATACATACCATTCAATAATACCCCATTCCAAATATTTTAGAGAGCCAAAACCAGTCCACTGGAATCCCAGCTTTAAGTCCTCTGGTCTAAGTGGGTATTTCTCATGAATGGAGTTCTCTCTCAGACTGTATTGCAAAGTCACAAATGTGTCCTTATAACAAGATTAAAAACAACAACAACAAAAACCCAACCAAACAAAGCAGACTTGCCAAAAAACTAAAATGCTTCCTGCAAAATTGTTGAGAGTTATGAGCAAGAACTTGTCAGCTTGAAACTTTATTTTCCAAGTGCAGATGAAACACATACTATGTGGTAGAACTTCAAATCACAATAACTTCATTAAATTTTAGGAATTGGCATTTTTTCCATATAAAGTTTATGTCTTTTGATGCATTACAAGAACAATAACAAAACCCCTTATGAAAACGCATGCAACTTTCACATGCCCTTGAACACTTCAGGACAGGTTGCTTTTAGTTAACCATTACACTTTTTTAAGCATCTTCAAGGGACTGAAACTTGTGACAGAAGTTCTACTGTACCATGGAAAAAGCAGTAAGATCATACAAGAAAAAAAAGCAGTTAAAATACAGAATTAGCTTTTGCTTCATAAAGCATTTAACAGTGATCCACTGCACACGTCAACAGAAACACAAAACAGATTGGTCAAGCATCGTCTACATGAAATTTACTAAAAATCAGACCTCAAAACTACAGTCTAAATCACCCTAAAATTGAGTTAAATGCTTTTAGAGACAATAAATGAAGCAAAATATACCATGAATAATATGGTAGATCTACACACCACGCCGCTTTTAGCAAAGTACATTTCCTGTATTTGTTAACAGTTTGTAACATTGAGAAGAGTGGTGGCTCTTCTGGCACATGGTTTTCTTTCCTGGCCTGGGACACACACAGCTTTTACCTGCTTTTCACTACGATGTGATGTGCTTTCATGTCAGCAGTTCTCTGTGCTGATTGAATGCCAGAGCAAAAGGGCACATTAGCTTGGACAGCAATGTCCCACAGTGTCTGTAAACGAATTAGAGACCCCTTCCTTTCACGGGACAAGGAATTTTAAGGTACATTAACACTCACTTGGAACTGACACGTTTTCAGTGATTTCAGACACGACAAAGACAGCCCACAAATGGACACTGATAGTTACATACATGTGTGTTTATATGACTGCCTCCTGTCTGAACATGCTCAAATCAACTCCTTTGAATTGTATCTTCCTCATTTTAAAGACAATTAGAAATGGCTGCTGCTTTAAATCTTCAAGGAAAAAAAAACAAACAAAACAAAAAAACCCCTACTTTGCCTCTTTCAGTAGCAGTCTGCCAGCTGGGCTGAGAAGCAAGATCTACTGATCATCTATACAGACATGCCCTTAGGGCCTGTTTGCATGCTTGTGTCTACATATATGCACCCTAAACACCAACTATTCATGTTAGAACCAAATTAATTATTCTGATGCAAGAACAACTTTCGTTGTTAAAAAATTTTTTAAAAATTTCAGACAGTATTTCTGTTTAGAATAAGGCATATATCTTAACTGCACCTATACAAAGGTGTATACAGGCATGAAGGTCAGCATAGGAAACTTCAGGCACAAACATATTTGTCACCATCATCCTCAAGA
>WEIU01005946.1:95876-106408 GCA_013389925.1 Aegithalos caudatus | reverse complement strand
AAACAGGTCCTTTCTGAATCAGCAGGTGTTGATCAGAAGACAGGGGATTAATGGAGGAATACGGTATCTAAACTGGAAAGAATCATTAGAAGAAACTGTTGGTGTTCTAAAGGCATGTAGTTTATGCAGTATTAGCACAAATATTAATAGCTATAGCATAGAAATCAGTAATTACTATGGAAAAAATCTAGATTTCACTGCAGTAGCCTCACACGATTTCTCAGTAATAAGATGCTATGTTCCTTTTTCCAGCCAGAGTAGAAGTAGTCCCACAGCAGGACATAATGTTATCTTCTAATAGAGTTATTATTTTGCTATTTTGCAGATAGGACACAGCAGCAAATTGAGCAGCAGTTGTGGGAATGCTGTTTTAAAATCCTGAAAAACAAACCTTTAACCTTGTGATCTGACTGCCCTAAACGCCTGTTCGTCATCTCAAGCTTGAATACACACATAAGGCTTATAGCGAAATGTGAACCTATAAAATACATGGAGGAAAACAAACTTTGCTGCCCTAGAATGTGGGAAATACTAGCAGTCTCATGCACAGCTGTTGAAATTATAAGGATAATTTCAGTGTTAAGGATACTGAGGCTGAATTTTCAATTTGATTATTTGTCTGTGTTAAAAGTAATAAATGAGCAATTACAAAAAGAACAATAGATGTACATACAGGAAGAAAGGTTGCACAGTAATTAAATTTAATTCCTGAAAAACATATGAGCTTGCATATATGATACACAAATTAACTCCTTTTTCATTCTAAGGTTATGGCCCCTATTGTTTTGTGATTCTTTTGTTTCTCACGTTTCGTTTTTGACTATGAGAAAACGAAAACCAGGCATCTTCATTAAATAAGACCATTAAAATGAAATCTCAAATTTCCTAAGTCATTAAAAAAATCCCAAAATAAACAGAGTGATCATGTGAAAACCGCCCCAATGGCAATAGAACTTACATCAAAAGGTCCAAAAAAATGGAGAGAAAAACATTCTTGTAAAAAAAAAACATATCCGACTTCAAAAAAATTACATTTTGTAACAGAGTGATGTCTAGTTTAAAATACTTTTCTTCCCCTTCCTGAATTTGAATGCCATAATTCACATCGAAGAGAATCTGGGAGATTTGTCTACTTGTGTACACACACACACACACACACACACACACACACACGCACGCACATACAACATACGCATTATGGTTTTGTCTCCTGAGTGTGATTCAATGAGATTTACTTCAATGAGTATGAGTCCTTTTTCCTCTCTTCCTCTCTTTCTTTCAGTCACACAAAGAAATGACGGCCCAGTGAACTTTGTCACCAGGTGGCTTTTGCTTTATTTAGTAGCAACAGCTACAGAGCTGTATTTGGTTGAGTTTTCTCAAATGCTGCACTTGTTAACACTCATCAAACAGAAAAAAAAAATAAAAGGGTACATTTAATTTCTCTCTCAGTATGAAAGAAATGTGTAATGAACCAGCATGTTTCTAACTAGGCAGTAACAAGTACAGTGCAAAACACCTTTACTGCACTTGAAAAAACTGGAAAATGAAAGCACTTCAGCAGAAATATAATCTTTTTTGCTTGGTCCTTTGGTGCATAATTGGCAATATGTTAGTGGGAAGAATTCATATTACCCAACTGGGATCCATTTACAATGACAACCAAATAACACATGTTTACAAAAACATAGAACTTGTTTTTGGAGGAAAGAATGTTATTCCACTGCCACCAAAGCTGAGCGGTGTGTACAGTTAGTAAATCTTTTCTCAGTTGCAAAATTAGTGTCAAATTTCTAAGGCCATAAAGTACGTCAATATAAGTCACTCTCATTAATTTGATGGGTGAAGGAAGGATTTTCAAACAGCAGGTTTCTCATTTTAGTTTTTATTTTAATCAGCTAAATAATGAGGTGGGGGTAGAGTTGCTTAACCAGGCCAAGGGAAGAAGAAAGCAGAATCATCTTAAAATACCAATCCTGGATTTAATAGCCTACAACAAAACACTAAGCAGGTCAGCTTCATGGTTCAGCAATTCCTAAAAGCCCTGTCTACTTCTCAACAGCTTATCTGCGGCCAGTGTATAAGATCTCCCAATGAGATCTGATTTACAGCACTAAAGGGTTTTGCTGCAAAAATGAAGGGCAAGAATGGCACAGTTTTCTTGTACATTCTGTCTGTGCACACATATATTAAGAAAAACCCAAACCCTCAGAAACTAATTTGGTCCTCATGATAAGGATCTCTTGCATTTTTCATTGACATAAACAGGTCACAATGCCTGGAAAACCTTACACAGGATTCAGCAGCAATCTGGTTTGCTTTTTCTGGGTCAAAGTCGGAGTTTATCTTGTTAAGCTATCTAATTGAACACAGCCCATGTGATACAACAGGACTAAGTGCATTAAATGAGGAGGCAGTGGGAAGTGGGGGATGCATTTATTTCTGTATGGTGTTGGAAGGATGCAGCTTCCTGAAATACCTAAATTAGTTTTGAAATGGCTATTTTTTGTGGCTGGGAATAAAAGATGTCCTACTTCTATAAAGCATTTTCTGTAAACACAGGGTCCAAAGCTAGTTTAGTATGTTGTGATTGTGAGATGAAATACAATAAGCAAGCTGAACATATCCTGATCTCCATTTGTCTATGATAAATCTGAAATAATTGTATTGTTGCTAGATGAACAATGGCAGATTTTCATTGAGGTACCCAAGATCAAAAGCAGACCCCAAATGTCAAGCTAGTTAAAACCACAAACAACATGATTTAAGACACAGTTGCACAAACTAGGCTGTATGCAGTTCTCAGTAAAGTGAATTATATATAATAACACTTATAGTTTCCTAGTACTATTGGATTTGCCTTTTTACATAAATGCTTAAGTTATGATAAAAAACAGAGCTCTGTCAGTTCTTTTCAGTCTCAGCACATTTGCTATTAGCATAAGAAATGCTGCTTATGGTAGAGGCAGTCGTGCTTGAAATTTCTGAATTAATGGATTTGATTTCCTCTTGAGACAAACCATCAGCCTTGCAGTAATGGAAATAGATATAGTTGGTAAAACAAATAAAAAGCTGGCATGCAGATAAAATGGGTTTCAGTATAAAATAGTAATGTTGTAATTGAAGTGAACAATTACAGGGTTGCTCCCAGGCACAAAAGAAATACCATGAAAATGAAGTAATGTTTTTGTTAAGTATAGACATTTCATGAAAATGTCGAGCTGCAGATGTCATTGTCTGGGAAAAGGAAAACTATAGTTATTCTCCTTCTCTGAGACACTCTGATAATATTTTGCTAATTTTAATAATAATTACTAATGTTAAATCTAAATTTTACATGGGTGGAGGGAAGAAACAGACGAAAAGCAAAGCTTTACAACTGGTACTGAGCCAAAAGCCTTTCTTGCCTTTTGAATTATTTTGGCTATCAGGGGTCAAAAACCTGCAGCAAGAATTTTTGGAGAACAGGGAAAGGGGATACAATTTTCTCTTGGTAGAAGAAAGTATCCTTTGTCATGGCTGCAACACTGGACAGCCTGTCAGAAAGGTAGAAATGCTGGCCATACTTGGTAATCAGCAACTGGAAACTATGAGGTTCCCCTAAGGGAACAGGGGAGGAATCTCAGCATCAGATCTCTTTACCAAAGATATTTTCTCTAACTGGGTCGCTCTTCTGGCTGACTTTCAGCTATATACACCACTGGGGAAAAGCAGGGACTTTCAGCATATGAAAGCCTTTCATGTTAACGTGTAAAAGTAAAAGTAATGAAGCAAACCAAAAGCCACCAATGTAAGTGTCACCTCAAATCTGAGAGTGCATTCATTAACTCCGCTGCAACAAAATGCTCTGCTGTGTCCTATATTTCCTCTTGCTTTGTACGCATGACAGCAAATGCTCTCATCACAATTGTTTATAGAGATCTATTAATTAACAAATCACAGTTGCTGTCTTGACAGTCAGGAGAGCACAAAGCTCTTTTTGCAGTGGGTAAGCCACAGCAAAAGCTGTGCATTCATCCTGTTTCTATTGCCAGGAGTTTGCCTGTACATCCCTGGTGCAGCACATGGCCGAGGCCCCACAGCTGTGCCACCAGTGTTGGGTTAACATATTTCACAGCTGTACTGGCTTAGTGGTCCCAAGAGCAAGTTTTTAGGTGTTTTATGTCCCTTGCCAGGGGGGACCATGACAAAGCATGAGGTGCTAGTAGGCAGGTGCTGTGTGGGCTGCCTCCCAGCCACCGTGGTCTGGCAGGCACCTTCTGAGGGTCTGGGTCACTCACCAAAGGAGGCAGCTGTGCCTTCTTAAGGAACCTTGCATGAGGAGACCCTAAAAGCCATGATTTGATAATATTTCTTATTTAACTAGAAAAGCTTCCAGTATCCTGCATGGTGTTTAAAACAGACAGGTAAATCTTCTATATGTAAAAGCATTTTCTAATGTAACTACTCTTTCAGGCAAAATATAGTAACAGTCTGCTTATATATGTCACTGTGTAGCACTCACACCAAAAATTTTACTACTTTCTTCTCATTTTTGCACTTACATAAATACACTTACATAGTACAGGTAGAATTCTGAATCATTAAGGGTTTATTTTCCACAAGGAGAAGAATTCTTTTGGAACAAATAAATGACAAATACATAATGGTTTAAATATATTTTGTGTTTTATTTGGTGTTTTAAAAGCTTTTCTGAAAAGTTTTAAATATGATTACGTGCACCCATAGGATACAATATGCACTTAATCTGTGGTGGATATGAATGTCTTACATAAAGATTTAAATCTTTATTTTTCTCCCTTGACATGGTGGCTGGTGACACATAAATGTACTTTTTTTCCTTTCCCTTTGACAGAGTAATAAAAATCTCATTATCTCTGAATAGGCAGCAATTTCGTTATCTAATCTTTTTACCAAAAGGTTAGTTAATTAATCAGAAACAAATCCTGATTATTATTTCAATAGAATTAGAAAGACAAATCACCAGAGTACCGCTAAATAGGGCAGGCCTGTGGTTTAACCTGCTTCATTTACATCCAAGTACAATGATTGTCAGACGCTTGCAGTGAGCAAACAGCCCTGAGAACATAAGCCAGCAGATGGTTTTCTCTTGTCGCTAGCCTTTCCTCTCCTCTAATGCCTCTGATCCCATTACCTCACTGAATCTGTTACCAGGGTAACTGTTAAATTGCTGTGAAAGGCATGGTAATAAAGTAACCTGTCACACTGGCAATAAAAGCAGCAGAATTTTCCTGTTCACTGAACTTTTCAGCTCATCAATACTCACTTTATGGAGAAATTCAGCGCTACACATAGGTCAGCTGCAGGAATTGTTTGTGAGGTTTTTGAAAAGCAAACCAAAGTTCATGTAAACATGGGAAAGTTATAATTAAAAACTGGATTCAGAAATGCACACAGAGCTAATGCTTTGCTATTTGCTGTAGAAGGTTAGCAGGAGATTAGAGATATTCAGGTTCCTTCTTTTTTCAAAGTATGTTCTATAAATAACCTTTACCACCAGCAGGAAGGCAATTAATCCAAAATAATTTTGATAGTGTTTAAAACCATAGCCTCCATTGCATCAGGTTGCTTACTTTTAGCAGCTGTACCCTGACCTACTTGTTAAAGTGATTTTTTATTACAGGATAATCTAATGCCAGAAGGATTCATTTAAAATTGTTTTCCAGCATTTGTCTACATTCCTTTGTTTTACAGGCTTTGAAGCAAACTTGATATCTTTAACAGTTTTTTTTTGGCAATATGTTTCTGTTTCCATTAATAAAATCTTACTGAATGTAATCCTAGAGAGAAAAATACATATGGTCACTGTTCCAGACGCAGCTGAAAATGCTTCTTCCACTTTTTTAATGCAACATATCCGGCTGCAACTTTAATTAAAAAAAAAAGTAGAACAAGATTTCTTATTTCTTTCCCCTAGCAACACACAGCAAGAGGTTTTTCCATAGGGCACATGCACTCCTTGCCACTGATCAGAGCCACATTTGAAAATGTCATGTGGAAAAACCCTCCTTCAATTAGGCTTACAAGAAACTGTAATGAATGAAAAAGAGAGTGCATATCTAATCCTTGTTATTAGCCTTTTGCAGACTCTACACTTTCAGCTTCATTTGGTAATGCCATTAATTATACAGCACTAACCTTGGGATATATTGGAGTTTGCTTCTTGAGACAACTTCTCTCTCAATCTCATTTTTATTTTTAAATTATTATTATTTTCTTTTAAACCTGCAGATACAGCTTGTTGTGAAAAGTCAAAAGCATTTCTTTGACTCACAGCAAGCATGAACCTGCAGTACATATTCTTGCTGCAGGCCACAAAAGAGAAGTATCTTTAAGTAGTAGCCCCTTTATATAGTCTTCAGAGTATGGATTTAAAGGAGAGCTTCTGGCAAATGAATCTTTGCAGAGATTAGGTTCTACCTGTAGATAGCTACCCTCACAACAGTCTTTTTTAGTCTGCTGCTGATAGGCATGGCTGATTTTATACTCCTGAATAAAGCCAAATTTGTGGCTTCAGCAAAAATACTGAGAACTGTGGGAGTTGTTTCGGAAGGAAAGGACACAGTGATGATTCCACTGTATTTAGGTACAATGTCAAGTGTGAGTTACTTGCACAGGCCAATTCTTCCAAATTCTGGAAATCTTCAGAGGAAGTTTGTATGAAGTAGTACAAGCCAATGGCACACAAAACTGCAAATTCAAAGCCTTCAGCAGAGAAACACTTATTAATCCACATAAAATAAATTAATTTGTGATGATCCATAACTTGGAATTTAACTGAACAATTTCTGAGATTTTGGTATGTAAAGCTCCCTGGTATCTGGTCTGTGTAGCACAGTTATAAATGCAAAAATATGTCCACAAATAAGCCAAAATCCTTGCCCTTTCCAAGTGACTAGTAGGGAAATCACTGTTCTCATGAGATCGTTTTGCAAGTGTCAGAAGTCCCAGTAAGATACCCTATGCAGAATCTTCATTCTGTGTTCTTTATTTTTAAATATGTCAGGAAGGGTGATACAATCATAGTTTAAATGAAAAAAAAAAAAAAGAGTTTTTAATAGATGCCATTGTTTTAATTTAAATTTTTCTTTCAATTGTGTGCATACTGAATTGTTCACGATTACACTTTGGCAGAGTGAAAACATAAATGAGATGTCAACATGGATAAATTCCTTCCTTTGAAAATTTGTATGAATATTCATGAGCAACATTTGTTAGCTCATTTTCCCAGCTCTGGTTCAAATGCACAGATCAGGGTTTCTGTGCTCTGCATCAGCCTGTATGGAAAAGCCTTTCTGCTGTACAGATTCTGTTGGTGTAAAGAGGCACTGTCTTTGAATGGTGGCTTTCTACTCCAATTGGATTTCACCATCCTTGTGGCTGCAATTACATATTCAAAAAAAATCAAGGCTTCACACTGAGCTAAATGACAGCTGGAGCCATTTACACTGCCGCACCTTGGGTTTGCCTCACTGAAAACTTAAAATTGCAGAATCAGAAATTAAAAATGGTGTCAGAAGAGAATTAGAGCTGCTGTCTTTGAAAGAGAAGAAAAGAAGAGTAATTGTGTCCCTCCTTCCACCAGATGCTGTGTCCTTATTATTGTCCTCCTCAACAGCATGTTGTGACTAGACTCGCTATACAGTGTATAGCCCTTTTCTCCTTGAATTAAATCTAGCTTTGTGCACTGGAGCATCATGCAGCCCCAGCACCACACAAACCTCATGCTTTCAGTCCTTGTGTGCTCCACAGTTCTTGCACAGGCTTTGCACAGATGTGGACTGCACCTTCCAGCTTTAGTTCCAAAAATAAGTGGCAGTGAAAATACCACAGACATATAGATACACCATATACTGCTGGGAATTTTCAAACCTCCCTAACTAAAGTTAGTTTCTGAATGCCATTGTCAGCCATAAAATCTGAAGGATTTAATTTGCAAAAGCAGCCAGGCATGTCCCACTTCTGGTGAGGTCCAGACACAAAACCAACATTTTTGTATCCCTGCTAGCTTTGTGAAAAATTAAGGCCTCAGATGTATCAAAACCAAAATTTTCACCCCATCTCCTCCAATTTTTTTAAGTCTCTTTTTTCCCTTTTTCCTCCCTGTTTGGAACAGCAATACTTTCCATGATCCATTTCTTTCTCTGAACATTTCTCACCGTCTGTCATAGCTGCCAGTATTGAAGTTCAAGGGAGAACAAAGAGCATAGAAACAAATTTAAAACATATTGAACTACTCTTTCATTGAATACTTTATAGTGAGCCTAACTTGAGAAACAGATTCATAGAGAAAAAAAACCCCAACACTGCTGCAAATTTCAATAGAGTTTTATTGATTTGCATCAGTCGAGTAACCAAACTGCAGCTATTTATCTTGATGGAGTGAAAGAATTGGGAAGGACATCTGTCTCTCAGGGTTACCATATGGTTTGTTTGATCTTACCTGTATGTATGATTCTTCCTGCTAGCTTATATTTAATGCATCTCTTATTCTGTGACAGTGGAATAGTATAAAATGGCCTCTTCCTTTGTTTTCTCTTTTAACATTTTACACTGTGTTCCATGTACCATCCTTTTTCCATGTACAAATTAAAAATTTACAGCTCTTATATCCAACATGGACAATTATGCATGAACATCAATCCTACCACTTACCCTGAAATAAAGGTTTATGATGCAAGCAGTTTTTTGTAGCCCTTCACACTGCCAGAGACCAGAGGGGGATGAGAGGGGGGACAAAAGCCCACACCAACCCTGAATTTTTGATGTGGCTGTTGTTTTGTGCTCTGACTTCAGGCTCCCTGAAGAAACAAGATGCACCAAGCGGTGCCTAAAACACGTTCTCTTCAAACATTGGAAATGATTATTTCAGCAAGTTTGAGCTTTCAGCAGCAACATATGTAGCAGCAGCTGTGCAGTAGTGCTTTGAGGCCATGGGTATTTTGGAACCCATAAGAAAACTGTGACTTGCATGTAAAGAGCATAAAAATTATTTTTTCCTCATTCAAAATTGTGCTGAGACTTCAGAAGATTAAAGGACTAAGGAAGCAGCTTACTTCACCCACTTGGATCCAATGATCTCCCCTCCAAGAATTTTAATAGATTAGATATATATATATAGATATAGATATAGATATAGATATATATGAAAAAAATTTGACCAATGAAAAGGTTCCACTGTTTTAACTAACCGGTTTGTGTCAAAATTTCACACCAAACAAAAATGTCTTTGATCCCCAGCTAACCTCTTTTCCTCTGCAGTTCTTTCATTCATGATTTTTCTATTATTTTTCTTTCTATATGTTACCAACAGAAAATCCATGGTCACAGCCTGAAGATCAAAGATGAAGTTTAATCTTCAGATTCTGCTGCTTATGCTCATAAACCACTCAAGCGCCAATCCTGCTCTCTGTGACAGTGACGAACCTTTGATTCAATTATAGGTTACAGTCAATGGGGAACATGCTTTAATCTGTGTACAAACAAAGGGATAAAAAAGAAACAGGTACCTTTCTAAGGATGATACTTTATTACAGCAAGACATCCATCAGTGTTGCAATAATACAGGCTGGGTTTGGAAAATGGATGAGATTAAATTGTCTGCTAGGCTATGGCTGCCTCTCATGTACAGACTGGCACATGTACTGCTCTGCTTCTCTGTCATTCATCTGGCCCACAGAGGCTCTGATCCACTACATGTTGTGTAATAGCACAGATTTCATGAGATGGAGGATTCCCAGAATTATTCAGGATTAGGCCATTATTCTAAACATGATAGGATTTTTCAAATACTATTTGGATATGAGAAATTATTCCAGGGCATAATTCCATTGAAATAATCAACATTTTTGCTCTAGCATTAGTATGCTCACATATCAAGGTGTCTGGAATCTGTTTCCACATTTCCAAGTGTCTCTACACTCAGTGTTGAGAGCTTCTTCCAAGGTAAATTTAAAGGAAAGGTAACTTTTGAGAGCGCTGGCTGGGCTGTAGTGATGACAACCTTCTACTATGTTAAAGTAAAATTTCTTTATGAATATTGCTGACATTCCCCAAGCTCCATTACTGTTATTCCAGTTTCAGAAAACACTTTAACATATGCTTTATTTCAAGACACATGTTTCAAATATCATGGGATTTGCTTAAGTACTTTCACAATTTGATTAGTTAAACAGTGAGGGAGCAACAGCCATGGAGAGAAAGAGTAATTTTGGAACTAACTTCCAAGCTAAGTAAGTAAATTAGTTTGGAACTAACTTCCATGCATAAATTCTTAAGTTTTAGCCCACCCATCTCACTCCCTCTTTTTTTCTGCTTTCCACTCCTTCAATATTGGTAGTAGTCAAAGTGCTGTGACAGCATTTGGGTTGTGGCAAGCACAGGAACAGAAGTAAGCAGAAGACTCTCAGTGTCACTTGCTTCAGCTAGTGTTTGCCTCTGCCCCCTCCACTACCAAGTGCAGCACATTGGCTTGTTAGAAAGGGATTCTTTCTGTAAAAAGAGCTTGTCTC